>CM053791.1:336296667-336639167 GCA_028749045.1 Cupressus sempervirens
TTGATCATATTTATATGTTAATGTATATGTAGATTAAAAAATACTTTTGATAGCTATTATTGATTACAATATCAATACTAATATGGTATGAGTTGACATCACTCTACTATGATCTCAAAATTGATATAAATCTAATATATAGTGAAAATATTAATTGATATTGTGGCATGATGTCACTCTAGGCTAAAACCATAGCAATGATTCAAATTTTTGGTGCTTAATTTGAAGCCCATGCTTTGTGTAAAGCATCATAGGTTTTTTGTGCAAAACCCACTACTTTGTGCAAAGCTAGTGTCACTGGGTACACCGAGAGTTTCATGTGAATCCTAGGGCTTTCGGTGAAGCCCTTGAACCTAAATTCTATATAAAATTTGACAATTTACATTTGAACCCATCATTTTCACTGACATTTTATGGACTAGGGGCTTGGAGAAAACCTGCTAATGATTACAACTTGCATCACCATCCCATCATCATTTTCAACCTCCTTCAGGCATCTAGCATACTAGGTATGCATATATTTTTTGTGTATTTTAAATAAATATTTTATCATTTTCATGAATAATTAATCATTTTAATCAATATTTAGTTGTTTTTACTGAATGTTTAGTTTTTTTTAATGAATTTTTAGTTTTTTATAATAAATATTTAATTTTTTATTATATCAAGTAATTATTTTTTGTATTTACATTTTTTTATCATAGCTATTTTATGATAGAAAATAAAAAAAACCTAGGTGGATAGAAAACAAAAAACAATAACCCTAGGTGGATAGTTTCACATAATAATTTAGTTATAAAATATTGAAAATCGTAGTTAGAAAAAAAAAAAGGTTTAGAAAGTGAAAACCCTAGGTGGTTAGAAAATTCTAAAATAACTCAAGATGCATAGAAAACAAAAAATAAAAACCATGGGTGGATAGAAAATAAAATGAAAACTCTAGGTCCAAATAGAAATCAAAAAATGAAAAACAAGCTACATATAGAAACTAGAAAACAATCATCTCCGCAACCTCTCTCTCTCTCTCTCTCTCTCTCTCTCTCTCTCTCTCTCTCTCATTCTATCTATCTCTCTCCTCTTTATGGTCTCATTTTCTCCTCTCATTTTCTCTCTCCCCATTTTCTCACTCCTCACTCTTCCTCCTAATTTTCTCACTCCTCACTCTCCCTCCTCATTTTATCTCTCCTCACTTTCTCTCTCCTAACTCTCTCCTCACTCTTTGTCCTTAATTTCCCTTCTCTCTCATCACTTTTTTCTCCTCCCTCTCTCTTTGACCACTCTATCTCCTCACTTTATCTTCTCCCTCTCTCCTTTCTCTCTCCTCTCTCTCCGCTCACTCTTCTCACTTTCTCACTCCTTTTTTCTTTTCTCTTTATCTCTCATCACTTTCTCCTTACTTTATCCTCTCTCTCCTTATTTATCTCTCTCCTCTCTCACCTCACTTTCTCACCTCACTCTCTCTTTACTATCTATTACCTCATCTTCTCTCTCTTTCTCCAACACATGTATTTAATTTGTATACATTTGTTTAAATTTTTTAGATATTTAGATGCAAAATTTAATTTTCATTTTTAGATGTATGTATTTAATTTATCTTGATGCACGTGTAAATGTATTTTAATTTATAAGACTTAATAAGACTTATTAATACCTAATATGACTTATTAACATCTAATACATGACCTATTAACAACTAATAGGACCTCTTAACATGTAATAGGTGTAATCACCTAAAAATGGTCATCTAGACTATTAGCCCCCTTTTTGACATTTTGGCTAAATTAATTTAATCACTTACCTAAGCCAAATTGCTAATAATCAATTTATTTGATTATAACCTATAGTTTGACTATGCTATCCTAAGTTCATTATTTGATTAAAAGAACATGTCCCCTTTTAATTAAATAAAAGACCCCATTCTTCTAACCCACTTAAAGTGCACACATAAAGTCCTTTTTTTATTTTGCAATTAAAAGAAAAGGCTTTGTGACTTTTGTCTTATATGACAAGTCAACTTATATTCTATTGGTTGACTTGTGTGTGCACATGGATCACTCCTCTTTTTGAATTCCACCGTTGATCATCCACCATCTTCATCTTGATCTCTACTATCCATACATCTTTAAAAGGGAGAGAGCTTTCCCCCTCAATCGATCCATCTTTTGAACATTGTTATGCTGCAAGATTTCTAACAGGTTTCTTTCGAGCTTTGTGGAGAACTTCTATTTCTTGTCTACATTCTCTCATCCATGGCATCATGGCATTCTAGCTTAGCTTAGCTTTCATTTTTACATGTAGCTTAAATCATATAGTCTAATAGTTGGTTTTGTAACACTCTCATCCATTCTTAGAATAGTTGCACTTTTCATATTCATTCTAGCTTAATCTTTAGTTGCATTGCATTCTTGAGGAACTCCTTGAGACATTTGCATTCTTGCATCTTGTCTTTGGAACCTCCCATTGCATGGTTTACTAGCAAGAAGAGTATCTCTAAGGCTCATCTGAGAGCTTTCTTATTCTTGAAATATACTCTCTTGCACTCCATGGATAGGGAGCTCTAAGCCGGCATTCGAACATTCCAACTCATGGAATCGTTTGGATAGAATGGTTTAGAGTGGGACACTTTCGAGTGTACATTTTTGGCGCCCACCGTGGGGCTTGAATCAAGTTTTTAGCTCCATTTGATTTTATTTTTCATCTCTAGTTTTTTATAGCAGCATATTGGATCTAATCAAATGCTTTTGTAGAATTATCACTTTGGTTTTAAGGCCGACCCATAAGTAGATTGGTTTGAAGGCCAAAAACTTAGTTGGTTTAAAGATTTGATCATATCTTTTAAACCGCTTGGAGTTTGGTCCTAAAAAATTTTTGTAGGTTGAGTATGTACTCAAAATGTTTCAGTCCAATTTTTAGAGCATTTTGACGTGATTTTTGGGAGTTATGAGTTTTTCTTTTTTTTTCAACAAAAGTCGTTTCTGATCACAAATTAGTGAATTTTTCAGAAAAACTTACATTTTCAGAAAGGGTTTTCAATTCTAATGGGGGTTCTTTCTTTGTGTTTTGAATTTTGAGGTGGTATTAAGGATCAAAAACTCGATTTGATAAATTTAGCCTATTTTGACAAAATTGATCTCTAGAGCACAAATGAAGAGATTTTTTTAAATTTCTTGCATTTTTGGAAAGCTCTCTGATTTTTAATAGGGGTATCTTCTTTTCATTTTTATTTTTGGATATGAAATCATAGCAAATAAGTCCAATCTTGTTGACTAGGTCAAAATCAAAGAGTAAAAATGAGAGCATTTGTGATTAACTTGCGCTTTCTTTGCATGCATTTGGTTGGAAGATAAATTAGATTTTTGAGGCAACTCACCACTTTTTATTGCAAATCTTTATGTTATTTCACACTAACTTTTGGTGCTAACAAGTTGTGATTACAGGTTGCCATCCTTATGAAAAAAATTGAAACATTGCATAAAAAGAACGCATGTCAAAGCTTCAAATGTGCAAGGGCTACTAACGATTGTTTCTAGGGCTGCCCAATGCATAAAAATCCAATTTTTCTTGTTCTTTACTTTTACATGTGTGACACATACGATTTGTTTATTTTTAGGCACATTAAAACTTACAATTGGGATCTTTTGGTGATAGGAGAGTATGCTCTTCACCCTTGTGGTGAATCAAAAATCTTGACTTACCATTTGGTTTCAAGAGTAAGAGGCAACTGAATCTTCTTGGCATGTTTGGGAGAAAATGATTGAAATAGGAGAGTATGCTCTTCACCCTTGTGGTGAATCAGAAATCTTGACTTCCAAAAGTTGATCCACTCTTTGTGTAGTTTAGAATCCTTTAGAGGGCCTACTCTCGGACAACCTGAGAGGAACGACCCAAGTGGGGACAAGCAAATTACTCGGCTCTTCTAACCCACTATAAACTCAAGGCTATCAAGGACACAAAATCTTGGTAGACGTAGTGTTTATCTTCGCCTAGTGTGATCACTTATGGAATTTTGACCATAGGGAGATCACTAGGCAAGAATGCTTAAGGTACTCTTGTGATCGCGAGATCGATTACTCATCGCAAGGTGAGGTGTCCCGTAATTGGGAGCAAGAGGAACACTATGAACAGAAGCCCTATCTAAACACCCTAAGTTAGTAACGACCTTTTTTAGCCGCTCAACTTCTTGGTGCAAGGATCGATCCTAGTGGACTACCTGGATCACCCCAAGATTTTACACTCACCATATGTGTTCCCTTGGTTGTGTTTATGGAACTTCCATGACAAAGCCAATATCTCTTGGTGAAAACCACTTGGTGTGAGGCAAAGGAGCATCAAGCGTGGGCCAAGTTTTTGAGTAATGAACCATGTCCTTTAGGTAGATATTGCTTGATGTGTTCTTGAATGTGGTATATCTGTGGAAATCTTTGGAACATACACATGATGATAGTTATACGGCTTTCTTTTAAGACCTCACATATGCTTGTATCATGCAAGGTTGCTTTGTCCCTTGCTTGATTGTTTGAAGACTATTTCATGTGTCAGTATCTTGCTTGGAAATAAATTATTTTTGAACATCAAACTTGCTATGCTATCAACTATTGTCAAACTTTGTCAACCAAGTCAAAACATCAAGTGCAAACATTTTCTTGTGTTGCTTGCTAAGAGGAGTCTCATCATTTGACTTTTCTTTTATATGTCTCTCTAGTGCTTGAACATGCTTAAAGTGGCTCTTTGGTCTTAGTGCTCTTGGTCTTTTTGTCTTCATGGTCTATGCATGCTTGCTAGTTATCCTTTTGCTAAAATGGTTACCTTGATTTCTTGACTACACTCTTGGGTTGGGAGAGTTGTTCACTTGTCACCCTGCTTACTCTATCTATTTGGCTATTTACGCATCTTGCCTAGCTATTGACTTGAGTCATTCATGTCGTAAGTTTCTTGGACATATTATTTGACAAGTTGCTTTAATCTCTCTCTACTATCTTGGCAAGTGAACACTCTACCTCCTATAGTTTCAACATCAAGTTATCTTCTAGACTATTTTATGCTTGGCTTTGCATCTAAAACTATGGGATCTAAACCTTGTGCTAGAAAACCTCAACCAAATTTAGATGATCATGATATCCTCCATGTCACTAAAGAGTTTCAAGATCTATATGTGCAATACAAAAAACTAGAAGAGACAAATGATCTTTCTTACCTTCATTTCTCTAAGCGCATGACAAAAATGAAGTCTAAACTTGAGAAAAGGTTAGAGGAGAAGATTGCATCATTACATGAATCTTACTTAAGGTCTTTACATGCATGTGAGTCACCTTCTTTGAGGTCATCATCTTCTTCTAGGTCTACATGCTCTACTTCAAGACATCAAATGTCTTCATCTTCTAGACCTAAAGACCTCTTTAGAGAACAAGCAAGTGATACCTCCTTTGAGCCTATACTAAAATTTCATGATGGACCTATCTTTGACCAAGATAATGATGAAGACATGGATGTATGCCATTCACTTGAGAAACAACAAGAAGATCCTAGACATATTTTTAAGAGGACTTTTACTCCCTTGGAACATTCTTATGATGAAATTTTGCAAACACTTCTTGAAACTAAGCTCATCATGTTGCCTAAGTCTAGCTCCTATGGAAATCCTTTCTTGGATTCTTATTGTGCTTATCATCAACATAATGAGCATAGTACTTCGGATTGCATTGAGCTAAAATATAAAATCCAAGATCTTATTGATAGTGGAATTATTGATACCTCTAGCGACTCATGTGTTGAGGATACTTCTCTTGAGCAAGATTACATTGATGAACCTATGTCTAGTAGTGGCTCCATTACATCTTCCACTTCTTCCAACACTCATGCATCTCCCAACACTTCAAAGCTTTCCAACATGCCTCTATCAAAAAAGGAACCTAATTCTTTCCACATTGACTACGTGTATCCTCAAGGGCTACCTCTAAAAGAAACTCAAGCTAACCTTCACTTGGTTGCAAACCTTTTCCATGCTACTAATCCTAAACATCATAAACCTTCATGCAGTACTATGCCTAATCTAAACACTACTCCATTCACTCTTCATTCTCCCTTGTCCTTAGATGTGGCTTCATGTCAAGAGGACTCTCAAAAAGAAAAAGCTATAAATGTCAAGAAAGATCAAGATCAAGCACCCTTTCATCTCTTTCAAGATTTTCCCCCTCCATATCCTATATCTTGTCCACCTCCTAAGTATGATGAAGATACCACTTCCATTATCTCCCTTGAGCTTACTGAAAATTATGAAAAGAGTTCTCTTCATATGATATCCAAAGCTACTTGTCAAGATCAAAGCATCCCCTCATGTTCTACTTCTCCACATCCACTTCAAAATTGTGCTCAAGCTTTAAGTGCTTCTATTAAAAATGTTGTTCCTATCAAAGGTACTCATGAGTCTATTGATGGCTTTGACCATGTTTCTCACTCTAAAGATGTTGACATCCCTTTCCAATATCCCTTTGCATCTTCTAAATCTATCCTTGGTCCTTATCCATATAAGCTAAAGCCTTCAAACCTTCCATCTATATTGGGACCTTATGTTCCTCCATCTCCTACATTCACTCCTAGCTCATTCCCTAACTCTCTCGTCATACCTCAAGATCAACAAAGACGCTCATCTTTGATGAATTATCACCATCTATACATCTAAACCAGTCATATCATCCTTATTCATCCACAAATCCCAAGTCCTTTGGAAGTGAGAATAAACATAATAATCCATTGAAAAATGAAGATCACTATGTCCCATCTAATCGACATGTGAATGCTAAGAAGGAAAATGCACAAAAGAGACCACAAAGGTCCACTATTAAAAAAGCTAAATCAAAGAAAATATGGGTACCTAAACCCATTATTGAAGAAATGTGTTTTGAAGTAACTAAAGGAAAATCTAAAGCTATATGGATTCCCAAGTCTCTTTTAAAAGACCTTGAATATTGAAAATACTTCAAAGTTGACATTCAAGCTTCCAAAGGCTTCCATTCCATCTTCTTCCAAAAATATTTCTAAAAATATTCCAAAGCCTTCCACTCCACTTTTTTCCAAATCTCTTCTACCACCTCATACATCTAACCCTCAAGCTACTTCATCCATGATTCCTCCATCATTCCAATACCCTTCAAGGTGTGTGTCAATGTTGATCTTGTACAATATTTCAACTACCCTCATGAAATCCTCTAAAGCTTACACCTCCTTTCTATACATGAACTCTTATCCTCCATATATTCTTCCTACTACCATTTCTCTTTCATCACCCTATCAACATCTTTGAGCATACAAGTCTATGGTCTTACCTTATCATGACTTATCTTTTCTATAGGAGCACTATCTACAAACAGCTTGAGCTCTTTCTAAAAATCAAAAAATCAAAAAAAAAAAAAAAAAAAAAAAAGAAGAAAAAATACAAAAAATGAAAATGTGCCTTGGTGAAAACCACTTCTTGTGGCACCTTGGTAGCAAAAGTAAAGAGAAATAAATCCATCCTATGGTGAAAACTACTTCTTGTGGCACCTTGGATAAGTACCATGATGAAAACTTAGCCAACAAGCATCATGTGTAATTCTTCCATCATCCATCTATCCCCTCTTCTCTCTTTGATCTTGACAATGTTGAGCTATCTTTGCATATTGGCTATCTTATCCACTATATTTTCTATTGTGCTCTCCCATTCACTCATAGCCTCTATCTTGAGCTTTATTCTTATTGCTCTATCCCATTGCTATACTATCTAGTTGACCCCTTGATCTTGATCATAATAAATGAAACATGGTTCTCATAGGTCTCTTGACATGGCTACTCTTTTGGACTACACACTTCATGCTATCTCACTTGTTGGCTTCACCACTTATCCTACATGCTATCTTTCTCATTAGCTTCCATCGCTTATCTTCATGCTATCTCGCTTGTTGGCTTCATTGCTTATCCTACATGCTATCTTTCTCATTACTTCCATTGCTTATCCAAAATATGCTTCATATGACTATTTCACCTCTTTCCCTAGCTTGGGTACTCTTGAGGAGTGTGTCCTTGAGGATCACTTTCACTTGCTTCATACTCCTTTCTTATCCATCTTTGTCTATCCACCAACTTTTTGCTCCATCATGTCCTACACCTTGCTAGACATTGGGAGAAAATGATGTGATCTTGCTTGAGAACTAGTGATATCTAAAACCTTCTAAAAAATCCTAAAAATCAGAAAATGCCCTGAAAAAAATGATCATCTTAGTCAAAACCTAGCAATAGGCACTTTGATGTATCATCAAAAAAAATCAAAAATTCAAAAATACAAAAAATTGAAAAAAGTCCTGAAAAAATCTGTCAAGTGGTGAAAACCTGGAAACAGGCACTACTTGAGACCCTTGCACCTATGTCTATCTGTCTCAATCATCCACTTCGCTACACATTTCTTAGCTTGGAATTATTTCTTGTCCTCATCTTGTGGGCATAGCTACTTAGCCTATTGAGGTATTCTTGTGCATTAGGGTTTCTTTGACAACTCATAAAACAATGTTTCTCAACACTTCCCCCACTTTGACATCAAGTGTTTTTTAACACTTTACAAATAGTTTACCTATGGTCTCCGATGTCGCGATATTTCTCACTATCAGAATCAAGTCTTGAAGAAATGGCCAAGTGACTTGCACACATGCACTTTAACACTTAAACGACTGAGCTATGCTGATCTATATCTACTTTGTGTGTTGTCTATGATGATTTCTTTGCCATGTGTTCCCTCTCTAATAGTCTTTCGAGGATGTCATTGACTAGAAGACTGGGGGCATGGGACATATTTTCTTGATTTTTTCTTATGGGTATACTTTGTTTTTCTATAGTGTTGTAAGCATTTATGCTGGTCCTATTCAACACGTTGACTTACAAATGTATCATCCTTGACTGTTTTGCAAGACCACACTCAGGGTTTATCCTGGTGCTTATGCCTTGATACAGGTGTAATCTTGCTAAATTAAATTTAGGGAATCTAATCGTGTAGTTATCTTGACTTACATGTCTCTAATGCTTGGATTGGATTTCCACATACCTATCTAATATCGATCATATTCATATCCTCATAGTTATACTAGTGATGGTTGTATGATCTCATGATGTCCCTAATAAATGCTCAATGATGAAATTAAGAGTCTAAATGTTATGCACTTCTTGCTAGTAAACCAGTTTGCATATTAGCTTTCATTTTAGGTTCATTTTCTAGATTAGTCTTGCATTCTTGCATGTGGGGAGAGCTCTCTCTTCATCTTTTTTGTGGACATATCAGCTAACTCCTTTCATGTATTTCTTTACTTTCTTCTTGTTCATGTCTTTTCACCTTCTTAATCTTTCACTTCATCTCTTTTTCTATCTTATCATCACATTATATAAAGTTTTGACCTCTTAAATAATTCAACATACTAGATTCATTTTCAGGATCGAAATCCAAATTCGAGTTCATCTTGATGGTCAAATTTGTCTTTTAAAATTCTACTTTCTTCTAAGCAGTTAGCTGACCTTTTGAGGTCTAATCTCAGAATCATCACTGGGCATCTTCATTTCTTCATGTCTTCATCATTTCCATACTTCATATCTACTTCAACTCACTATTTCATGTCTAAAATCACCTTTCTACTCGTTTTGACCTAATTTTTATGATATATCCTTCAAGGTCAACTCTAGTCAAACTGGGGTATTTTATCACTTTCTTATAGTCATTCTTGGGTTCTAATCATTTATCTTTCATATCGGACATTGCTATATCTCAATTTTCTCATATCTAGCTAGTTTCTGCATCCTCTTACCTCATTTCAATTTTGATCCCGAGGGGGCAGAAATACTCTATCACTGCTTAGGAGCATTTGTTTGGTCTTCTCACTTGCTCTCACTCTATCCTCTTTTCTAAGTGTTAGCATTCTTCTTGAATTCTGACATCATCTTTTCCTAGTGTTCAGTACTACCACTATCAGGCTGTACATTTAGGACTTGCTATCTTTTTCTACATTTCATTCTTCAAAATCAGATATCTATATCTATCACCGCCTACTTGGCTTTCTATTTTTTTTGACATAATGTGTTCCCAGATCGATCACACATTAGTCAAAGAGGGGCAAATGTAATCACCTAAAAATGGTCATCTAGATTATTAGCCCCCTTTTCGACATTTTGGCTAAATTAATTTAATCACTTACCTAAGCCAAATTGCTAATAATCAATTTATTTGATTATAACCTATAGTTTGACTATGCTATCCTAAGTTCATTATTTTATTAAAAGAACATGTCCCCTTTTAATTAAATAAAAGACCCCATTCTTCTAACCCACTTAAAGTGCACACATAAAGTCCTTTTTCTATTTTGCAATTAAAAGAAAAGGCTTTGTGACTTTTGTCTTATATGACAAGTCAACTTATATTCTATTGGTTGACTTGTGTGTGCACATGGATCGCTCCTCTTTTTGAATTCCACCGTTGATCATCCACCATCTTCATCTTGATCTCTACTGTCCATACATCTTTAAAAGGGAGAGAGCTTTTCCCCTCAATCGATCCATCTTTTGAACATTGTTATGCTGCAGGTTTTCTAACAGGTTTCTTTCGATCTTTGTGGAGAACTTCTATTTCTTGTCTACATTCTCTCATCCATGGCATCATGGTATTCTAGCTTAGCTTAGCTTTCATTTTTACATGTAGCTTAAATCATATAGTCTAATAGTTGGTTTTGTAACACTCTCATCCATTCTTAGAATAGCTGCACTTTTCATATTCATTCTAGCTTAATCTTTAGTTGCATTGCATTCTTGAGGAAATCCTTGAGACATTTGCATTCTTGCATCTTGTCTTTGGAACCTCCCATTGCATGGTTTACTAGCAAGAAGAGTATCTCTAAGGCTCATCTGAGAGCTTTCTTATTCTTGAAATATACTCTCTTGCACTCCATGGATAGGGAGCTCTAAGCCGGCATCTGAACATTCCAACTCATGGAATCGTTTGGATAGAATGGTTTAGAGTGGGACACTTTCGAGTGTACAATAGGACATATTATTGCTTATTAGAACCTAATGAGACCTATTAAAAAATAATATTCAACTAATAACACATAAATTCCTAACCTAATATGAGCCCTTAAGACCTTATATTTTTAATAGGATCTAATATGACCCTTGTCATGTCCCCTTTTCAAATAATAAAAAAATAATAATCTTTGCTAAGACAGGCAGGCCCAAGAAAGTGAAGTTTCAGAAAAAGGGGGGTTAATCTTTGGAAACCGTTGGACTAATAAATGAAATTATTATTAAAATATGTTTCATTAACCTCTCTTGGACGTGAGTTACGTTTATGGCCCCTTTTAAGGGGTTTGGAGGCATTTTGGGGAGGAAGAGAACTTGATTTTTGCTCATTCTTTGTTATTCTTCAGAGGCTGCCAGACCTGTGGAGAAGGAGACCCAAGAACGGGAGTTTGCAGGTTTCCATGGAGACCCAAGAATGGGAGTTTGTAGGTTTCCAGGAAGGCTAAGGACGGGAGTTTGAAGCCATTCCATGTGCATGCTCATACAGAGTTTGCCTTTGTGTTGAACAGTGTAGATTTGTGGGTTTTTGGGTGTGTTTTTTGCATGAGTTTGGTGTTTTCAGTTGAGCATTTCATATCAGTTTTGGTTGCTGTTGTGTTTCAGAATTTAAGCTGTTAAAATAGAGCTGAATATATTTATTGGGACATGATTAAACTTTTGAGATAGTTTATTAGTGTTTTTGTGGTGTTTCTGGGCATTTTTGTGTTAATTTCGAGAGCCCGATGAGCATAGTTTTTGTCCTACATTTGTGATATGTTGTGTAAAGGCTATATAGATCTTGAAATGTCATATTTTAGGCTTTTATGCTGCTAAAAAATCTGTAAAAATGGCCATTTTCAGATTTATTAATAATAGGTGAAGCTGTGAAGCTTTTGGCACCATTTCTGGCATACCCGATTTGGGGTTTCTTGAGAAATTTGGAGGATCTTTGTGATATTAGTTGTTTGATCTTAAAGATTTGATTAAAGATTGTAAATATCATACAAAATCAAAAAATGGACATTTCAACCCTTTAAGACCTTAGATTACTAATAAGTTCTAATAGGACCTATTATGACCGCTTGAGATCTTAGATTACTAATAGGACCTAATATGACCCCTTAAGACATTAGATTACTAATAAGACCTAATAGGATCTATTATGGCCCCTTAATACCTTGAATCACAAATAGGACCTATTATGGCCCCTTAAGACCTTAGATTACTAATAGGACCTAATATGACCCCTTAAGATCGTAGATTACTAATAAGACCTAATATGACCCCGTAAGACCACATATTACTAATAGGACCTAATATGACCCCTTAAGACCTTAGATTACTAATAGGATCTAATATGGCCCCTTAAGACCTTAGATTACTAGTAAGACCTAATAGGACCTATTAATTAATAGCACACATGTATTTAATTTGTCAACATTTGTTTAAATGTTTTAGATATTTAGATGCAAAATTTAATGTTCATTTTTAGATTTATGTATTTAATTTATCTTGATGCACGTGTAAATTTTATATTAATTTATAAAACTTAATAAGACTTATTAACACCTAACATGACCTATTAACATCTAATACATGACCTATTAACAACTAATAGGACCTCTTAAGATGTAATAGGACATGTAATAGGACATATTAACACTTATTAGAACTTGACGGGACCTATTAGAAAATAACATTCAACTAATAACACATAAATTCCCAACCTAATATGAGCCCTGAAGACCTTGGATTTCTAATAGGATCTAATATGACCCCTTAAGATCTTAGATTACTAATAAGACCCAATAGGACCTATTATGACCAATTAATATCTTAGATTACTAATAGGATCTAATATGACCTCTTAAGACTTTAGATTAATAATAAGACCTAATAGGACCTATTATGGCCCCTTAAGACGTTAGATCACTAATAGGACCTATTATGGCCCCTTAAGACCTTAGATTACTAATAGGATCTAATATGACCCCTTAAGACTATAGATTATTAATAAGACCTAATAGGACCCATTATGACTGCAAATTACTAATAGGACCTAATACAACTCCTTAAGACCTTAGATTACTAATAGGACCTAATACATACCCATTAAGACCTTAGATTATTGATAAGATCTAATATGATCCCTTAAGTCCTTAGATTACAAATAAGACCTAATAGGACCTATTATGACCCCTTAAGACCTTAAATTACTAAAAGGACTTAATATGACCACTTAAGACCTTAGATTACTAATAAGACCTAATAGGGCCTATTATGACCTCATAAGACCTTATATTACTAATAGGACCTATTATGACCCCTTAAGACCTTAGATTATTAATAGGACCTAAGATGACCCCTTAAGACCTTAGATTACTAATAAGACCTAATAGGACCTATTATGATCCCTTAAGACCTTAGATTACTATAGGACCTATTATGACCCCTTAAGACCTTTAGATTACTAATAGGACCTAATATGACCCCTTAAGATCTTATATTACTAATAGAACCTAATATGACTCCTTAAAAATCTCAGATTACTAATATGACCTAATAAGACCTTTTATGACCCCTTAAGATCATAGATTACTAATTGAACCTAATATGACCTCTTCAGACCTTGGATTACTAATAAGACCTAATAGGACCTATTATGACCCTTTAAGACCTTATATTATTAATATGACCTAATATGACCCCTTAAGATCTTAGATTACTTATAAGACCTAATAGAACCTACTATGACCTCTTAAGACCTTAGATTACTTATAGGACCTATTATGGCCCCTTAAGACCTTAGATTACTAATAGGACCTAATATGACCCCTTAAGACCTTAGATTACTAATAAGATGTAGTAGGACCTATTATGAACCCTTAAAACCTTAGATTACTAATAGTTCACATTTTAGTTTTTATTGAATAGATGTTCTTATAATCACACACACACACACACACACTCAAGTACTTAATTTTAAGTTAACATTTAGTTCACAAATTTTAGTCATAGATGGCATCCCATGATAGATATCATGTACCCCAAGATCATGGCTAACTTCAGTCTCAAATTTATGGATAGGGTTAGGAAATGGGCATGAACATGATCAAGGGTAGGGAAAAAGATAAAGACATGATCAAGAGAAGGTACCACAAGTTGATTTACCCCTTATTTACCCCCTACATTCCTATTTGATGAGTATATTCTAGTTTGTGACCACATACATTTAGTGACTCGGACATTTAATTGATAGATCTCAAGATCATCTATACTAAGAAATTTGTCAATAGATTTTGACTAGTCTTTAGGATCTTACTGATGTAGGAGCATCTTGGGTTTGTTTAGTGACTACTTTGGAGGAATGCTTGATAGTTACTTTGGAGGTAATTTGTGTGTTTACTAAGTGTGCTTGGTTAAGCTTTTGTTTGTGCTCGGTTAATGAAGAGATGGTACTCAGTCCTTACTGGGTGGTTTGTAGTTGTTGTGTTAACCGAGTGATTCGGTCAATGAAGGCATTCAACAATGTTTAGGGAACTCGGCATATAATGTGGTTCAATTTACACTTGGAAATGGGAATTAGTTTTTCCCAGGTTAGACTGGTCAATTAAGGTGCTTAGTTATGCTTGAGAAGATGTCATTTCTTGGTGGTGGTTTCTGACACTCGGTCATGTCTTAGTTTGTATGTTGCTTGAGTTGTCTATGAAATGACCTTTTGGCATTTAATTTGGGTTGCAAGTATTTAATGAGTGTTACAACTGACTTGTGGCTAATGCATTTATTTAAAGTAAGGGTTTATTTTAACTTATAATTTCTAGGCTGACTTGTGGCTTAGTTCCAGATAAGTAAGGGGGTCTTTTGGAGTCTTAAGCATTCATTTAGAGGAGTGAGTCAAATTCATTCAAAAGGGAGTGTATCTTGAGTTTAGTGTGGAGTAGTTGAAGAGAAAATTTTTCCTATGTGTGTAGATAGAGTTTTGAATGTGAGAAAATTTATACTTCAATCTTGGGTAAAGGTTGAGAAGGGCTAGTAGCTTAGGCTTGGGAAACAAGGAGATTTTTTGCTAGGCATGTGAGCACAAGTTTAGATCTTCCTTGGAGGTTTCTACAAGAGTATGGATCTAGATTGGTTAAAGTTTGGGTTGGATCTTAAGGGATCTTGCAAAACTATTATTGTAATTTTTGTTGTATTTGGCCATA
Source organism: Cupressus sempervirens (assembly GCA_028749045.1). NCBI lineage: Eukaryota > Viridiplantae > Streptophyta > Pinopsida > Cupressales > Cupressaceae > Cupressus > Cupressus sempervirens. The sequence continues at coordinate 336,311,931 of CM053791.1, forward strand.
ACCAAGAAGGCCTTATAGCCTAGGACATTGCATGTAAATAGTTGTTATATGAATAAAGATTTCTATTTGGTATCAATTGTGTATCTTGTGTTGTGTTTCCATTGTGTGGTAATTTTCAAGGATCTAGATTACCTCTAGTAGAGGTACCCTTAGATATCTTGCTACATCAAATGGTATTAGAGCTTAGTTATTCTTGAGTCTATAGACTTAGTGTCGAACCAGAGGCAGTTTTCACTAGGACCTTGGGTTGGAGAGAAGTTGATTTGTAAAGATTTTGATCTTGTGTTGGATTGTTCTTTCTAGAGTCCTAGATAACTTGGTTTTGAGGTGGTAGATTGTGGTTTTGACTTTCAATTTTAGAAGACTTGCAAATGGATTGATGGATGCAAATATGGAAGGTTGATCTTGTTGGAGCATGATCATAGAGAGTTTTTGTGATGTGTGTTGTAGATCTATGTTCTAGACTTGTGATTTGTTCCTAGTTTTTTGTGCAAGGTGGTAGGTTGCGATCTAACTTGCAAACAACTTGGGTTTTTCAAAAGGTGGATGGGAATGATTTTTTGCAAAGGGTTTGCAAAGATCTTGGAAGATGTCTCTAAGAATATTGAACCCTGAGATGATTGTGAATCTCCATGATGTGGTGGAGAAGAGGCTTTCTGATATGTCTTCTTAGTTTGAAGCTAGTTTGGCTAATTGAGTTAAGGATGGGATGGAGAGGGCATTCCATATAATTTTGTGGAGTTGGATTCCACCAATTTGGAAGAGAGTTGTCTGGTCGATTAGAAGACTTGTTCAAGAGAGAAGATGGTATAGCAAGGTTGAGGTGGAAGAGGCTAGTTTTGTTGATTAGTTTGTGGAGTTTGATTTAGAACCTACAGAGAAACTTGAGGTTGTTATTGAGGATATTCTTAACCTTGTTGATGTTGAGATGGAGATTGGTTTTCATGATCAACTGGTTGAGTTTAACATGGAAAATGTAGAGCACTTGGTCATGGATGATCTGATTTCTATGGGTGATCTTGTTGTGCGTAATAAGATTGTTGGTGTTGAGAATTTGGCATGTGTGATGGAGGTCTCCATATTGCTACTGACATGGAGTTTTATGTTGCTAGTGTGTATTCACTAGTGGGAGTGAGCATGTTGATGGGATGGTTGAGATTCTAGTGTTTGACAAATGGATGTAGATGTGGATGATTTACATGTTGGTTTCCTTGTCCCTATTGGAGTGGAAACCTTTGGTGAAGATGAAGATTGTTGTTGATCTTTCTTTTGGTATCAAAGTGTGCAAAAAATGTTTTATATTTACCTAGGGAGTCTAATGTATGAGCATCTTGGGTTTTCTTAGTGACTACTTTGGAGGAGTGTTTGGTAGTTACTTTGGAGGTAATTTGTGTGTTTACCGAGTGTGCTCAGTTAAGCTTTGGTTTGTGCCTAGTTATTGAAGAGATCGTACTCGATCCTTAATGGATGGTTTGTGGTTGTTGTATTAATTGAGTGACTTGGTTAATAAAGGCATTTGACAATGCTTGGAGCAGTTTGCATATATTGTGGCTCAGTTTACACTAGGAACTTAGTAGTGGTGTTTCCAAAGTTATCTAGGTCAATGAAGGAGATTAGTTAGGCTTTAGGATTTATTGTTGCTTGGTGGGGTTTCTAACACTCAGTCGTGTCTTACTTACTATGTTGCCCAAGTTGTCTGTGAGATGACATTTTGGCATTCGATTTGGGTTGTGAGTATCTAATGAGTGTTGCAACTAACTTGTGACTTATGCATTTATTTAATATAAGGGTTTATTTTAATTTGTAATTGCTAGGCCAACTTCTAGCTTATTTGGGTATAAGTAAGGGAGCCTTGGGGAATCTTAGGCATTCATTCAAAGGAGTGAGTGAGATTCATTTAGAGGGGAGTGGATCTTGAGTTCAGTGTGGAGTAGTTGAAGAGTTAAGTTTTTCTAAGTGTATGGATAGAGGGTCAAATGTGATGCAATTTACACTTGGATCTTGAGTAAAGGTTGAGAAGGGATAGTAGCTAAGGCTTGGGAAATAAGAAGATTTCTTGGTGGGCTTGTGAGTACAAGTTTAGATCTTCCTTGGAGGTTTCTACCAGAATGTGGATCTAGACTAGCCAGAGTTTGGGTTGGATCTTGAGGGATCTTGTAGAACTATTATTGTAATTGTTGTTGTATTTGGTTGTAACTAAGAAGGCCTTATAGCCCAGAACATTGCATGTTAATAGTTTTTATATGATCAAAGAGTTGTATTTGTATCAGATTGTATATTTTTTGTTGTGTTTTTGTTGTGTGGTTATCTGTAGGGATTCAGATTACCTCCAGTAGGGGTACCCTCAGATTCTCGTTGCATCACTTACTAATTGACTTAGATCACAATCTAAATTTATGCTATAGTCTATGGATAGGATTTTTTTAGAGCTTAGAGAAGATGTGTTGGGTGATATGTCCTTACAGAAGGTGTAGGGCCTAGTTCCTAAGGAGATCATCAAATGAGAGGTCTTTCAACTTTATAAGGAGAAGGCCAAGGTTAGGGCATATCAAGTTACTACATGTGTTGTACCATAGATTGTTTGAATAATTTACCCTCAATTCTTAGAAACACAAGGGTGTCATCCCACTAACAACCAAATATCATTATATTTTTATCAACAGTTGTATGTAGAGAGCCATTTGGGTCACTACATCAACCATATATATCTTTCATCATATTATGGTTAGGGATCAGACAAAGTTGTGGATAATGATGATTTTTGTTAGGATGGTTGAGCTCCACCTATTCATCATGCATTGGTGGCTCAGACAACCCCATAATTACCACCAATGATGGTTGATACTATAGATAGAGTTGTTCTTTCTTCTCAAAGGGAAGTGGTTGATCAACTAGGGCACATTATAGTTGTAGCCAATAATTTTATATCTAACACTCTAGGTAGATATATTATGAGTAGGTCAGTCAACAAAAATCATCTTTAGAGGCATCATACAATACTACACTACCCATTGATGAGGTCGATAGAGTTGCACATTTTCCTATTTTAGGAGATATACATGACCTTAGTGGAGAGTAGAGACATATGGATACGACCTTATATTTTCTAAATGATCTTTTATAGGCTTATTCATAAATTATAGATTGCAAAGGATGCCTTTAGAGAATGTATCATATACAATTAGACTTTCACATAGGCTTGTATTTTGAGTGACCCATGACATACCATCAGATCTTGCACGTCAAATTATACAACACTTTGCACATGAATTTGGCACTAAGGACTCTACTCAACACTCTAGCACTCAACACTTTGTACAACACTCAACCTAGCATTCAAATGCACAAAAATCTACTACAACTTCACCTGAGGGGATATTATGAGTTGGAGATGTTTCTATTACTACTGATGGACTAGATATTTTTTATTAGAAGTTGCAAGAGTTGAGTTGGATTCATGTTCGCATTGAGCTAGGATCATATGGACATGCTATTTCATTCTATTGACTCTACAACACTTCCATCTCAGCTTGTTACTCCTTTTCATTCTTCATTATGACAAAGGAATGAGATGATTGAAGATGGATCTTCTATTGATGACACCATAGTATGTGTCATTGATGACCCTTTTTCTCCTCAAAACGAGGTACCTCTTTTAAATTTATTTTTTACAATAACAAATTTCTATAGAAAATTATATATTCATGTGATGATATTTACAAATGAATAACATTTTTGTAGGCATAAGTAGTAGAGAATAATTCTTCTAATAATTGACACCAATGATGGTTGATACTACAAATATATTTCTTTCTTCTTAGAGGGAATTGGTTGATCAGATAGGACGCATTGTAGTTGTGGCAAACAAAATTACATCTAACACTCTAGGTAGATAAATTATGATTAGACCCAGTCAACACATATCATCTTCAATGGAATCATATAGTACTGCACCACCCACTGATGAGGTTTATAGAGTTTTACATCTTCCTATTCTAGGAGATATACATGACCTTAGTGGAGGTCAAAGACATGGATACAACCTTGTATTTTCTATATGATCTTTTATAGGCATATTCATAAATTGCAAATTTGTAGAGGATACCTTTAGAGGATGTTGCATATGCAATTAGAATTTCACATAATCTTGTATTTTGAGTGACTCATGACATACCATCATATCATGCACATTAGATTACAACACTCTATAGATGACTTTGGCACTGAGCACCCTACACAACACTCAACCCAGCATTTAGATGCACAAAATTCTAGTACAACTCCACTTGCAGGGATATTACGAGTTGGAGGTGTTTCTATTACTACTGATGATGTTCTTGATGAGAAGTTGTGAGACTTAATTTGGATTCATGTTTTCATTGAGACAAGGATCATATGGACGTGGTATTTCATCCTACTAAATCTACAACACTTCCACCTCAACTTATTACTCCTTTTCACTCTTCATTATTATAGAGGATTGAAATGATTGGAGATGGAGCTTCTATTGATGACACCATAGTACATGTCATTAATGATCCTTTTTCTCCTCAAACCCAAGTATCTCTTTTAAATTTATTTTTTACAATAACAAATTTCTATACACAATTATATATTCACATGATGATATTTGAAAATGAATAATATTTAAGTAGGCATAAGTAGTAAAGAATAATTTTTCTAATGTGGTATTTGATCATGGTGGGAGGAGAGACATTATCAATGCCGCGCCTACTACTCATGGGAGTACTGATCTAATGGATGTGACACCCACTAGTTCTTAGATGATGTTAAAATAGTCATTTAAATTAATTTGTACACATGCACTTGAGTCAATACATTCAAATTTGTATAGATATTTTAAATTAGTTCATGTGTGTGTGTGTGTCTCTAATGAATTGTTACACTTTAATTTGCAAGGGTCAATTGATACTTCATAGGCACATGATTCTCACGAGTCTCAATCAATGTTTATATGCATCTAGATGAATCTCTAGTTTAGGACATGTGATATGTTTACTTTATCACCGAGACATATACATTTATGATTTGATATTTATTTGTATTGATCTCTGATCTTTGTACATGTTTATGGTCTAGTTATGATACTTAAAATATTTATATGATTTGATATATGATTGGACATGTTATACATGTTTCTAGTTTTTGGTCCATTTGATATACGTTTCTAGCTTAAGATTAGACATGATTGCTTCAATTTAGGTGATGCAACAAATTATAGTGCATGATTGATGATTAGTGATTCAAAAATATTATAGTGCATAATCAATGATTAGTGATTCGACAAAATTTATAGTGCATGATTAGTGAATAGACACATAATATATGTTTGTAGTTTATCATTAGAAATGATTGGTTCAATTTAGGTGATGCAATAAATTATAATACATGATTACTAATTAGTGATTCAACAAAATCTATAGTGCATGATTAGTGATTAGACATTCAATTGATTCAATTGCAGATGATTAAACATTATATGGTTCGTGATTAGACATGTGATATATGTATGTTTAAAATGTACATGTAATAAATAAATTTATTATTTAATAATGAACGTACTATATATATAATTTATTTTTAAAAAATTCTTTTTAAAAAAATGAAAAATAAACTTGTAGGAAATAGCATTCTATCACTTTCTTTAGGTTCGGTTAACTTCATCCTTTCTATAGTGAAATGTAATAAATAGTGACTTACTCTTTTTACATTTCCAAAATTGGCAATAACTACAAAGAGTTCAAATGCATTCATGTATATGTGAGCTAAATTGTACTTGTGACTTTAATATATACAAATTGATTTTTTAATTAAAAATACTTACCAATTCAAACTAGTGTAGACATATGCCTATGATTGGTAGAAATTGAAGGAATGTCATAAAACTTTTCATCTTCATCTCCATTAACTGTATTAGTAACAACAAGTAGCACCAAATTCCATGGACCTACATATCTGCAATTTTAATTAATGCATTTAGAATAATTCTCAGCACTACAATAACAACATAAACATGAATAGTCTCTCGTGTATAATGTTCAATTATGATAATTAGTACTCATAATAGAATGTAAGGATCACATTTTTATATCATCTTGGAATCATGCATAGTTTTTCTAACCACACCTGAACACACACACACACACACATATTTAACATAAAATTAGAGACAAAAATATATATACATGTGCATAACTTAAATTAAACAAGGGAAAAAAAAGTGTGTGTGTGTGTAACTTAAATTAAACAAGAAAAAATATATGTGATTATTTAAATATATATGCATGCACACATGTACCTATTATCTCCCAAAAGACTCTTCATGGTACTGCTTGACTCATTCTTGATGGTGCACAAACATCATTTGATGGAAAACATTTCTTTCGACACTCAACAACATTATGTGCATTATTTATATGAACTCCCTTATAATTCATTTGATACTTTTGTAAAGCACATTTGATGAAAACTCTAGCACCATCATGTTTGCCTTTTCCATATCCAATTTCAAAGAAACTCCATACATGTGTTATGTTTTCATTACAATGATATCTACATAGTGCATAAATGATCTAGATGATTTGAACTGTGCATCACACCCATATTCTCAAATGTAATGTTTACCAATACTTATACCACTTTCTTTCATATATGCAAAACAATTTTTGAAACCATATTCTACACAATGAATATCATGTTCTTTATCATCACTTATGTAGAAGTGATATTCTTTCTTGATGGATCATGATTCATTTGTACTTTGAATACCATCCAAATATAATTGTTCATGACAATAGCACACTTGTACCATAATAGTAACATGATTTGAAAAATAGTAGTATGATTAAATATCCTTTTGATGATCAAAAGAAATTTTTTCTACAAAGTCAACAAGTGATAAAATGGTTCCAAATTGGATGTTAGTTTTCCAAGGATTTGTTGCAAATGTATTAAGCACTACCATTGCATTTGGTATGTGTGTTCCAAATGCAACATCCTCTTAGATTTATATTGAGAATAGGAAATGAATAGACATGTCCCTTCATGGGACATGTCTATCCATTAATCAAATAATTAATATAATAATATATTTAATCATATTCATATATATATATATATATATCATATATTTATATCTCATATAATCATATATATTTTTATTTGATAGAAGCTATCAAACATCAACACTCCCTCTTTATTAAGGAGGATAAACACAAGACATATTACACCATTGGTAATATTACAAATTTTAAGGATATCTCATAAGTTTTCCACAATTTGATATTGCATTCAATATCATGAATATTGGCCTCCCAAAGTATCAATGATATTCACCAAGTACTCAAAAGGTTTTGATATCACATTTGATATCAAGAGTATTGACCTCCTAGAATTTCAATGATATTCACCAAGTACTCAAAAAGGTTTTGATATCACATCTATTATCAAGAGTATTGGCCTCCTAAAATATTGAGATGCAAGACATTCTCCATATTATACTAAATTTGTTTGATCTCATAATACAAGTTAGTGTAAGATCGTCATCGTACAGTAACTTTTTCCAATACGAGTGACATCATTTGGAAGTCATTACTTGCTCATGATGTACACAGGGGGGAGTCCCATTCAAATCACATAGCCACAAGGTATATTCATGAATCACATTCCTTATGACTACTACAATTTATTGATCACTAGAGAATCCATCTCAACATGGTTTACTCCCTCTGAATCAATATGAATGAGATCACCAAAGATTGATTGAATTATACCTCTATCTGCTCCCTCTCTTTCAAGGTTGTCTAAAATGCCAACCTCCCTCTAAATCTCAATGTCCCTTTTTTTCTCGCAAGAAAATTATTAGGGGAAAAGATCAAGGAAAAAAGCGCTTATAATACACATAAAAATATAAATAAGATATTAACTATAAATAAAGGTAGTTCTCAAAATATAATAATCAGAATTTATACTTATCTCTTTGAATTAAAGGATGATGCTACAATCATGAATCTCCATTGGATTGGTTTTATATAGGATGTTTATTGCTTGATATCTCACTTTGTTCCCCTCCCATCAAACATAGCATGCATCTCCATATCATTATAATTTACTCCTTAGTCACACTTGGTCATGACTGATACTATTTACTTCTTCTGACATGGTAGACCTTTCCATCGACTATAATATTACTTACTCATCGACAAAACTCATATTTCTTTGATACAAAGAACTGATAGTATTTACTCAATGTTAGAAAATAATCACAATCAATGTGGATGTTGTATCCAATGTTGGATATTATTGTTTGTACCTCCACTTGGTCAAAACTTGATTGTCTTGCACCTGTCTTCTCCATTTTCATGTTCTCATTTTCTTCCTACCCAACTCCTTTGTCTCAACACTACAATATATAATTTATTGCCATTGATTTTTACAAGACAACATGTCAAAATTATTGATGTCCTCTTTGAATTGTTGACTTGGTTTTCTTTATGGTTGGACGATGACTGGGATTATTATTGGTGTCTTATCTAAAGCTCCTTGACATTATGAAATGTATCTTCTTTCTCTCTATATATCTTGCAGTCCAAATGTTCTCACCTTTGCCTCGATGAGTCACCTCTCTTCTAAAACATGTTTTTTTATTGACCACATTATTTAGTTATCCATTGACTATTATAAAGCACTTCTCAAGATTATAATATTTTTTAATCATTGTGACTACTAGGTAACTAATCTTATGATCTCTACAATTCATTGTTTCCAAAAATGTTGGCATAATGGGTTCCTCATATAATAATTTCCTTAAACGTTGATTCAATATTCAAATGCTTGTAGAGCTTTGTAGTATTGTACTGATAACTCTATTATCATCAATATTGTATTATTCCTCCAGTTCATACACAAATTTCTCCTCATGTAATTAAGTGTTGGATCTTACCATTTTTGATAGGCTGTATGATATCACCATTACTAAATTGTGTATTTATCCATTTGATGATGAATGACGTATATGCACACAAGCTTTTCTCACCAAATGCATTTGCATGACATCTAGCTGACTTGATTACATTTTTCCTACATCTGATAAGGATAAACAGAAATGTCTCTAAGAATATCTATGACTCCACCTATTTCAATCATTATCTGTATGTCCATGACAAGATATATGAAGTGACAATTACTTTATTTGAGCACTAGCAATTGAATGTTGAGTCGTCCTTCAATTGGCATCAGGTTTCTTCCTCTATACTGATTGTACAACATCTAACATATAGCTCTTTTTACATTTGCAAACCTTCTCTCATACCATGTTAATTTTTTGAGGATATTTTGCAAATGTATTAAGCACTACCATTGTATTTGGTATGTGTGTTCCAAATGCAACGTCCTCTTAGATTTAGAGAATAGGAAATGAATAGACATGTATATTCATTAATCAGATAATTAATATAATAATATATTTAATCATTTATATATATTATTATATTATTATATTAATTTATCTCATATAATTATGTATATGTTTATGTGTCATAAGCTATCAAACATCAATAGTGGAAAATTGTCTCTAACTATTTAAAATTATTATGCTTACCACTTTGCAAAAAAAGTATGATGAATATATGGTTAAATCAGGCTCTTAAATTTGTCCATAAATGATCCAATACTTATCTCCTCTTCTACATATTCTAATCTTTTGGATTCTTTGCCAAATTTAGTTTCATTCCTTATATACTTGTAACCCTTGCAATTTATCATTTTTGTGGTATCAATATCTTCATTTTCAAAGGAAAGATAACCAAATTAGCACATGTGTCACATGTTCCTTTAATGAAATTAATTTGACCGACATGATCACCTATTTTGGCACAAAAAATAGATGAGATGAACCCACTTCGTCAACTAGGAGGAGTAATTTTATAACCAAAAGCTTCTTCTACAAATGTTTGATAAACCTGATAGAGGAGATCAAATTCAATATGATAATGACAAAAAAAAGTTTCAAACACTTTGTTTCTCCTAACATAATATGGTTTCAATCTTTCAAATAATGTCTGTCCAATTTTTACATCAAGACTTGAACTACAAAATGAGACATACATTTCATGTTGTCTTATCTCCAACCAATACTTTTTATGATGTTCATAATGATTAGCTCTAATAATGTGTCTGAGAACATCTCTAATATTTGATGAAGTATTGGTATTATCATTCCAAAATGATATTACCAAATTCTTGATTCTATCATCGATCCTATCACAACAAGGAACTCTACACATGATTGACCAATTTCCTTCTGAAATGCTATCATCCAAAACCATTATCCTCTTCACATATTTTGATATCATTTTTTACTAAAACCAATTTGTGATGAAACTGAAGATATTTGTCTATTTTGAGGTATACTGCTATTGACAATGGATGTCAACATAACTCTTCTTATGATGGTCTAATCTTTACTTTGACTTGTCTTCCCAGAGCTCAAACATTTCTTAAAATTCTCAATAATATCACTTGTTATAAAATTTTCTCTTTTTTGATGTTGTGTCTACAATGAACAATTTTAATAGCTCTTGCAGATTTTTTTCTATAAGAACACGAGAAAGTACTTGGTCTTTTTCAAGTGTTTCCAAATCATCAAACTCACTTGTTATTTTTTAAATCATCTTATTCAAATCTCTCTTTTTGGAAAGATTTAATGATTTATTGTCAGTAAGTAATTTAAATTTATCCACATCCATTACAAGTAAATGATTTAAATTCCTACATATGATATTTTTCTTTACACTTAGAGCTAGTCTTATGCATTCATCCATACCAATTTGAGCAACTCATCCTAACCAATCACCAACTTCAATTGCTTCATCTCCTAAATTTTCATGTCTTAAACCTTCTCCAACATCTATTTTCACATCTTGTGATTCTTTAGTGCGATCTATATGCATATAAATGAATGAAATTAGAACATTATTTATAAAATTGAAAAAAGACACACCTAGATTTACATGTACATATATTCTTTCCTTCGATAATAATTTCCTAATATTTTTTCATGATTTCTCTGTTCTACACTAGGTGATTAGTTTCTTGCAATTTTACATTATCTTGCCTTCTTTCGTCTCATCTTCATTCTTCACAAAACAATCAAAATATTCAAATTGTCTTCAAGACAAAAACGTCTCATTATTTGCAAGTCTTCTTCCTATTTCTTCAAAAAAAAAAAAACTTGAAAGAGATTTCCAATTGATTTTGAAACTAAAACAAAATATTATTTATACCAATAAAAAACAAAAAATAAAAAAAAGCTATTAGCTGATAGAGCTTTATACGAAGCCCTCTTGGGCCCAATATTTGGTGGCAATGACTACGCACGAAGCACCCTAGGTCCCATCGTGGTCTATAGGGGTTTTGTTTAAAGCCTCCTTGGCCATAATCTTGTGGGACAATAAACAATTAGAAAGTGGCCCAGGGGGCTTCGTTCTAAGCCCCCATGGATTAACATGATAGTGCACAATTTTTCCTTGGGTTGCTTTGTGTGAAGATGCTGTCACCCGAAGCCTTCCCAAGCTTGTACTCTGAACAAGCTTTCCAATGACTATACTTTTAGTATATATTGTGTTTATCATAATTTTTTTTTTTTATTACATATAGAGCTTTTGGGCATTTCATAAATCTCTATTTGAAGCTTTGGGAAAAAAGAAAAAGAGAGAATTTTTAATTGAAAAATATTTGTTACCTTTTTGACAAAACAAGAAAAAAATCATTTTGATTTATACAAATCAAACTATATTAGTCAAAATCAACCTAGGTCTAAATTATCATTAACGTCACTTTGTCACTAAATAAAATTGATAATTTTTAATTTAAATTGAATGAAACCAACTAGAGTTGCAAGGTATTGATGTTACCATTCTAGAATTGAAAGAACTTTGTTAGTGTCATATTTTTGAAAAAAAGAAGTTATGTTGATCAAATGAGCCATCACTCTTTGAAAATGTCAATTTTTCATTTAAACCACTCCTCAAAGGAGAAGGAAAAATGGACTTCAATTGATTTTTTTTTTTTCAAATGTTGGAAACTTTAAAGAAAATGCTCAAAAATCACTAGTTTACATCATCTTCAAATTCTTTGCAATTTTTTAGTAATTCGCATCCAAAAGTGATGTTTATAAAGAAAATATCTATTTCGGTGTCAATGTTGGCCAAAAACTAGGAACTAGACATGTTACACTAAACCTACTTGATAACACTTCTCTAACAAAATTTAATACTTGATGATAATTGAATTTGAATGTTTGTTGAATGAAAAATGATATGTTTGATTTATAGACTTGACTCGAGGTTGTTCAATGATGGAATTGATTCAAAGAAATAATGAATGAGAATAATTCAAAAGACTAAAAGGCTAAGTTCAATAATCTTTTTTTCAATCCATTAGTTAACTAGCTACATGAGAAAGAGTACTAATTACATAGAATCAAGTAGTTTCGACTAGCCTGAATAGAGGTAAACAAGGAGTTGGTGATGGTTCTTGACATGTTCATGATAGGCACAATTTTAATGTGACCAGCTACAAATAAAGTTGTAAGAAGTACTTACTAATACTATAAAAATGATACTCTATGTTCAACCTTGGACCAAATCCTTCGATATGCTTTAATTTGGGTTAGACCATTGAATCTTCCATGACAATTTTGGTTTGAATCTTGCTTCAAGGTCATGGGAAATTCACTGATAATATTCATACCACTTATGCTTGAATACCAGTAGAGATAGATAACACCAAAAGGTCTTTCCATCAAATAGCTCTTTGAAAAATGTAGATAAGTGTTTGAATGAGTGACTAGACTATGAGGGTTTGCCATTTTGATGTCATAGATCCTTCAATATTATTTGTATCATTTCTCATTGTCCAAAGCATAAAGTTAATGGTTAGTCTACTTTGTGAAAATAATTTTTTCTCACCACTATTCAATGACGGAAGAAGTTTCATGTCAGGCTAGAAAAACTCATGTTGTTGACTCTTAGGATTCCTCTTAATATGGAAAATTCTAGGCCATAGTTGGATCTCCTCCTGCAAGAAAGGACAATGTTAAAGCTACTCAACATTCTACTACACTTTTTTAGTTTGAAGAAAGAGAGTTCAATGATTGTTTATTGGTGCTTGTATATGTTTAAGGTTTCTTTTACCTAGATTCAAGTTTAAATAATTAATAAAATTATTAAAGATGAAGGAAAACACTATTAAATTAATTAAATAGTTGAAATTATTTGATTGATGTTGGGATATGAGAATGAAGTGATTAGATGAAAATATGTTGGACATTTTTCAATAGAGATAATTGGATTAAATTGGTATAGAACATTAGAGATAAGAGTTTTAGATTCATTAATTAGAAAGATGTTAGGTAAAATCTACTAGAAAAATAACACCAAAGTAATCATAAAATGAAATTAAAAATAAAAATAAAACAAACAAATCCTTTCTCATATGATTTTTTGTAAATATATGACTATGTTTTACATTATTGTGAAATTGAGACTATCATGTTTTAAAGTAGTCACATGTTGTTTCAAAAAAGTTCATTAGCTTGCTCTCTCTTATAAAAGTAGGGATTTGTGACAAACAAAAATCTCAACCTTTTTTGTTTTACTTGCAATTTTTTTTTTTTAAATCTTGTTGTTATACCCTTATTCTAATGTGGTTCTTTCTTGATTATCTAAAACATGAAAATCTTCATACTTATGAGAGATGGGTGGTGTAGGAGCAACTTAGGTTCAAGTTGGATATAGTTCCATTCTTTTTTTTATTGCAACGGTTTTATGTAACTAGGCCATTTAATACTATTTTGAATCATTTTCAATCCAATTAGAAAGTTTTCTTGACAACTTGTGACAATCTATAAAATGTTGCAAAAGATTATAAGAACTTAAAAATGGTGTATTTAGTGTTAACAAAAGAGTTACTAGTTAATTGAGAAGTTATAAATGGTTTTAATATGATAAATATATAATGCAAACTTGAATTTGGGGGTTGAAGAGTGTTGGAGATTGTGAAGAAGGAGAAGAGACCCATGTTTTTGTACAATATACTTGAATTTATCTCATGATGCAAAAAAAAAAAAAAAAATCTTGGTTTGTACGAATTATATCTATCATATAATGATTCAAAACTAGTTGGAGAAGCTAGTGATGAGAATCTACGTTCATTTTCAATTGGTCTCATCAAAGAGAAAATGGTTAATTTAATTTCATTTATTAAATTACCTTTTCTCCCTTCTTAAGATTTCTTCTTTATGCTTTTTTCCATTCACATTTAATAATTAATTAGTAATTATTAAATGGATTTTACCTCTTAGGGCTTCCTTTTTAGGGTTTTGATCTCCTTCATAAGGATTTATCAGTTGTAATTTCATTCATTCCGTTTTGCACAAGTAAATTCAATCTTTTTATTTATCGAGCAAATCCTTCTCTCTATGTGCCTTTTTTTCTTCCTTATAATAGGTTATTTGCATGCAAGATATCCATGGATCTATGAATTTGTTCATCATCAAATTCTACATGGTATTAGAGCCTTGCCTATGGTTGCCTATTCTTGTTTGAAGAAAAAGAAGAACGAGGTGGTATCAGAGCACCTCTAGCTTTTTTCGATTTTTTTTTGTGCAAATAGGGAGGTCCCTAAAAATCAAAGCTCTTTGAGTCCAAACAGATATCACAGTTGGATTCAAAAGATGTCAAAACCCCTATTTTCATATAAAATTTGTCCAATTTGGACATAGTTGACTAGGAAGGCAAAAAAAATTCTCCTAGATCTGGGCATGCTTCCCTAGGCAACAATTTACTTTTTTATTAAAAAAACAAATCACTTTTTTATTTTTTAAAAATCCTTTTTAAGAAAGAAAGGGGCGTTTCTTTAAAACATTTTTTTTAAAGTGTTTTCTTTTTTAAAACAAAAAACATGTGAGGTTGCATCATTAAAGTACATCAACATCAGCAAGTATGTAGGTACTAACAGACCTGCATAGATGTTGATGTTAGCAAGGTGTAGGTGCTGACATCATCAATTTTGGGCAAAAATTTGACCGCCTTCAAGTTGTCATGTGCTTGATTTGTTTTGTTTTAAAGACCTTGTTGCTTTTTTCACTCGAAGTTGAACATACAGAGGTGTTTTTTGGATCCGAAAGAAGCGCCAAAAAGCTGATTCAGAGATGGAGATGATGGTGAACGTATATTTTCGATTCTTTTCTAGTTTGATACCTGATTTTATGCTTTAAGTTCATTGACGACTTCTATCGTCCGGGGGGCATAACTTCTTCATTATAGCTCCATTTTTTGATCCAGAAAAAATGTCGGAAAGATCTTCATGAACCCTATTCAGATTCTCTTCTATTTTTAATTAGTATTCCTCAAAGGTACATGTTATTCTAAACTAAAGTTTTTTTTTTCTCTCTTCTTGTTAACGCATTCCTTCAAGCAATTGGGGTTCAGTTTTGGTATTGTGAGGGGTGTTCTGTATTATTATTTATGTTATTTACATTAGTAAACTAGAACCTTTTTTCAAAAACAATCCAACACCCTCCAAAAAAATGGTTGAGACCTCTTCTTGTCTAGAACTTCTGACCCCTCATAATTATCATACATGGAAGACCTTGATGACACAACTTTCACAATCAAAAGTGTTGTGGTCTTGTATATGCAATGTAGCTAGTTTTACAGAGGCCTTTTGAGGTCATGCAACATAGGAACAAGATGAATGAGGCAATAGGATTGATTTCTTTATAGGTCTCTAATGGTCTATAGTTCCATCTTGATGGGTTCAATACACCTCGAGCTATGTGGACCAAACTTGAAGGCTTGTTTGGTACAGTGAATGAGTTCATGGCACTTTAGATTGAGGCTGAGCTTACCTCTCTTATACTGGATTCTTTTCCCTCCATTGAGGACTTCTTGATGAAATTCAAACATCTGAGATCATTATTGCAGGGTTATAGGAAGACGAAGACTGACACTGAGTGTATCGACCTAATTCTTTCTAAGCTTCATGGAAACTTTCAAATTTTTTCTTCTACCTTCTATTCCACCAAAGATGCTTTGGGTAATAGATTTACCATGCCATCCTTTGAGATTTTTTGTGATCGGTTGACTTGAGAGCAAGCTAAGCTCTCTTAGTTGAATTCTCTCACAAGCTCATAGAGTCCTGCATTGGTAGCTCAACCATATTCAAGGACAAATGAGAAGACTCTTAACTCTCATTCTATAGAGTTTTAGATTGATTCCAACACTCACAGTTCATTAGGGCTACCTCCTCCTAAAGGGGTTAAATCAAAGCTAGAAAGACCAAAATGTGCTTATTGTAATAAGCCTAATTATGATGAGTCACATTGCTATGAGAAGAAGTGAGATGGCTATGTCAAACAGGTTTTAGATTTGACAACTCTCCTTTAGAAGAGCAATATTAATATTCCTTTTGCTTCTCATAGACCTTCATCATCATCATTTCAGTCAAATGGTAAAGATATAGGAAAGGGTCATACGCTATGTGCAAGTACTATTCCTCATTCTTCTAGATGGTTACTAGATTCAGGTGCTTCACACCATATGACATCTTCTGAGGATTTGTTCTCTTCTTTTGAGGCTTCTCCTACTCCACACATTTTGATGGCGAACAACATTGTTATGATTGTATGGGGGAAAGGTTCTATTGACATTGATGATGGTACATTCCATGATGTACTTTGTGTTCCATCTTTTTCCTCTAACCTTCTCTCTATTTATTAGATTACACACAGTGGGACAGGGAAGAAAATTGAGTTTTCATAGGATTCAGTGCATATCAGAGATAGTGAGACAAACAATATTATTGCTATAGGGAATGTTGATCATGCTTCCTGTCTATATTCCTTCTCACATTTTGATCCACCATCTCCACTATTGGAGACTCACTCTCTTTTTTCACGAGAGTCTACTGAGGTGAAGTTAGGTCACTTGAACTTATGTGTTTTTCCTAAGACAAATGTTGTGACTTCTACACCTCCACCTCTTGTTCAAATTCCATCTCTTGCACAGGATTACTCTTCAACATTGCATACTATTGCAGCTCCTTTCATCAAGCCACCTACTACAATTATTGAGGATATATTAGAGGACCCACATCTCCTTTTAGATGACAGATTCAACCCACCTATTATCTCACCTCCATTGGAGATTCCATTTCAGGATTCTCGTGCCTTCTCCTTTGAGCATCAATTAGGACTTCCAGTTGCACCTTACATACATGGGTTTTATCATCCTTGTCCACTACCTTTGTTTCCTTTAGATTCAAGCCACATTGGTACGTTCATCGACACAGGAGTTCTACCATTCTAGGGGGGTTATGGAGTCTCAAGCTTCTATGATGGGGTCTCTCATTGTACTTATGGCCTTGAGAGATTCTCTTGAGATGTTTCATTTGTGCATCCTTTTTCTATTTCTTTTTGGAGTATAGTTTTTCCCACTAGGTTTTCTCTATTTCTCTATTTCATAGATATTTGATTGTGATTTTGTACCTCATCAAGCCTTGTTGTTGGAACCCAAGTTTTCGTTTCGCATTGCATTGTAGTTTCCTTGCTCTTTTTGCATTGTTTGTAGCCGCATTGTTGCTCATCTTAAGGGGGGGTGTTATAGAAAAAGGTTAATTTAATTTAATTTATTAAATTACATATTCTCCCTTCTTAAGATTTCTCCTTTATTCTTTTTTGCATTCACATTTATTAATTAATTATTAATTATAAAATGGCTTTTACCTCTTAGGGCTTCCCTTTTAGGGTTTTGATCTCTTTCATAAGGATTGATCGGTTGTAATTTCATTCATTTTGTTTTGCACAAGTAAATTCAATCTTCTTATTTATCGAGCAAATTCTTCTCTCTCTGCCTTTCTTTCTTCCTTGTAACAGGTTATTTGCATGCAAGATATCGAGGGATCTATGAATTTGTTCATCATCAAATTCTACAATATAATGATTTGAAACTAGTTGGAGAAGCTAGTGATGAGAATTTACTTTCATTTTCAATTGTTCTCATCAAATTTCATTGAAATTTGTAAAAAATATGACATTCTTGTTATAACTTGTCTTGAATGGCTGATTTTTCTTGTAAGTCTCCAAAAAAATGCATGGTATAGTACAATAATGGTTTAAAACTAATGGGAAAATATCAAATAAGTATAGTTCATTTCCTTTTTGTTTGATCCAATTTCATCAAGTTTTGAACAAATTGTGATATTTTTTGTGAGAGAAGGCTATGATAAAACTAGGGTTTCAAAAACACATTCGGAAAACTATACCTAGTATTGTGCCATAAAAAAGGCACAAATTTGATAAAGAGTATTCTTTACATTTTTGCACAAGGTTCTATAAACGAATTCATATTATTTGATAATTTGGGAAAGATATGGAAGCTTTTTATGTCTTTTCATACTAAATATTGTCATAAACCTTGGTGAAATAAGGGTCTGACAAAATAATGTATTTATGATTTGTTTGATATAATGATCTTTTATATGCCATCAATATCCATTATGAGAGACCATGATGAAAGCCAATATTGTATGTCCTTTGTGAAGTTTGAATAACATGTCAATAGGTCAAAGGAGTAAAGTGCCTATGTTCTCTAAAATGGAATGCACCATAAATATATTTATGTATACATTGTATGTTTATTGATATTAGTCCTTAATCTACATCAAATTCATATCAAAGTTTAAAGATGTGGGTAATATAGATTTTTGGGCAAGATAAATGTTTGAAGCAAACTCTTGAACAATTAGGCAAGCATAGAGAGGAAAAGGAAAGAAGAATAGTACTTGAGACACAGAAGCTTCTTGAGGAAGCAAACCAAGAGAAAAGTTGACATTTACTAATTTGAAGATCACATGACCTTTTAAGAAGATTATTAAGAGAAGGCAAAAGGAGACAATAGACATTGCAATATATTTGTTGATGGAGGAAGACAATGGACAATCCAAGTAAGCTAAGTTGATGATGATTGGTAGGCAAGAGTTCATAGTAGAAGAAAAACACATTGCAACTTTAGTTTTGAAGGCATCAAGATAAAATATATATAAAGAATGATCAAACTTTGGAGGGAAATGATGTTGTGTTGGTGTCAAATATAAGTTGTGGAAGGCCAAGGATGAATTGCTTTTGTCGGATCATCAATATATGATGATGTAAACATTGTATGATGATATTCATTAATGGAGGCCTTTACAAGACAAGGTTGAACTGGGGTGTATGGTGTAAGGAGACGAGGAGTCTTGAATGTCTAAATATTTTATTTTTAATCTTATATTGGACTATGCATATGCAGGTTTGTTAGACTAGGAGATTCAAAATATTATAAAGAAAGCTCTCTAAAGAGATCGGATTTAGAGAAGGGTGCCAAAAAATATTAGCTTGCAAGGAGGAAAAAAGAGGCGAGAAGACAACTTAGAGCCAACAAGTTAAGGCAAAGGCAACAAGACATGAAGGTAGTGGTACAAAAGAATTGGAAGACAAGAAAGAGAAAGACAACCTGCATTCAAAGAAACTTCAATTCATTTACCTAAGAAGTATGGTGCAGGGGCACCTTAGGTTCAAGTAGGATATAGATGTCAATTTTTGCTTTCTTGTAATGACATTACATGATAAAGTTATTTTATACCACTTGGGATCACTTTGATCTATTTTGGAATGTGTTCGTGACAATTTGTTATGAGATGTAAAATATTGTAAAAAGTTGTCAACTATGTCAAAAGTTTTTGAAAACTTGAAAACATTGTCATTAGTGTTAACAAAGGAGTTCTAGATAGTTGGAAAGTTAGAAATGCTTCTAATATGATAAATATATAATCCCAACTTAAATTTGGGGGTCATAGAGGGTTGGAAATTGTGAAGAAGAAACGTGTATTTTTGTGTATTATTTCTTAATTTCCCTCGTGTTACACATTGTTCTCTTGCTTTTTTTGCATTCTGTCTTTCATATGATGAGAATTTACTTTCATTTGCAAATGTTCTCATCAACTTTCATTGAGATTTGTAAGAGTATGACAGTTTTGGCATTAAGTTGTTTTGAATAACTCATTCTCCTTGTAATAGTCTCATAGAAAACACGGTACAATACAATAATAGTGTGAAACCAAAGGGAAAGTATGAAATAAATCTAGCTTCATGATGCAGGAGCATCTTGCATGGAAAAATTATTGAAAAATAAAAAATAAAATAAAAATAAATGGTTGTTATTCCATTTATCGAGGTGTGGGTAGAATTCTAGAAAGTTATGAATATTGTAGAAAGTTGTGGATATTGTAGAAAGTTATGGAAGTTGTAGAAGGTTGTGGAGGAATTCTAGAAGGTTGTGGATAAGTCATGTATTGGGTGGTAAGTGCCTATTTAAGCAAGGCATATGAGCATTTCTAATCAAGCTCAAGGGGAAACTTGAGGAGTAGAAGCTCAAGGAGAAGCTTGAGGAGTAGAAGCTCGAGAAAGAGAAGCTCGAGAAAGTGAAAGCTTTGAAAGGAAAAGATTGAATATGTGAAAGTTGGAAAGCTTGGAAGGCTTCAAGGTGTGAAAGAGAAGGAGAAAGTGAAGAGTGAGTTTTCCTGAGTCTGTGGACAGAGCGCCGAATGTGTGGCAGTTTACAGCAGGATTGTGATGGACTTGTGAGTGTGTAGACAGAGCGCCGAATGTGAGGCAATTTACACTTGGATCTTGGATAAAGTTGAAGAAGAGCTAGTGGCATTTTTTGTTATAAGTTGGTAAGGGTGGTGTGGCCTTTCATCAGTGGTATCAGAGCCGTACTGTCATTAGTGGTATAAGAGCAGGAGTTCCTGAGTGTACAAACAGATCGCCAAAGTGTGAGGCAGTTTGTACGAGGACCTTGGTTGGGTGAAGTTTATCAAAGTAGGTTTTCTTGAGTGTACAAGCAGATCGCCGAAGTATGAGGTAGTTTGTACCAGGAATGGTTGGGCAAAGTTTATCAAAGCTGGTGGATTGCAAATCCGTTGTCCTAAACTTGTGATGTGGTTCCTGATTGTTTGTGCGAGGTGGCAGGTTGCGATCTGACTTGCAAACAATTTGGTTGTCACAAGGAGCGTAGGAAGGATTTGTTGTAGAGGGTTTACGAAGATCTTGGAAGATGGCTCCAAGAGGATTGAACCCTAAGATGATTGCGAAAATCCATGATATAGTGGAGAGGAATTTTTCTAAGATGATTTCTCGGTTGGATGCTAGATTGGTTGATCAAGCTAAGAAGGTCAAGGTGGAAGAGGATGGTTTTGCTGATCAGTTTGTGGAGCCTGATGCAGAACCTGCGGAGCAACTAGAGGTTGTTGCTAAAGATATTCTTAACGTTGTTGATGTTGGCACAGAGGTTGGTTTTCATGATCAATTGGTTGAGTCTGACATGGAGATTGTGGAGCACTTGGTTGTGGATAATCTAGTTGTTGTTGGTGGTGACTTGTATCTTGCAGAGCATCTTGTTGCGAGCAATGAGGTTGCTGGTGTTGAGAATTTGGCATGTGTTGATGAAAATCTACATGTGGCTGCTGATGTGGAGCTTGTTATTGCTGGTATGAATTCACTAATTGTTGATGTGAATGGGAGTTCGGTAATGAAGCATTATGTTCAGTTTGTTCCTGGGAATGAGCATATTGATTGGATGGTTGAGATGTTGGTGTGGAGGATTTGCATGGTGGTTTTGTTGTCCCTATTGAGGTGGAAGCCTTGGTGAAGATGAAGATGGTGGTAGATCTTTTTGGTGTCAAAGTGTGAGACACACTTTTCTATCTACCGAAGGAGTCTGATGCAAGAGCATCTTGCATGGGAAAATTATTGAAAATAATAATAATAATAAAATAAATGGTTGTTATTCCATTTATCGAGGTGTGTGGGTAGAATTCTATAAAGTTATGAATATTGTAGAAAGTTGTGGATATTGTAGAAAGTTATGGAAGTTGTAGAAGGTTGTGGAGGAATTCTGAAAGGTTGTGGATAAGTCATGTATTGGGTGGTAAGTGCCTATTTAAGCAAGGCATATGAGCATTTCTAATCAAACTCAAGGTGAAGCTTGAGGAGTAAAAGCTCAAGGAGAAGCTTGAGGAGTAGAAGCTCGAAAAGGAGAAGCTCAAGAAAGTGAAAGCTTTGGAAAAAAAAGCTTGAATGTGTGAAAGTTGGAAAGCTTGAAAGGCTTCAAGGTGTGAAAGAGGAGGAGAAAGTGAAGAGTGAATTTTCTTGAGTCTGTGGACAAAGAGCCGAATGTGAAGTAGTTTACAGCTGTAATCACCTAAAAATGGTCATCTAGACTATTAGCCCCCTTCTCAGCATTTTGGCTAAATTAATTTAATCATTTACCTAGACCAAATTGCTAATAATCAATTTATTTGATTATAACCTATAGTTTGACTATGCTATCCTAAGTTCATTATTTGATTAAAAGAACATGTCCCCTTTTAATTAAATAAAAGACCCCATTCTTCTAACCCACTTAAAGTGCACACATAAAGTCTTTTTTCTATTTTGCAATTAAAAGAAAAGACTTTGTGACTTTTGTCTTATATGACAAGTCAACTTATATTCTATTGGTTGATTTGTGTGTGCACATGGATCACTCCTCTTTTCAAATTCCACCGTTGATCATCCACCATCTTCATCTTGATCTCTACCGTCCATACATCTTTAAAAGGGAGAGAGCTTTCCCCCTCAATCCAATCCTCATCTTTTGAACATTGTTATGCTGCAGGTTTTCTAACAGGTTTTCTTTGGAGCTTTGTGGAGAACTTCTCTTCCTTGTCTACATTCTCTCATCCATGGCATTTTAGCTTAAATTCATGTTGCATGTTAGTTTAGCTTTTATTTTGCAATAATCTCTCACATAGCTTAATATTTGGATTGTAACACTCTCATTCATATTCTAGCATAGCTGCATTTGACATTCTCATTTTAGCTTAATCTTCATTTGCATTGCATCCTTGAGGAACTCCTTGGGACATTTGCATTCTTGCATCTTGTCTTTGGAACCTCCCATTGCATGGTTTACTAGCAAGAAGAGTATCTCTAAGGCTCATCTGAGAGCCTTTTTATTCTTGAAATATACTCTCTTGCACTCCATGGATAGGGAGCTCTAAGCCGGCATCTAAGCATTCCAACTCATGGAATTGTTTGGATAGAAGGGTTTAGAGTGGGACACTTTCGAGTGTACAACAGCAGGATTGTGATGGACTTGTGAATGTGTAGACAGAGCGCCGAATGTGAGGCAGTTTACACTTGGATCTTGGATAAAGTTGAAGAAGAGCTAGTAGCATTTTTGGTTATAAGTTGGTAAGAGTGGTGTGGCCTTTCATCAGTGATATCAAAGCTGTACCGTCATTACTTCATTTCTTTTTTGTTTGATCCAATTTCGTTAAGTTTTGAATGAGTTATACCATTTTTTCATGAGTAGGTTTATGACAAGACTAGGGTTTCTAGCAAACATTTAAAAATGACATCTTTTGCATTTTGCCATCCAAAAAGCCTGAAACTTGGTGAGTCTTCTTTACATTATTTAATTGTTTGAAAAGGATATAAAAATTTGTGCCTTTTCATAATAAATATTGTCATAAATCTCGATGAAATAAGGGCATGACAAAATGATGCATTGTTTATTTGTTTAATGTAATGATCACTTGGATGATAATAATATTTATTATGAAAGGCCATAATCATATCAATATTGTACATTCTTGATAAAAGTTTGAATAATATATCTCAATAAGCCAAAGTAATAAAGTATTTAAATAGTGTAGTATATTTATATTAGTCCTTTCTCTACATTAAATATGTGTGCACAGACATATGTCCTTTAGAATACATTTCACTATTGTAATTAATACTTTTAAAAGATATTATTGCTATATTTTTTAAGATAATTTAAATCTAGTAATATATTGTGTATTTATGAGTACTCAACCATTCAATCATCCCATTAGCAAAGGAACTAAATATATCTGATATTTAGAAATTAGTTATTTTAAATTATTATATTATATAATTTATTATTAATTTAAAGAATAGTATATATATCCTTGAGTTCACAATGATGAAATTGACTCTATCATTGATCTCTATCAAAGATGTTTTTCGCACAGCCGTGTTATGATATAGTTACTTCTGCAATCTCTAATCCTTGGATTTGACTAATTAGACAATAAATCTCCATAAAAGTTAGACATCACTAAATAATTAACTAATATTGAATTACAAACAAAACAAAATTAATTACAAACACTATATTAAGGTTTGAAAAAACCATTCTCATCCACCTTAATGAGAAAAATCACCAAAACATGGCATGCTTCTTTCTTGTCAATTCATAAGGTTTCTATAGATTTTTCACGATGGCAAATATATTACACCTGTCTAGAATCAATGGGAGGAGTCTTCGTAGCAGTGTTCATTGAAAGTCGATGGAGATTCTAATGGATCTCCATATTGATATCAGATGACGGGCAAAAGATAAAAGAACTCGAAGGGCTTTATGAAATGTAAGAACTCTTTTGAAATAGTGTGATACATGAACACCCACACCCTGCCATTCTTAGTACAGCGTTGATCTCTCTTCCAAATGTTACTTGGGTCTTTATCTACCTGTAAACCATCTTCCCATCGCCTTTTAGAAACTTATTAAGATAGACAAACTTCCATTTTATTGCAGTTAACGTTCAATTATACAAAGACAATCGACACCAAAAGAATCAATTAAAACAGTATACACAAGATTGAGTGAGAAAGGATTACACAAAATCAATATGAGATGGCCTTTTTCTCTCTCTTTTCCTAAAGCCAAAAAGCCATGTCGTGTAACATGACTTTAACACATTACAAAGCACCTGCTGGCGTTGACAGGTTGACTCCATGCTTACGCACCATAGGTAAAAAGTTGATAACAAAATGCTCATATTTTTTCACAACGACGAGGCTTCATTCTGACGCCTTTTTTCAAAAATCAATGCTAAGTTAAAATTTGAACTGTACAACTGAAAGAAAGTACAAAGTTGATTATGAATCATCAATCCTGGCCATGGACATTTGG
Organism: Cupressus sempervirens; assembly: GCA_028749045.1. Lineage (NCBI taxonomy): Eukaryota > Viridiplantae > Streptophyta > Pinopsida > Cupressales > Cupressaceae > Cupressus > Cupressus sempervirens. Next base: position 336,337,037 of record CM053791.1, read on the forward strand.
TTGCACAGAATCTTCTTTTATGTTGTATTCTCGAGCATTCCTTGAAGCAGGTAGTCTGACAAGAGCAGGCTGTGGCGTTGGACCTGTGAGTGCATATGTTAGTCTTGCTGAAGAGCTTTCAATAAGGCCTGCTACACCAGCTGCAGCTGACTGAGCATTCGAAGGCAAGAAGAGATCGTGCTTTTGATCTTTGTAAGCACTCCATACCTGCAACCATATTTACAGTAATTTATTAAAACGAAGCTCAATTGAGGGTGCTTCAAACGAATTTCTGAATTGGGGACAACAAGAACCCGCACACTGCAATGGATCCCAAATACAATAAGGAATAAAATAAATTCAGCTACATCCTATTTTTCACAAATTTCCAGGCATGGAAACAGGAATTGATTAATGAGCCCAGCAAAATCTCTTTCATATCAGATATATCCAGGCACCTGGACTTCGAAATTGCATGAGACCAAAGCCCGTTAGTAAATGGGACCATATTATTTTTCTGTCGAATCCATGTATAGATAGATAAATAGTGTATGAACACATCATTACATTATGAGGAGCGTCTGCCCCATTAAGTGTTGGGACTGACCACCAAGAATCCAAAAAAGCTTAGCAAAACATTACATTTACATCAAGAATAAACTGTTTAGAACATCGCTTAAATAAAATTAAAAACAAGAAATAACAAAAGCGAACTAGCCCCATGACCAATGATATTATTGCTGGATTATGCTTTGTTACACTCAAAAGTGCCTGAATAGTTTTTTGGCAAACCTATATTAAAATATACCATACTTAAATTAGTTTCAGGAAAAAAACCGTAGTCTGTCTCATAAGGAAGCATCGCACTGTTAAAAAGCCAATGATTGCATTTTCTGTTCCTGTTTGGCAAGATATTGAACTCCTGGTCAGATTCCAACCTCAACCTGTGAAGCCTACCATCGTGGAATAGTCGCACCTTTAATTAGTATTTCAAGTAATTGATAAATCTTAAGCGTGCATAGAAATCTTAACACTTTATACTGTTTCTCTTCTTACGAGAGAGCCTCTTTGGGCCTTGATAAGAAAAAAATCAGCTTTGAAGAAAACTCAATTGTACATGCAAAACCAGAAAAATTGCAAATCATTGTGTATTTCTTTAGTTTTGTTATCTCTTGTCAACCATACAAGAAAAAACTAACGTTCAGGATGTTTCCTAGCTTTCAAGTGACATGTTCGAGAGATGTAAGATACAAAGAAACTCGAGTCTCCTAATATACAGAGACAACCCTACATCTCTGACACGGGTACATGTTTCTGATTGGGACACAAGTACCATAGGTTAAGGTATGAGTCTTCATGTGACTATGATAACCATGTATGCATAAAAATGAGCCAGAAAAGAAAACGGGAATAATACTTAATAGTAAAAATAGATAAATTATAACCTATATAACTAATCCTATCACTAGTTTGGGTTCAGGTTCACATTTTTGGTTCAAAAATCCCATCAAAAAAGTTTTAGGGTTGGGTTTGTGTATACAAAAACATATATAAATAATAATATAAAGAAAGTGAACCGGTAACATATCAAGAAAGCATGACATAATATAATGAATATGCTTGTATTATCCATTTGAAGTAACAAAATAGTCAATGGCCATAATCAAATTCAAAAACCATGTAAACACATAAATATACTGCTCTTCCGCAAGAACATGCAATGTAGTGATTGGTTCACCGCTAGATTCTGATGCAAGAACTATAGTTCTAAACGCAATAGAAATCATTTTAATTAACTCAGATATCTGCTGCTAAAACTTACAGATTTTTTTTAAAATCTTTTAACTCATTCCATGTAATGTCCCGTTTTTAGCTCACCATGGTAGGTGGTTTGTATTAGTCTATCAGCAGCCCTCATAGGCTAAGTCGGTTAGAGAGTCTCAGATGGCAGAAACAGAGGCGAATTCCCACTCCAGAGGGCAGGGGTGTTCAAGATTGCTCTTCACACTTAGCATTTATAGTACATATCTATTTCAGTGAAGTCAAGGTTTCTATCTTTAGTAGAGCACCTGAACAGCTTGGTGGCAGTGTTGATATTCAATATTGTTGACAGGAGCGGTAATTTGGATACTTACTGTTAATAGTAAGTCATTTTTAGCCAGCTAGTTTTGGCTGGACACTTACGTGTCAGACTTGGGCAGTGTATATCTAGATATTGATGTTGATCATCAGGAGGAATTAATAAGCTAGTTATTCATTTTATAATTATTAGTTAATAAGCTAGTTATTCATTTTATAATTATTAGTTAAGTTATACTTTTCATAATTAAATTAAAGCTTATTATAAAGTATTCCAAGTGCTCTTATTTATTATTTCATTCAAGTGACTTTGGTGCCTCAGTTTTGCAGGAAATGTAAATTTGGATACTCACTATTATTAGTATGTCATTTTTAGCCAGCTAGCTTTGGCTGGACACTTACATGTCAGACTCGGGCAGTGTGTATCTAGATATTGATGTTGATCATCAGGAGGAATAAATAATGTAGTTATTCATTTTATAATTATTAGTTAAGTTATACTTAATTCATTATTAAATTAAAGTTTATTATAAAGTATTCCAAGTGCCCTTATTTATTATTTCATTTAAGTGACTTTGGCGCCTAAGTTTTGCAGGAAATGTAAATTGTAATTAAATATTATAATTTGAATTGTAACAAAAGAAAATATATTAAAAAGTTAAGTTATGATTCAAATTATGCGAGGTGTGAGTTTGAAGCTACCAGTCAGATCTTTAATTGAGAATTATAAAGGGCTTCATTGGTTTAAATGAATTCATTCATGACTTGTGTATTTGTTTGTGTTGGTGTGGAGGAGGAATTAAAGAAGAGTATCAGATCCGGAGCCTGGAGAATTGCGAACCAAGTCTTTTTCCGCATGGTGAATTGTGAAACACCCAATTGTGCCAGGTGTTGGCTTCACTCAGAGGCTGGGATTGTACTTGTTGTTTTCAGTGATTGAAGAATTAGCAGAGAATTAATCTCAGTAACGTTTTGTATGAGCAGAGGATTGCTTCCAATGCAGATTGCAGTTATATACAGGAGTGCATTTGGAAATTCTTGGCAGCCACAGGTCACTTAGTGGCAGTGGCAGTCATCATTAAGGCCGCGTTTGAGGGTTTAGGGGCACATTTGTCTGAAAAGTGCCTTCATTTTTTGCTTTCAAGCTTTGGCATCTAATAACAAAAAATTCAGAGGGTTGTGGTTGATCCATGGGTATTCTTCAATGTCAGTGATTGACCCCAGGTTTCATTGTTCTTAAATTAAACACATATTGATGCATTGTATTGGTCATTGTAAATAATTTATTTCCTGCAACTGAATAAGTTGAATTCTTGTGAATAGTTGCAGCAGTTAGTTGTATGCAAAGTGTATGAGGAAATGCCTTGAGTAGTTTAGCGCATTTTCAAAATAATATTATTGCCAAGTATTTGACAATATGCTATGTTGAATATTACGCAAATTTGAATGATATTCCATACTTGTTTGCAAGTTTATCTCATTGAAATCCAGATATTGGTGAAACCAACTTATGAGCTTGCCTGTAAAGCCTGTGACAAAATGTCAAACATCCAAGTTAAAATGTAGAACCAGCAGGGGCTGTTGCAGTAGTATCAAAGTGGTTTCCTGCCATCCTGTTGGGGAAGCTTCTTACATTCAGAAAGGGTTATTTTTAAATGATGGGTAAAACAAAGTCTACAAGAGCTCATGCTGGCCTTTCAAAACTATGGCTTCTACAACATCTAGAGATTTTGGATCCTTGGTTTTCAAAGAAAAAGGAAGTAAACTCTAATACAAAAAATTCTATCACTAAAATGGAAATAATGGAAAGGAGAGTGAAATTCGAAGAGAATCTTGGCACTCACGAAGTTATTATCAGCATGGATAGCAATTCTGATTTTTATGACAGTAGACATAGTAGTGAGCCCTTTCATGTGATAGCAGCCATTTCATGGGTGAAAGATGGTTGTATGGGGTCCTCTTGTATAGACACTCAAGTGTTTAAGTGTTAGACATGAGTTATGTGATGAAGGTGTGGGCCACATCAAATCTGATTTTACAAATCAGACTTGGGAAAATAAATCAGAAAACTCAACAATTGATTATAGGTCCCATGATCGTTTTTTGGATGGACATGCAGACACTGTGAAAGGATTGTTGTAAGATAATGTCAAAACAACAGCTTCTACAATATCTTTTGAGCTACCATATGAGGCACATAGAAGCAGTACATTGGTTGATGATGTGTGTATTGATGATAGTAGACATGATGATGTTCAGCATTAGGTGAGTTTATGAATAAAATGTCTTATCACAGTGCAGATTTTGATTCAGAGAGCTTACATGGAAGTTATGAATTTCAAAGACATCACTTGGTTGGGCAACTTGAGGTTGATGACAAAATGATTGCCAAAATCATAGAGCACTTTAATGTTGCTCATCAAATGTTGGCTACCCATATTGTGATAGCGGTAATTCCCTTATAGACTTTCATACACTTCAAGAAGCCATTTAAATAATGAAACAAAATTATTTACAGTTATTGGCAGACAAAGACTACCTTCTCAAGTGCGATTTCACTTGTTATCATGCACTGAGGGGAAAGGAAGCAGAGGTAGATGAGTTCAATCATGAGTTGGGATTGCCTATGGATTCATTGGAAAGAGCACAACTAGCCAATCATGAGTCTCAGTCACAGATTGAGAAGCTCTCTATGGATTTGAGGTTGGCACATTCTTCACCAACTACAGATACAATACAGTCATCCATAGTAGCACTTGGTGATGACCATATATCCACGGGTTATAGTTAAGAGCAGGTTGAGGATGTGGCCATACTTATTACAGTTACAGGTGCAGATGATACAGTTGGGATGAGTGCATCTGTTGACAGCAATGGAGAACTAGCTGAGAGTAGGTTGAGGATGTGGCCACACTATTACAATTACAGGTGGAGATGATATAGTTAGGCTGAGTGCATCTGTTGAGAGCAGTGGAGAACTACATGTTGCATCGAGTTTTCCTATGTTTACATCTACTCCAGGTGATGTTGGTGATGAGTTAGACGACAAAGGTTATATTCAGAGCTATGATAGTCGGCGCTTGATTGAGGTAGGAGCATTTTATTGTGACTGCATAGAGACAAGTAATCATCACTACTTTTCTAATCTACACATGGAGGATTTGATAATGCATCAGTGTGGATTGGCTCCGAGGTTGTACCATCTGTTGTGGGATGAGTATATGCCATTTATAGTAAATGGGATCAGTTGCTGCAAGTTGGACTTATTGCAGGGTTAGCTCATCCATGGAAATTTAGCAGAGGATGGAAATAGTTGTGGTATTCTAGACACCTTCCGTGATTTGTATCTTGATGTAGTCACAGTCAAAGAGACCTCAAAGAGATTTATCCAAGCATGCAGCTAGAGTTGCATGAGATAATCAATAAGGAAAATCAGAGAACCAGGCAAGATCAGACTACAATTATCTTGAAACCAATTACAATCGCTCTACCAATTTGCAGTCATACATACCAGGCAAACAAGCCTGATTACATTAAGAAACCTTCGGTAAAAGACTTGCTACAAGGTATACAACTTCTAACTTCTTCTAGCTACTTCGAAAATTACTTAAACAGATTAATAACAATGCCTTATAAAGATTTTACAACTTGTGTGTTGGTCAAGAAAGGATTACATTTTCCACGAACAGAAAACATACTACAAATATAGAACAGTGTCATATCCTCTATTTGAAACCCTATCATAATTTATTAATGAATTAAATTATAGATTGTGAATAATAATCAAAATAAATAGCAATAGCCCACTTTGGGTCAATATTGATAAGTGCTACATATTACAAAGTAATTGGTAAAATACTTGCTTGTTATTAACAGCGATCAATAGATCAATATATAAAAATGAATAAACAATGTTTCCTTAGGAAAAGATCATAAAGAATAGAAACTTTCTACTCTAGCTAATAGCTAACCAAATATTCGAAACATTCTAATATTTACAATAGACAATAATAGAAGCTATCTATTATTGTAATGCTCTATTTATAATGAATACGAATGACAATAAATAGCCCATAGATAGTCCATATAGATAAATAATCAATATTAATATTTAATACAACTTACTAATCAATAATAAATCATTAAGTTAGTATATAATTTATATCAATCTCTATTCATGTAAACTTAATTGATCAATTATATAATATCATCCACATTATTCAATCATTAATCTAAATCAATAAATATCAAGGTAGTAAATCAATTTAAGGGTCATGACCCCTCACCCCTAACCGCACACGATATATAAAATGTGGGAGCAAATAAATACGAGAGGAATATATAAAAAATCACTATCAAGCATTAGGAATCAGAGTGGGGTAGTTGTGATGTGGTCAAAACATCCACCCTTTCCCCCAACTCCTTCACCCAATAGAAATAATGATCTTCGGGCAATATTCAAGAAAATGGGGTTAGTGTTGTCCTAAATCAATACGTCACAGTAGGAGTTGGCAAATGAACAGAATGGGGTTGGGCATGCCCCTAATTTAAGGGTCATGACCCCTCACCCCTAACCACACACAATATAAAATTTGGGAGCAAATAAATACAACGGGAATATATTAAAAATCACTATCAAGCATTAGGAATCAGATTTATCATTATTCCCTCATAAGATCGATCACCTCGGTGGTAAAATCACAAAAGGAAGGAAATAGATATAAAAATAAATGTACAAACTAAAAGGAATATTAGCAATTATCAACTTATAAGCATAGAAAATATATTTATCTCTACCTTGTAAGAAGCCAAGTTATTCGGTGATAATGAGAATAAGTACATTCACACATGAATGTATATGGCAGCAAACATCATCAAACAAGAAAAAATAAAAGAAAAGGACGTCGAGACATTTCAGGAAAGTTACGAGAAAGTTTCAGCAAATAAAAATACTTCTGTGTCCCTTACATAGAAACCCTTAAGAAACGAAATATACTTCCATGTAATTGAAATAAAGGGAGGGCCAAATTCATGAAAACCTTTTAAAAAGATAATAATATAGCGAAAGCATTGGTGGGACCAGCATTAAAAGTATAGGTTTTTTTAATTTTTTGGCAAAGGTGGACAGACCCACTGAATAATATTTATTAATATAAAAGCTAGTTCAAAAACTCCATAGGTAACGAACTAGCAAGAACACCATATTTCATCGTCTAGGTACAATATATGCAATCGGGAATAAGATCCCAATCTTCCAAAGTCTCAAAGTTTAAATCAGGCCATGTTTGGCTTCTTCGTCACTCTAAAAACTTTTCATTCAAAGCACTTTAAACTTGTGAGTAGAAGTCTCATCCATATGAAGATTGGCCAAATAGGAGTTTCCCATAGCTGCTCTAAGATCCCAAATGAAAAGCTTCCAAATGCTGTAAGGGTATGTCATATCCACTGAATAATATTTATTAATATAAAAGCTAGTTCAAAAACTCCATAGGGAAAGAACTAGCAAGAAACCATATTTCATCGTCTAGGTACAATATATGCAATCAAGAATAAGATCCCAATCTTCCAAAGTCTCAGAGTTTAAATCAGGCCATGTTTGGCTTCTTCGTCACTCTAAAAACTCTTCATTCAAAGCACTTTAAACTTGTGAGTAGAAGCCTCATCCATATGAAGATTGGCCAAATAGGAGTTTCCCATAGCTGCTCTAAGATCCCAAATGAAAAGCTTCCAAATGCTGTAAGGGTATGTCATATTTGTTGTCCTTCATAATTTCTTTGGAAAAAATATTTAAATGGATCTTATAAATACATGTTGCATATATATATATATATGGAATTAATTTTATAATAATTTTCATGTTATATTTACAAATGTACGGAAATTTACAAGTATATTATTTAAAGTTTTGTTATTAGAATTTTCATTAATGATATTTAATGATTTGACATTATAATTTTTCCTTCAATACAAAGAGTTAATTGATATGTTATGAGAGATTGATATTAGTCCTTATGGAGAAAGTAATTACCAAATCCTCATAGAGGGATTGCGCTCATCTCTATATGAATGGTTATGTGTAGTGCAATGTTTGAGTTTGCTATATGAATGGTTAGATGGAATCTCATAATGCCAGTGTGAGGTTAGTGTGATCCTCGTATGAATGGCTATCGTGCTAGTGCAAGAGATTAGTACAATCCTGTATGAATGGCTAGATTAGCGATAAATGTAATTTCATAGTACCAAGGCAAATGGTTAGTAGGTCCTTGTATGAATGGCTATCATGTCAATGCGAGAGATTAGTACAACGCCGCGTGAATGGCTAGGTAAGTAATAAATGGGATCTCATAGTGCCAATGCAAAAGGTTAGATCCTCGTATGAATGGGTAGATGAGAATTACATATGGCCAAAACATTCTGATGATGTCAACATATCCCTATGTGATTAGCCTTAAATAGAGGATGTCTCGTCCAAGAAGAATCTTAAGGGGTGCACTCCAAAGAAGGCAAATGAAAAAATTAGGGTTAGGGAACTCAATCTAGAGACATCTTTAAGGTTGGGGTTAGGATAGAGGGTGGAATAGTATAACTAGACTTGTTATTGTTTAATTCTAACATTTATTTTGCAGCTAATACTTTCCCCAAGTTCACCCTAATAACAAGGACATTACAAACAAGACCCAAGTTACATAGAACTCTTCACATAAGCCATGAAAATTGTTGCGATCCAAGATATAAGTCCACATCTGACCCAAGAACATCAAGATACATGCCTACTAACATCACTAATTGGGAAATAAGATTGCAAGATCAAGAATTAGGCACAAGTTGCGGAACTATCAAGAACAACCCAAGAAGAATTTGACATAATTCAACCAAATCTAACCAAATGACGTGTGAACTTGGGAAGAGATCCACAATGTGATCTAGAAAACCTTCCCAATTGCACAATCCAAAGAATGAAGAATTGAAGGAACTCCAAAATCACTAAACATGAACAAACAATAAACCAAAGAATGGTTAATGCAAGATTGCTAAGAACCCAAGATGCTAATGTATCAGACACCTAGGGTTATTGAAAAGTGAGTCTTACTTTGGTGTTAGAAAAGAATCAAGACAATTCACCTCAATTTGAAAAATCCATGAAGAATCTACAACTGGTATGTCTTTCCAATTCACCAAATTCTCATTATATTGTTTACCCCTTGTACTACTACAAACTCTTTTATCCAAAATCTCTTCTATTTCATTCCATTGCTTCTTAGGATACTACTCCTCCATATATTAACCATCTTGTGAACTCAAATTAGACTCATGATACTCATACAAATCTGTAATATTAAAGCTAGATGATATATCCATATCCTCTGGCAACTCCACTTCATAAGCATTCCTTGGACTAGATTTCCTCAAGATCCTACAAGGTCCAAGCTTCCTCATCTTCAACTTACTATAAGTACCAATAGAAAATCTCCCCTTCTTCAAATAAACCATAACTTTATCCCCTACTTTAATAATCATTATGTCTCTTTTTTTCTATTTGTCTTCTCCTTACACTTTTGGTTCATCCTTCCAAATGTTGTCTAACCTCCACATGTAATGACTTCATTAGCTTTGTAAATTCCTTTTCTTCAGAGCTCCTCTTAACCTTGTACTAATATCTGTCAATTCTGACTAATATGCCTATAACAATCTCAAATGGTGTCTTTCCAATACTCTTGTTTAATATAAGATTATATGCAAACTCGGTTTGTACTAAAACCAAATCCTAGTTACTATGCTTATCTCTAACCAAACACCCTTCCCCAAACTCTAGTTTGCAACCTCACTCGATCCATCAGTTTGTAGATGAAAGTAGAACAAAACTTCAAATCAGTATTCATCTTCCTCCAAAGTGTCCTCCAGAAACAACCAAACTTACTATCCATGTCTGAAACAATACTCTTTGGTAACCCATATAACCTCACTTACCGAAAAAACAAATCAGCTACATGTACTACATTTATAGTATTCTTACAAGGTATGAAATGCCACATCTTGGAAAACCTATCCACTAGCACAAATATAGAATCATACCTCCCTATGTTGTAGGCAATCCCAATACAAAATTCATACTAATATCCTCCCATAGTCTTTTAGGTATAGGTAAAGGTGTATACAATCCAATATTCTGACTACTACTCTCAGCAACTCGACAAATTTTGCAATTCTGAACAAACTTCCAAACATCCTTAGAAATTTGAGGCCAATAATACCTTTCACTCACCACACTAACTGTCTTGTCAACATCAAAGTGACCAACTAATCCTCCACAATTCTTTTACTAGATATGCATAACTACAATTAAACAACATGTTATCTTGAATAAAATAATCTAACCATCTGCTCCATTAAGAGGTTCTTTACAAGCCTTTCATGAATCTGCAAAACTAATTTCATCCACATACAAAGTCTTCAAATTATCAAATTCAAGCACTTCCACTATCATTTGTGTCAACAAGTTCCTCCTTCTACTCAATGCATCAACTACCTTATTCCATTGTCCACTACTACGTTTCAACACAAAAGTATAACTCTACAAGAACTTAACCCATCTCATATGTCTCTGATTTTATTTACCTTGATTTCTAAAATATTGCAATGTCTTGCGATTAGTATACACCATAAATTCCTTAGGAAAAAAGCAATGTCTCCACTACTTCAAATCTTGAGCTATGGCGTATAACTCCTAATCATAATTTGAATATCTTTTATTTGCATCATTTAACTTACTAAAATAAGCTAAAGAATTACCCTCTTGACTTAAAAGAGCTCTAATTGCATTTCTATTTGCATCATAGTCCACTTCAAATACCTTGGTGAAATCTAGTAAAGCTAATACTGGTTGCTTTGTCACTTTCTTCTTTTAACAATTCAAAACTCATTTGTGCTCCACTTGTCCATTTGAATTCCTTCCTATCACCTCTCATAGTTTTTGTCATGGGACTACAAACTAGATTGAAATTCATGATAAAGTGCCTGCATAAACTAGCCAATCCATGAGATGATATAACTTCTCCAACATTCACTATTGTAGGCCACTCATCAATTGCTTTTACCTTCTCATGATCCATTAAATCATCAGCTGAAATTAAGAATCCAAGATACACTATCTCCTCTTCCATGAAAGTACACTTCATGATATTGATTAGCAACTCCTTTAGTCCCTATGACGCATGCCTTAAATGCAACAAATGACTCTCTTTCATCTTACTAAAAATTGGAATATCATCAAGATATACAATCACAAATTTTCCAAAAATTTCTTCAATACCTTATTTATTAACCTGATGAAATTACTAGATGAATTAGTCAAACCAAAAGGCATTTACTAACCACTCATAGAAACCTTCATTTGTCTCAAATGCAGTCTTCCATTCATCACCTTCTCTAATTCTAATCAAGTGATATTTGTTCTTCAAATGAATCTTGGTAAAAATACAAATACTTAAACAATCTAAAACACCATCCATTCTAGGCAAATGAAATCTATACTTCGCTAATACTCCTTACTGGTGTATTCCTTCAGGACATTATCAGATATGATATCTCCAAACTCAGCCAACAACTTCCTTATCTCTGGTGGTTACTCCTTCACCGCTCCTAAATTAGGCTTCTTAAGAATCAAAGCATAACATATACTTTATCTTTTCAAATCATCCAAATATTTTCTACCTTCGACCAAGCAAACTCTAATTGTAGTACAATCCTCACTCTTAGGACTCTCTAACAAAGGTAATAATACTAGTCTCACTACATTTGCCAATATAGTATACATATTCCTTCTACCATCATGCAATGTTTGTCTATCATAAAGCCATGGTCTACAAGATATGACACACATCGATTAACATAATATCACAAAAAGTTTCATCATGATAAGATCCAATTTCCAATCTCACAATACATTGTTCACTTACTAGAACCTTATGATCATCCTTAATCCATGCAATCTAATAGGGTTTCAGATGCTTCAACCTTGATAACTACAAAATGTTTACTGATTCATATGAGGCTAGGTTATCTAAACTTCCATATCAATGATTATTTTGCAACACTTTCCTTCAACTTCACATCTTCTCTTAAACAAACTCTTTCTAATCATCGGTTTTTCATCTACATCTTCATACCATAGGGATCTTCTGACTATTAGAGCTTCTCTATTCTTTGGTTGGTTCATAGATTCCATAGTTTGCAAACCCTCCAAGTACTCTCAGAGTTTCCGAGTACTCTCAAGTTTTTTTGCTAGGAGAGTACTCTCAAGTTTAACTCTCGTGTATTTATAGATGTAAAAAAATGTAGGTAAAAATGTTGATGCAGGGAAAACATTGGATTAAATGCATTTTTCATATCATTTTAGTGCTATAAAACTACACATTTTCTCTATTGAAATTTCAATTACTAATTTAATACATTTTGTAATTGTATTCTACAAAAACATATATGTTTATTTAAGAGATTTTAAATTTTAGTACTTTCTAAGTTGCAGAGTTTTCGCCGAGTTTTTGTTGAGTATATGCCGAGTTTTTTCCCAGTTGAAAATTTTGGGCTTGCCGAGTACTCTCCGAGTCCGAGTCTGCAAACTATGATAGATTCAATTGACTCCTCTTGCACATATGCATTTTTGGTATTGTTGCTGGCCTTCTTACTTGAACTTCCTTGGTTACATTCAAAAGCTCAACAACCTTCTTCTCCACACTTGAAAAGTAACTTTGAATAATGTTTTGTTATCCCTTCTATAACTACCTAATCCATTTACTGTAGGGTAACTTCTTCCATTTCCTCTATATGACTTGTCCTCCTTGTATTATGTTTTGCCTTTGTCTAGATAAAATTTACCTCCTTCGGCAAATGGTCTACCTCTCTAAAATATGTCACCTCTTCCTATCTATTAATGTTCTTGTTTTTTTTTCCACCAAATCAATCTCGTCGTGAATAGATGCCCTCAAATCATTAAGGTACCTTGCAAACCTTTCTACATCATCATCATTAGTATGTCCAGATCTAGTGTCCAACTTGTAGAGTTCCTCAATATACTCCTTTACACTTGACTCCTTTTGCTTTAGGGTTTACATCTTCCTTAACAAATTCACTTGATAATCTCCTACTAAGAATTTAGCTTCAACTTACTCACCATCTTATCCCATGACTTGATTTTCTCCTTCTCTTTCATTTGTCTATCCATCTGTAAATGTTCCCACCATAAAGATGCATGTCCTTTTAACTTAGTATTGGCATATTTCACCTTTTTGTCTGCATTGGTACTTTCATACTCAAAATACTTCATTTCAATGATCTAGTCAAGCAATTCATCCAAATCTAGCTTGCCATCATAATTAGGTGGATTGAAATGAGGTTTTGCATTCAGTCTGGTTGGGGCTCTAAGAAATCTTTCATCTCCCTATTGAAGCGCGGACTCTTCTCCTTCAGTAACCACTTCCTCAGCTTCATCTTCCCTCACATCTTCAGTATGTCTACCTCTTTTTTGGGTAGTCTCCACAACTTCAAGTCTGGTTGCAATCTATCTCAACATGTCCATCATGAATGTATTTTGCTTCTCTCCTTCCACGAATCATCTTTGCGCAAGTCCTCTACAACTGAGGGTTGAATCTCAACTCTGCCACCCAACACAAATCAGCTAGGGCTTTGTAAATTTTCTACAAATTCTGTACTAAAAAAAACTCAGACTTGATAATATCTTTTGATTGCTGAATATGATCTTCTTAATATTCTGAAGTAAGGAGTTATCAGAATGTTGAATGCTGTTCTGAATTTTATTTATTTCTGCAATATATTCGTATAGGTATTATTGCTTGAGGGAGCAGACTTGTGTTTATTCTGTGCTCTCAAACTACAATAAAACCTACCCTTTATATCAAGAACAAAGGGCATGTCCCTTAAAGGGACATGACCCTATCTAGGTCGGCCAAAACACCTCTTGTAGAAATCGGCACCTAGAAGGAACTAATACAAAGTTTAACTAACATAACCATTTGTTATGGTTAGTACACAATGTAATTTCTGCCAAGGATTGCCACCCATTCTAATATCAAGTTTAGTGTATATATATGACATCTATGATATAATAGGTGAAGATTAAGGTGCGGTCTACACTTCTCAGACCAATATAATTATCATGGTTAATATTTAACAGGCTTCACAACTTCTCAGAAAAACAATCCAACCTCCACAAGGAACAAAACCTCAGCTCTACTACCACCTAACGCAGTCACGGTCAAAGAGAACTCAAAGAGATCCATCCAAGTGTGCAGCTAGAGTTACACAACAGAAGCAACAAGGAAAATGAGAGAACCAAGCAAGATAGGCCTTCACTTACAATGCCAAAACTACTTAGAGAGATCCTTTACAATTCCTTATAAAGACTTCACAAGTTGCAAATCAGCCAAGAAAGATTACATTCTCCAAGAACATGAAAACATATTACACATATAGGACAAGACCCAAATTTAATAGAACTCTTCACACAAGCCATGAAAACCGTTATGACCCAAGATATAAGTCCACAATCAATCCAAGAACAACGACCATGCACCAACCAACATCACAATTAAGAATTATGCATAAGTTGAGAAATTGTGAAGATTCTAGCATAACTCAAGCAAATCATAACCAAATGATGTGCAAACCTAAGAAAAGATCCACGACTTAGTCTATTCTCCTTGTTGCACATTCCAAAGAGCTAAAAACTAAAGGATCGAATCCAAAATCACTAAATAAGAACAATTAAGAAGCCAAAGAACAAACATATTTTTGGTTGATGCAAGATTGCCAAGACCCAAGATTCTCTTGCATTATATCTCTACATAGAAAATGGATGTGAGTTTAGCTTTTATTTGGACCTGAGTGATGATAGGATTAGCACTATAATTTGGGCAGGTCCCATTGGTTGCGTTCGCCACTTTTGGCATGAGATAAAGTTGAGAACAGAGTTAAGTAGCAGAAGTTAGAGGATTTTCTTCTTGGCAAGCTTTTGTTCAAAGTTTGGGATCCTTCCAGTGCATCGGTATTTCAGACAGAGCTCATCAAGGATTTTACAGGAGTTTACACATTGAGGAGAGCTTACAACTTTCTTTTTGATCCTTTTGTGAATGATGTCTTTCAGATGCACAATTTGGTTGTGCATGTGTTGGACAGTGTGTATAACAGCTCACCTTGTGCAGCTTTGGGAGGTAGGCCTGGCTCGCCTTCGAAGCTTCTCTATGAGATGTTTAACTCCTGCAACATCTGCAATCGACTCACTTCAATTTGGCAAGCTCCATCAGTTGGATCGATGATGGTGTTACAGTAGCTAGTTGGTGATCATAGGGACATTACATGGTTCTATCCTTGGTTATAGTAAGCGTCAATTTCAAGGAAGTCAAGGTTTCATCTTTAGTAGAACGCTTGAACAACTTGATGACAGTGTTGAGATTCAGTATCATTAAATGGAGGAGTTATTTAGAGACTTCCTATTTATAGTAAGTCATTATTGAGGAGTTGCTACATCTTGTAGGGATACCCAGATTCACGATGTGCACAATGAATTACTTATTTGTCAGTTGGCTTAGTTCGATAGACTTACTATCTATAATAAGTCATTTTCAGCTAGCTCCTATTTTTGGCAGGACACTTAGGCATAAGACTTGGGCAGTAAGTATGTAGATATTCATGTTGATCATCAAGAGAAATTACTAGGCTAGTTATTCATTTTATAGTTATAAATTAAGTTATACATAATTAATAAGTAAATTAAAGCTTATTATAAAGTATGTCAGTGCCTTTATTTATTATTTCATTAAAGTGACTTTGGCACCAAAGTTTTGGAGGAATTATAATTAGATATTATAATTTAAATTGCGACAAAAGAAAATACATTTAAAAGCAAGTTATGCGAGGTGTGATTTTAAAGCTACCAATTTGATCTTCAATTGAGAATTAAAAGAGGCTTCATTGAATTCATTCAGGACTTGTGCATTTTCTTTTGTTGATGTGGAAAAGGAATTGAAACGAGGGTTTCAGTTTCTTCCAAGTCCTTTTCAGCATAGTGAATTGGTAAAACTGCAAACACCCAACTAATTGTGCCAAGCATTTGCTCACTTAGAGGCTAGAATTGTATTCATTGTTTGCAGTGATTGAAGAATTAGCAGACAATTGTTCCAGTGCAAATCACAGTCATATAGAAGAGTGTGTTTGGGAATTGTAGGCAGCCATAGGTCACGTAGTAGCAGTGGCAGTCACCATTAATGTTGTGTTTGAGGGTTTAGGGGCACATTTGTCTAAAAAGTCCCTTCATTTTCTGTTTGCAAGCTTTGGCATCTAATAATAACAAATTCAGAGGGTTTGCGGTCATCCATGGGTATTCTTCAATGTTAGCAATCAACCCCAGGTTTCATTTTTTTAAAATTAAATGATGTGTTATTGTAAATAATTTATTTCCTGCAACTAAATAATAGGAAATTCTTGTGAATAGTTGTAGCAGTTAGTTGTATGCAAATTGTATGACGAAATGCCTTTGAGTAGTTTGGTGCATTTCTAGAATGATATATTGCCAACTTTGACAAAATGCTATGTTGAATTAGTTGTATGCAAATTGTATGACGAAAGGCCTTTGAGTAGTTTGGTGCATTTCTAGAATGATATATTGCCAACTTTGACAAAATGCTATGTTGATATTAAGAAAATTTGAATTGTATTAAATAGTTTTTGGCAAGTTTATCTCATTGAAAATCAAATATTGGTAAAACCAACTTATAAGCTTGCATGCAAAGTGTTTGACAAAATGTCAAACATCCAAGTTGATTGTTAGAACTAGCAAAGGTTCTTACATTCTATCCTTAGTTTCTAAGTACTTTTCTTATGGCTAAATTTTGATAGCTAGAGCCTAGGTACACCCTCAATCTTGTACAAGAATGTCTTAGGTCCATTAATATTGTACTGAAGTAGGACCTAGAATACAAAAGGTATTGTGGTATTGCAGCCACTACCAGCCCCAAAGTCATATGGCTAAAGATACTAGGACCTTTAGAGTTGTGAGGTACTAGCACCTTGCCAAATTTTTCTTGACTCTAAGGTCAGCTAACCCTAGGCGCCTTTAAAAAATACCCTAGATCCCTAGAATTTTTAGAGAATATTGATAGTAATAGGACTATTAAAGTTCTTATATAAAGCTTACCCTTATTATCACAAAGATGTCATAGGTTTGAATGACCATATTGTAACACCCACCCTAGATATATCTTCAAGATACATGCACTTAATGCATCTATAAAGCTTATTTACTAATATTCGATTACTCAAACAAAATTCCTACAAAGGATTTTACGTTGAAGAATTGACCTGCTTGGGACTTATTAATTAGGTTTTCAAAACAAGTTTTTGAAACCTTGTGACACTTTTTTTTTTATAAAAAACTTCACTTTTCCATTTTTTATTGTGGTGGGTGATATTGTATGATTTTTCCCACCTTTTGTACATCCTTAATCCATAAATAAAATATCTTGCATGTCCAAAATTCAATTAATTCTCTTTTGAGCTAAATAAAAAAAAAAAGTGATATGTCCTCCCCCTTTCATGACACCTAAGTAGAAACCTTCTATGAAACAAACTACATGATGGGTCTTTTGTAGTGTCCCTTGATAGGATATCTAGGAATCTTGGGACAACTTATTCAATTTCTTCTGCTTGCACTAACTAATCTTTGCAATTGAACTAGGACATGGAGATTACGATAATTGTATAATTACAAATTGATAGTGATTTCCTTCGATCAATCAATGATAATTATATAAACTTAAACTGTGTAGAATGGTCTAAGTATATAAATCTCTCTTGAATATCAAAGTGTCAATTCTAGATGTAAAGGCCCTCTATAAATCAAATGTAATTTAATTGTAATGATTTGCTAATTTAAAAAGATGATCTGAATATGACAAAGCTAGTATGACTTAGCCTGAAGTTATGAAACTTGTATCATGAAAGAACCACAAAATGGATAATTATCGTGTATAAGTATATTGATCAGGTTTTTGTTTCTGAATCAAGGCTTATTACTTCTCTTTGGTTGTATGATATGATCTTCTATCCTTTTGAATCTTAAGAATTGATAGAATAATTATTGAATACCCAATTCAAATGGCGGAGAATGCCTTCTTATGTCGTATGATTAGAATAAGAAGTCACTTGGTAGAATCGACTCTTGCCCCTTCAAACTTGTCCTTCTTTCCTTATCAGTAGCAATTTGTCAACACAAGCATTTATCATGGCTAATCTCCAAATCATGTCTCCACACAATCATATTATAAATTCCAACTCGTTACATCTTTAGATTTGTATCATTAATCATAGCTTTCCATATGTGATCAGTTTCTTCCTTGCAATATCCACTTGATTGTATTGATTCCTTTCATTATGCATTCAATATCTAATCATTGTTGCCTTAATCAATATTGTTTTATAAGTTCGATGTCTCATACATGGCCTATATTCTTCTCATATTATCATTTCTTTGTTTGGGCTATAGCCGTACTTTTGTATATATCTTGGGTTTATTAACTTTTGCATTTGTTGTCGCTTTTTAGTGATAAGTCTCGTTTGTCTGTTATCCTTGTGCCATCACTACTTATTGATCTAGTCAAATTGATTGCCACAATGTATACTTTGTTTATCAACGTCGCTAACATATATTTGATAAATGATTATTGGCTTTAAATCTTCATAGGGACTACTGTTCCTATTAACTTGTAATCATTATCATTATCTATCCCTCATTCACTTTGCCTTTCACTGTCATCCCCTCTCCGTTGAATCTTGTCATCATAGACATGCTACCTAATCATATCCTCTTTGTATCTTCCTCCATATTTTGTTGCCTCAATGTGTCGGTAATCTTTGTTTGATTAATGATGCTTTTAATATTATTACCACCATTACAATCTTCTACTATCTCAATCGCAGTTTCGTCCTTTTGTTCCAATTACTTAATTGTGTCTTCATACTTAAGAGTTGCTTAACATCATGTAATTTTGATACCAACTAGCTAATTCTTCTTTTTACTCGATACAATTGTTGTCTTAAATTGTTAGTAAGAGATTTGTTAACCAAGGTGACCATCTTCTTTGTCTTCTCAATACTTGCTAGATACTTATCACAATGCCTCTTTTAATACCAATAGAGTGTAATCACTTGTTCCTTATTAAATATCCTTATTGCTCAATATATGTTGGCTCCATTGAGTATTTCTGGGAATGTTATAATATTGTTTCTTTATTGAAACAAATATAGCTTCCTTTAATTTATTGGCTAAAGCAATATCTTCTATACGGTTTTATAAATATATTATATTGTACTACTATTTATTTATTTATAAATTTTATATTTTAATATTATTGATTATTATTAAAGTTTATTTTAGAAAAGGGACATTACAACTTACCGATGCAAACACAACCAACACTATGATGATAAGTTCCCTAGGTCGCTTAATGTTGCATGACGATGAACACCATATCCCATAAACGTAACATCTTTCTCATACATCCTTAATTTAATAAGTAAAACATCTTGGCATGTCTCTAAACTTTATTTAATTATCTCTAGAATTAAATAAATGTAATTATAATCAAGACAAAAATAATGCAAAGTGGACCCCTTTCATGACACCAAAGAAGTCCCCTTTTAGAAACAAAGTAAATGATAAGGCTTCCCTACGCAAGCTTAAACAGCCCTATGATGATAAGGCACTTAATTCACTTGAAGCTGCATGAAGATGAACACCATATTCAATAAAACTTAGCCCCTTCTTTGTAATGACCCTATTTGGGACCTCCTTTAATTTATTTCAATTCTCCAATTGCGACTAGTTCCTTTTATTTTCCTCTATATTTCTCAATGTTAATATTCTATATATAGTATTTCAATCTTAGAGTCATGTCTTTTCATACATAGTAATTATAATATATTAATAATATATATTATATTAATAACGTATATTATATTAAGAATATAGATTATATCAATTATATTTCTTATTATTACAATTAATAATATTATTTTTAATATTAATATTATTACATATATAATACATAATATATCTACTTTATATATTATAGTTATTAATCTAAATATTATATTTTATCGTTTAATATAATAATATTTACTTCTTATATTTAATATTATTATATTTATGCAATATACTATTATTATTATATTTATTTATCTATATTTTAATTATATGGATCTTATTTTGACAAGGATATCACAGTCCTCCCCTCTTAGATTTTTCTTGTCCTCAAACAAAAATCATTTATGCATAACCTTTTTTATAGAACCATCATATGAAGCATATAATTAGATGCAAGAAAGTGTATGGGATTTAAAGAGTATCAATCATAATGCATGAAAATAAAAAGCATACACGAAGTAGACACATGAATGCTGTAAAGTTTCTGCAAATTCTTTTGACTGAATATAGACTGGATTCTACCTTCTTTATCTCCTTATAGCTTGTTGTGAATAACTTCAGATTACTGCCTTCAATTCAATTTGAAATCTAATTAAGAATTCTGTATTTTACTTCTGCAAATTGTAGGTAGGCAGTATTGATTAAGGAGCAGATTATTTGCATTTTTGTGTCCTTGAACTTCAACAATACCTACTATATGTAGAGAGACCTAGGGACATGTCCTTTCAAGGGACATGTCCCTTTCAAAACAATCTTTAACCAATCTGGAAGTCGGCGACTTTTACAAGGAATAATTAGTTTAGAATTTAACTTAACACAATCTTTAACCAATCTGGAAGGCGGCGACTTTTACAAGGAATAATTAGTTTAGAATTTAACTTAACACAAATTGAATTTAGTTAACTTCAAACTCATCCTAAGTGAAGACGCCAATATCTCTAAGAGGAAGGTCTAAAGACATTTGCATTACTCTTAAGTTATTTAAGAACAGATCAGACTGATCTGTAATCAGATCAGTAAGATTATAAGTTACAGATTTAACAAATGCATGAAAACATGAAGCAAACACATGTATGCATGAAAACATGACACAAACACATGAATTCATCAAAACGCAAGCACACACAATGTAGACATATAATACATGCACTATTGATTAATGACTTACAATTTACTAAAGTCAAGTAGATGATTTACAAAATCTACTTCTTCAATAGAATCTTGCAACCAAAAGTAATCATTACTATATGTGTATATATAAATTTTTAAAAAATGTGGGCCCTGATAAATTACTTCAAGCCAATCCCATACTAAGTCCAAGAGCAGAACTTTTGGCCCCTTGGCCTCGGTGGTGGAGTTTATGCATCCACACGCGGTGACCTACTTAGCCGGATGCTTACATATTCTCCTAAAGCTAACTTCAACACTCCCCTTTTAGCTAGGGAGGCTTTCATATTAGATTGAATCATAATGATTCAACCATTGTGGTTCACCATAAACATCACAATTGATTTTATGTTCTCGGATATCACCTCATGTGATATTGACACTATTTTCAAATATCGCCTAAAGTGATATTGAACATTAAATATCTATCATTATGGTATGTTCTTCAAATATAACCTCATGTGATATTGAGCATTATGTTCTAGGATATCACCTCATGTGGTGTTGAACATTACATATATATCATTATGGTAAGTTCCTCAGATATCACAATTTGTGATATTGAACATTTTATATCTATCATTATGGCATGTTCTTTGGATGCCATCTTACATGATATTGAACATGAAATATCTATTATATTCTTTAGATACCACTTTATGTGATATTGAACGTTAGATGTATGACATTATGTTAAGTTCCTCAGATACCACCTAAGTGATACTAAACAATAGATGTCCACCATGATGTTAAATTCGTCAAACACCACCTCAAGTGATATTGAACATTTGACATCTAACATAATAGCTTTCAATAAATCTTTATTGTGAGATCATCACCTCACAAAGATATTCATTTCACATGTACAAAAAAACTCACCATAGATTTTATCACATGGTGTTGTCATGTTGTCATGCACATGAAATCCACCGTGAACCATATCAAAGGGTGGAACAAGGGCTTTCACCTCAAACTTCTCTCACAAAGAAGAATGCATTACAAGGGATTGCACCTTGAACTTCTCCCTCACAAAGAAAAACTCATTAAC
The DNA here is from genome assembly GCA_028749045.1 of Cupressus sempervirens. Lineage (NCBI taxonomy): Eukaryota > Viridiplantae > Streptophyta > Pinopsida > Cupressales > Cupressaceae > Cupressus > Cupressus sempervirens. The sequence continues at coordinate 336,359,305 of CM053791.1, forward strand.
GAAGGATTACACCTCGAAGTTCTCTTATGGAAAAGAACTTATTAAGTAGATATTAAACCTCATACATGGCTTTCTGTGGAAAATCTTTCAACTCTCATAAAATATGCAAGTACAAGCTTATGAATAATTGTTCCAACTACAAAATCATAAACAATTTAGCAGCCTTGAAAGGAAATATTAAAGCCATTAGTTTTGAACCTGCACCCTACATCCTTCTAGACTTTGTGCTTTCATCTCCACTATTATTTAAAGTTTGTGAAGATAAGAATACCCCAATTAGTATTCTCTAATGTTCTGCTTAGAACATTGGCTTGACACTATGTATGTCCTCTAGATGTCTCTTTAGCAGTAAGTGTGATGTTGCTTTCAAATCAAATAAAGTGCATATATAATGCATCATGGGTAGAGAATGAAGTTGTAACTAAAGAAAGAAGTTTGTAACAATGAGCCAATCTTCAAGTGAATAGTTTAGTTACACAATAATGGCAATTGTCACTACCTGTCATCATGTATTTTCATTTAAGCCACCAAACTCTCATTCGACCTGGAATTTCTGAAGTGAATATCATAATTGACAAACTCTATACTTGTTAAAAGCTCTACCAAATACAACTGATGTGTAACATGAGAGCCAAGAGTTAATGTAAGGTACATGATATATTAAAATATTTGAAGCTTTCTAACCATCCATTGGAACAACTCAAAAAAAGCCACACATTGTGTGTCATGTGATTGTTCAAATTCTAAGTAGGAATGTAGCCTCCTAGAGGATTTTGCTTTGAAGGAAATGTGTGTATTTAAACCAATATTGCCAACTTTCATCATTCCATATCCGACCCTTACAATTAACTCTTGATAATTCCATATCCATCTAGAAATTACGGTTTAAAAACATTATATAAAGAAATCTCCCAATAATGGAAGTGTCACATCATCTACATTCCACTTGTGTTCCATTTCTAGAAAATGGTCAACCTTACACCTTTCAACAACCTTGAGAATGAACTACGCATGTACGTTGACTTGTGCGTTGAACAAATCTTCAAATACAAGCAACAAGAATGGTGCCAACCTATCATCCTAAATCAAAGGATTTATATAATCTGATGGGAATCTGATCATTTCATCCTGATTTAGTTTTAATTATGATCAAATAGAAAATAAAATGTATCTTCTATTGTTATTATACACCTGCTGGTATTTCCTCTGGTGATTGCTAGTCGATTAAGGCAGTCCTGTAATTATTGGTTTGAACTTGCTGCTAGTATTTTTGGTGAAGTTTTCACACCATCGCCCCAAAATTTTGGCGACCCACTTTTTTCTAGATTGCCTTGGCAAAATTTCTTGAACTTGTCCAAAAAGTTGCTGATTTTAGAAAATTCTACGTCTTGGACACCTTCAGGCCAAAAGGGAGGAGGTTAGATTTGTTTTTCACCCGGTTTTAGCTTGATTTTCCGAAGCTTGTAATTTTATCCTTAGGTCAAACATAATTTCAAAAAACAACACTTGGCAAGATAAAATTGTGAATTTTGTACTTAGACAATTTTTTTAAAAATTGGATGCAATTGTATAAACTTGAGTAATTTTCAAAAAATGAATTTTGTTAAACTTTGAAAAAATTAATTTTGTGATGGTGAAATCAAATGGGAAAATTGATTTTAGACTCTAAAGAAATTATTTTATTTTTGTTAAAAAATAAAAATTGCATAGCAAAATCGAATTAGATTAAATTGCAAAAATTGGCATTAAATGGATTAAATTTGCCTTGAAAATTCTAAAGTCTTAAAAGAAATTAGTAATTTAAAATTGAAAAAATCAATTTTGGCTTGTCAAATCCGATTTTTAATGATATATTAATTACTAAATCGTTATTAAATGAAAATGTTTAGCATCTCCACGGCTTTATTTATTTTATTTTTGCAATTTTGGTCTAACCGGCAATTTAAAAATGCAAATTTCATTGTGACAAAATTAAATTTTGGCTTATTATTTAATTGGGACCAGATTTGTGCACTAATTAATGTTTTTTTTCCCCTCCTAGGTGCAAGTCGGCCAGCTAGAGAAGCAGTGTGGAGTTGAGTTTAAAGGGGTTTCCCCTTTCTTTCTTCTCTCATTCCATCAAGCAACTTCTTCCACTCTTGACGATTTTGGCAAAGGTCAGTCTTCTCTTGTCCTTGGCGAATTATATCTTGGAGCAGCTCTTTCCTTGCTTGTCGATTTTTGGGGCTGCCTCCTATCTAGCGATTTTGGAGCAGATTTATTTTGGCATTCTTGCAAAGGTGGATTTCCATTATTAGCAATCTGATTTTCTTTCATGAAGGCTACAATTCTGCCCTAGGTGACTTCTTGTGGCAAATCAGAATTTCTTGCCCTGAGGCGAATTTTGTGGAGCTAGGAATTTTGTGGAGATGCGATTTTTGTGGACCTGTGATTTTTGTGGAGCCAAATTTTGTGGAGCCGAAATACGTGGAAGTTTGATTTTCTTGAGGAGCTGCGATTTTGCATCAGATCTAGACAGTATTATTTGGCAAAGGAAATAGGTGATTAAAGTTTGATTTTTTGGCACATGCATGGGCAATTTCAAGTGGGCAGAATTTTGATTTTTTCAGCTAAGGCATCAATATTTGCAAGGGGCTTGAAATTCTTAGGTCTAATCCGAACTTCAAAGAAGAGCCGACCATTGGTAAAGGTAAGTTCAATTCATTTAGAGTTAAAAGGGGTCCTTAAGCGGATTTTGCTCATTTGTTTTTGTCTAGTTTTGTTTCTCTTGGTTCTTCTTGCATTCATCATCCACCACTTCATCCCATCATAGGTTGAAGATTGGAGATTGATAAGTGTAGAATCCATGATAGGACATTTGAAGAGGCAAAAATAAGCTAGACCACCCCTAAGTTGAAGTTGGCAGATATAAGTGTAGTTAATCCTAAGGTAATGGCGAGGCAAACATAAGTGTTAGTCCCACCCTAAGTTGAAGATTGGAGATTGATAAGTGTAGTGATAGGATTTGGCGAGGCAGAAATAAGTGTAGAATTCATCAATAGAAAGAAGGTTGGAGATCGATAAAGGTAGTCCGTATCACTTAGAATGAAGAGGCAGAAATAAGTGTTTAGGATGGTAGATGTTAGTGCAAAAAAGAACCCTAAGGGAACAAATACTAAGAAAGACAAAGAGAATATGATGCCCAAAACAACTTCTCAAAAATGAGGCGAATAATCGATACCAATGTTGGTATAGTAAATATGATACAGGTAAAGGACAGACTAAAGGAAGGACAATCCCCCATGGCAAAGAAGATATATAGAAGCGGGATTGTACACGCAGCAGCTTTTCCTCCTACCTTGCCTTGTCCAGAATTGGTTATGGAGTGCGCATCCAAGTTTGATCTTATCAGTAAATCCATCATTTTTTATGAAGGGAAGAGGGTGTTGGCCAACATTGGCAGACAGGCGATCGAAGAAGCATTTAACATTCCCCATTACAAGAGCCTGACAGTGGTGATGATGGATCAGGCAGCCAAGTCAATTCAGGATAACCACGACGCTTATTTCATGCATCTAAAACAGAATTGGCTACACAAGGGAAAGAAAGGTGTAACTAGATCATCGAGGCTCACAGTGGTAGATTTCATATCAGAATATGGCAACCTCATTGTGCTCCTTAGCCTGATCATGGGCCTAGCTCAAGGTATGCAATTTGAAAACTGGATGTACTTCTTTATTGATGAAATTGAAAAAGGAAAAAGAAAATTTCATTGGGCTAGGATCATTAGCGAGAATCTAGAGTTGCAACTTAGAACTATACAAAACCAAAAGCAATTCTACATGGGATCCTATTTGTTTACCTAATTGCTAGATTGTATAAAAGTGCGGGACTTAAGGCCTTAGTAGAAATTAGCAGTGGGTCGAGGCAATATTTGGTGCATGAATGCTATTCATAGCTTCATTTGCACAACAACAAAGATTACAAAATGTTTTGTGATGCCTTTTCCATGAAGAGAGTAAGGGTATTGCAAGGGACACCTGCTAAGAGACTTTCATCGGAAGCAGAAGCAAAGATAAAGAAGTGTGGGAGTTGGTTCATCCAATTTCCACAATTCACCTACATTAGAGTAGCAAGAAGCACAGTTTCTCCCAAGAGGCTTCCAAGATACCCACCCGACAAGGTAGTTTTGATGGAATTGGCTAGGCAACTTGAGCATTATGACAAAATAATGAGACTCAAAGGTAAGACAGGGATTACCTTCTCACTCGAAATTGGCAATGATAGTTGCCCCAATCGTGTCGCCTTTGCAACTGCAGAGAAGGAATTGGAATGGTAACATCTAGGATGGTATAGAGCAAGGCAAGGATTCGATCCTAATGGTCTTATCAAAGTAAATCACAGATATACATTTAAATATGTTCCCACTATAGAAGACGTTTGGGCCAATGCCAAGGATGACTTTCATGTGAGAAAGCTAGCTTTCTCAAGATTGTCGATGAACATGATGAGAGATATCAAATGGAGAGGCCTTCATATTCCCGATCAACTGGAAGATGATGGAGATGTGCTAAGAGAAGATTATGTTACAGTAGAAGGAACAAAGTTGAATCTAGTAGATTGGGATGATCATTAGGATCCTTCCTTGGAAGCAGTCACAAGGACAGTAGATTTGCATACCGAGTCATGGTATAATGAAAAGTTAAGGAAACTACAAAGTCAAAAGATACCCCTTATTTATGAGAAGATGAAGCCAAAAGAGGGTCTAGTGGAATCAGTCAGACAGAAGGGTAAAGGAAGTAGCCAACAACAAGAAACAGTTAGGAGCAAGAAGAGAGCTTTGGAGGTTAAAAATAGCAAAGAACATCAAGAACCTCCAACAAAGAGACAGCACGTAGCACCGTTAAGGGAAAGTATAATTGAGGCTAGAGGCCAAGAAGATAACACGAGTGAAAAAAGGACTGCGGTAGAGGTGAGATCTGATTCAGAGTCAAGTGGTTACAGTGATAGCACCGAGTACTCTCCTCTCTCAAAAAACCAACGTGGAGATGACATGGCAGTTACTAATGAAGAAGATAGACCAATTGATATTGAGGAAACGAGTCAGGTGCCTGAGGCCATTGGTGATGCTTTGTTAGTAGAACTAGATCCAAATTCGGGGAGCTGCACCGCACCACTATGGTTAAGGCAAATGCTTATGCCAAGAGGCGAGGTAGTAACTGCCCCAACAGTCGAAGACATCCAAGGATTAATAGAGAAGGGTGATAGCGAAAACCAGAAACAAATTGCAAAAATGGTGGCAAAGGTAATCAGGAGCAACAATGATGGTCACCGAAAGGTTTAGATTGCTATACCAACAGTCAATAAGGCATTGAATGAGATTGTGGCCCAAGAATATGAGATAGTGGAGCATAATTTGGGAAGAAGAGATCCAAGAGGGTATAGCTTCAATCAGAGAAAGGTTGAGGAAGGAAAATGAAAGGATCATAAAGTTGGGTCTGAGAACAAATATTGGAGAGATTGCCAGCCTATCCAATAGCTGCACCAAGCAACCCTTCCTCAAGACAGCGGGAGCAATATAGAAGAGATAGTAGCTCAGCTACATGAAGTCAAGGATTGGATCCATGATACAATCCAAGATGGGCAAAATTTCTTGCCTTCCTTTGTCTCGACATTCCGGTCATTAGTGACTGTTAGAAACAAATTCAAAATATTTGAAGAGGAGTGGAAGGATTTCCTTCTAGTCAAGGATTTAGCTATTCTCAGGCTACAGGCGTTCATTGGACTTCCAGAGATATATTTTGGAAAGGGCCAAGTTGGTTGATGAAAGAGGATTGAGTATGGTTGAGTCTTGGTTTGTTGCCTTGAGGAATTCCTTCTAGTCAAGGATTTAGCTATTCCCAGGCTACAGGCATTCATTGGACTTCCAGAGACATATTTGGAAAGGGCCAAGTTGGTTGATGAAGGAGGATTGAGTACGGTTGAGTCTTGGTTTGTTGCCTTGACTACTAGATTGAAAACACTTGAGGAGATACAGAAGGCACTTTCATACCACAGCCCAGGCATCAACACTTCCATGTCAACCATGATGAGCAACGTTGGGGCGGCACTTGATTTTGAAGACATCAAAGAAGAGGACATCAATGAGACAAGACTTGGATCAAGATTGGATGAGTCAGGAAAGGTTGCTATCAAGAAGAAACATTTGGGCACCCTTTCCTCTCTCAATGCCTTTATCAAATATGCAAAAAAGTATGAGAAGGACCATGAGAAGACACTACAAGCAACAAGCAACATGATGAAATCAGCTAAGCTCAAGCTAAAGCATACACCTTGCCCTCCCATCAAAGAAGTCAACGAAAGGCTAGCTAAGTTCATTGCCTTAGCTAAAAGAATGAAAGAAAAAGGGAGATTTATATTAGAAGATCATTTGATGTAAGCCCAAGCAGCAATTTCTCTTTCTTCTAGGGTAGGACAAGTGTCTAATTCTGATTGGCCACCATTTTGGTGCCTTCTCATTGGTTGCTACTTTTCCACTTTTTTCATTGGTCCGTTGACGAGGTGGCATCTCCTCATTGGCCGATGGGTAGCAACCCTAATTAGGGTTTCTAAGATTCAATTTGGATCGTCGATTTTGCCTATTTATCTCTACCGTCGGTTGTACATTTTGCCCTCTATACAAAGCCATTTGTTCTCATTTGTAATGGTCGAAGAAAATTGTTGCAAAGATAATGCCAAAAATCACTTTTCTTTCTCATTGTTGTGACTTGCATGGTGATTAAGAGCTTTTGATATTGTTGCATGGTTTCTACTTCCAAATAGTTAGAATAAAATTTCTTTTCAAGTTGTTAAAGTGGATTGCATTTCAAGATGTTAAGTAAGAATGAAATAGATGGATAGTTGCATGGTAGCATTAGTGGATATTTGATAGGGATTAATAACTAGACCACTAGCATCCTAGCAGCTTGTTCGGAAGCCTTGTGTGGTAAGCTAGTTTATTTTCCTTTGAATCATTGCCTCTATGGAGATGGAGCCGCCGGTTAACTTTCATTAGATTCGATCCCCATCTATTTGCTAATCTTCTATTCATAGGAGTAGGAGTAGAATAGCAAGTAGTTAGGAGTAACACAAGTCATAAGACCATTCACCCTCTATCACCATCACTTTCTCCATCAGCATCATCTAGCATTCACACCGAATCACCATCACCACCATTCCACCAAAGTCCAAATCGTCCTCAAACAAATAGCATAAGGCCGCCTAAGTGATTACCAGCAAATCACATCGATATACTAAGTTAGTATCCACAGGTGTAAGGAACATTGGAGTTATTCTCATGTCTTCATGAGTATTAACTTTTCAAGAGGGGAATTGTGTGTTTGATACTCTATCAAATATTCAATTGCTAATATGTTATGTAGTGATACAAAAACTAACATCAACAGTATTTTACCGATCTTCTAAAGTAATTCCTTCTTAATCAAGTATGGCCTTCCATTGGTTGAGAATTAAGATTTTTGCTTAGATATGATAATGCATTGACTGTCCATCCAAGAATTAGAAGTGATCCCAATCTGATGTCTTGTTAGAACTCGAAATGCGGGGAGTCTATATGAAGTCTTGCAAGCTTGGTAGGGAACCTACTCCGGTACCATGTTAGAATATCAGAGCCTATAAAAAAAAATACAAGCCTTAGAAGAAGACCCAATCTTCCTATATATGTTGGTGGTGCCCCGTACCCAAGGGACACCACCTTTCATCACGGTATAATTATAATTATATTATACAATATATAATATAATTATTATTTTTATTTCATTTTTGACAAGTAATAGGTCAAAGCCAAGATTGATTATTATTTGTTAAGTTTGAGTAGACTTGAACCCAAGACCTCCCAAAGGGGAGGCTCACAACTTACCATTGTGTTGTAGATTGTCGCCCCATATAATATAATTATTTTTTATATAATAGTTGTATTATCAATTTAATATAATATAATTATTATTATATTATTATTTAATATAAATATATATTATATAATAATTATATTATCATTACCTTTATGTTATCTATGTTGGCTTGAAAGAATCCGACCATAGCTATAATAACATCAACACTCCCAATGCTAACTTCAATAGTCGTGTCTATTTAAAAATTGGCATACAATATTATGCTTTAACCCCAAAATACAATTTCCTTTGAGAAGCTTCCAACCATGGTATTTTTTCTGAAATTAATTGATTACAAAAATCAGAGGAAACTTAACATTACATTATGGTTTAGAAAAATACATTGCAAAACTTTTATAATAAACAATTATGTTTGCTACTCTCAATATTTTTATAGAGTATGTAGTATCCCTAATCGGATATTTTCTCATTTTCCCTCTTTATAGCATATTCAGAATTGAATATTGCAGATGTATTGCAAAAATAACCAAAAACAGTAGGAATGCCAACAGGCATTTATCTATTCTCTTCTTGAGTATAATATTCAAACTCAATTATAAACAAATGAAATACGCGACAACAATAAAACTAAAGCTTCTCCACAAGATATATAACCCGTTATTTCACAATAACATTCAAAATGTTGAACATACAACCACGAGTTACAAACCGGTAAGATAAAACCAGCAAACTCTTATAATTCCTTAAACAACGTTGTCTTATACAGCAACAATATAACAACCAGCAACTTCCAGCTAACTTCTAAAACATTATTGTATTATACAACAGCAATACAATAACCAGCTAACCACAATCCAATCTTATACACAAATTTTACAGTCAGATTGGAAAACAAGCGAAGAACTTGTAAGTATAAATGACACACCTGAAATGATATCTCCACGGACAATGGGTTTGCGTCCACTGCCTACCTTCATGAGGGGCTACGTCCTCACACTGGCTGAAAGATGAAGCTTTTTGAATGACCCTCACAAGAGAGAACTGAAAATCAAAATAATAAATCAAGCATATCAAAAGGAAGGGGTCTCTTCTCCTTTTATTCTTGCAACAGTGACCCTTTGACTTCCTTTCTGAGATTTTCATCTTATCTCTCCTTGTCCCCTTGTAACCACTAGGAATATTAATTTGGCCTTCAATATTAAATCTCTAGCTCACATAATCAAACTTAATATTGTAAATATGTCCCTTCTTAGTATTTCTAATTTCCCCAAAAAGAAGGGACATTACAAATCTCCCCTCCTTGAGATTGATTGCCCTCAAGCAATATGTATAAAGATCCCATATAAATTTGAAGTTAATCTAGTAGCCTAAACTAACAATAAACCCAACCAAACTGTGAAACAGGGTACCACTCTGCAAACCACCTGTCAACCGAATCCTTGGATCCCATATTACTCTTCGAAGAAACGCTAAGCCTGTAAACTGATCAACACTGATCATCACCATAATCCACCTCAAATTGAATGGGACCACAATAAAATCCTCATCCAACCATAGATACAATTTGCCAACACCTCGATCCCAAACTCAGTTATGCTACCTCACTGCTATGATGATATAGAAATATATCCAGGGTCCATGTATAATCCAGTAGAATGTGAAGACCTAACCTAAATGGACGATGTAAGAACTGAGCTGCTCAAAAGCTGAAACCACCATCCCATGGACATCAAAATTCATGTTGTCAACATACACTTTGAGAATTCCCAAGCGCATAGGTGCTATGAATATGAAAGATGCTAAGAACCTAACCACAAGCCTCGCATAAATACTCCACTGAGAACTACTCAGAGGCTAATGAAGAAAATTCACCAAACTCCTAAATGAGGTGAAATTAGAAAATATGTTGGGGCAGATCAAATGATAAGCAACAGAAGTTGATTCATCATTCCCATGTTGAGATCCAGATTCACTGCTAGGATCTGAGCCAAGATCCCAAAGTCTGAAATCAAACTCTTCTTCTTCATCGCAAACAAGAGATGATCCCTCATTTAACACAAAAAGGGGATTGTTGGATGTTCAATCAGCAACAACTTCAAACAAAGGGTTGTAAACAAGCTGAAAGTGTTCTGAAGTTTTGCTACTTAACTGTTTGGAGCAGCTATCCAAGTCATACATCTACTGAATGCTCTCAAGTTCGTCAATGACTTCTTGGAAGAACTCCTCCCTCATTCTATTCTCATGTTCCCGAGAGTGTTCCATGAGCTTGATTTGATTTTCTGCTCTCTATAGAGAAAATTGAGTTTCACTCCGTGCCTCTCGAACATACTTAAGCATCCTATTAAGATCCTCAATCTCATTCTTTTCGTTATTTGACTATGCTACATAAATCTCAGCAACCTTAAGAATATAATCCCTATCAGCCAACAGATATAAGTAATCTGATTTCATAATCTCAGGGGCTGTTTTGACCACCTATAAATCAGCCACATGTCAGTCACCTTCCCTTTCCCTTGGGACCTTCCTGTAGAGCTCCTTAACCAACTCGTGGGTACTGTCATACTGCACCAAGGATGCCACAACCATCTCTTTACTAACCTTTAGTTGATTTTGTAAGACATGTATTTCATTCTCCCTGCTGAAACTATTCATTGTCCTGTAGTGTCATCTTAGGTTGTTCCTCTAAATTCATGTTCTGAGAATCATGAATATATGGTTCATGGTACCAAGGTCCCAAACTATTATTACCTCGTGTACAATCTACTTCATTATTCTGCTTGACAAAGCTCACCTCCAAGTCACCAACGAAGAAACTTGCACCTCAAGTAAACATCTTCTACGTGATCGCGAGAAGGCTACAAATCATTGGTAGTTGTCTGCTCTTCTATTTCAAGACCATTCAAATGATAATTCTGGTCTATCGAAAATTCTTCATACACTCCTGTGTGTTGTTCATTTGCAAAGAGATCCTGGACCAACTCCATATACTTTCTTTTTGCCATATCAGTCATATTTTGCTGCCCTAGATAAAAATCCAAGTAGTCATTGAATAATAAATCATTCTGGATTCGGGTAGGAAGTTCTTTATACTCTCTGTAAATGTCGAGTATTTTTGCCCTTACATCAGCTTCAAAAATCATGGGCTAACTATGCTTGTGGCTTCATCGTACCTTTCCTGATTTTATCCAAATCTTTTCCCATTGCTGAAAGTTGTTATCCTACTTATAGTCTAAACCAAAATATTTTGAAATAGCAATATTCTTGATGTGCATAAAGGTAGGTAAGGTTACACATATGTCTACTGACTTCCTGCCTAGATCCTTATATTCAGAGATGAACCACCTACACAAGGAGTCTCTTAACACTTCGTTTCCAAGCATATGCAGCTTGTACAATAACATTAACTTTCATTACCAATTTTTTATTTGGCAATTGCAACCTAGATGCTTCAATTGCAAATTCTTCTAGAATCCTCAATGGTAATCATTTGTCCAGTGCCTTGGAAAAAATTAGAATCCTTGAAGATGTGTGACTACTGCAATAAGCTTCTTATCACTGCTGCAGATAGGATTTATATTTCAGGAAAGCTCAATGTCACTCAACCAACAAAACCTCACATTCTGGTTGCTTCAAATTCAGCAATGAATAGATTGCCTTGGACATTCTTTGCACTACTACTAATCTGACCACAACTCCACATCTTTAAAAACTCTATCTAGTGGTAACAGAAAGCTGCACAATTAAGATTACAAACTCCTCAATGAATTGTATCTAGTATCTCAATATCCACAACCTGCTATCTTATTATAAGTTTAACCAACCATATCAAGCTAGTGTCCATACTCTCCCACATAGCAATAACTTCAATTATTCTAGGAAGTCGTCTGTATGTCTAAGTTAGACACTAGAAAGGCAACCAGTAGCAACAACTAACACAAACTCTACTATAGTATCCAGTACAACGATAATGATCTTTTGAATAAGCATTCAATTCTCAAATCAAAATCGACGGACTAGGAATAGTTAAACACTGCCTGTAAACAAAATGAAGTTGTGCGAATGTGGCTCAAACAACCGGTGACCTAAGACAACACTTTTATCACAACTATTGCCAAGTTCCTTTGTGGCTCATAACATTCATAACAGCATGCAAAAAATTGAACATGACCAATGTCATTCACACCACTTGTGATTCCCCAATCCTTGCATTTTTATCAATGATGCAATTCCTTATTTTTGTTTTCTTCCCTATTCCAATAGGAACCTTCCCTTTTGCTAATAACGATGCAATCTTCGATTCTGTTTCATAGTAATCAGCACCAACAACCATGGCATCCTCCAATTTAACCCCTAATTCCAATCTTGAGTAGATTCCAACAACAGAATGGACTACACTAAACTCCCAAAGAAAACATTTATGTGAAATGATTGAATCTTGTACCTGACATTTTTCTATTTTAGTCGGTGGCAGAAAACAAGGTGAAGTGAATATTGGCTTTGTTGCATCATAAAAGTGAAACTTTGGAACCTATAATACTTGTAAAATTTGTACCAGACGTTGCTCATATTCAACAAGAGGACCAATTTATTCTCTGAATTGGCACTCAAATTGTGACTAACCCACTCTAGCTAACCCACTAGTATTGCATATAAGACAACAACCGACTGAATTCCTCCAACAGTCACTAAAAAGAGAGGATGCACCTGGCAGAAATAGCGCTTTCTATAATGCTTCACCTTCCAAAATATTTCCCGTGCGTCAAACTTTTCCAAATGACCACCACGTGCTCCTATGTTATGTGATTCGGAGCTCAGCTTCACTTAAATATATTCCTGTGATGGTAACAAGTACGTTACTCTCCAAATGTCCCCTCAATGCTGCCAACCCGCTACAATTTTGGTGTTGTTCACATCTGCCTTAATGTCAACATGATGACTCATGAGATTCTGCCTGAATGTATAATAGATTGTGAGAATTCCCACTTTCACAATAGTTGAAGTTGAAATGGAGGTCATGCGATCTAACCCAACACAACACTAAAAGCAACCTCTCCCGTCTTCAGCAATTGCCTCTGTGATGTATATCAGAATGGAAACTAAATAATTTATTGAATGTGACAAGGCTCCCTTTAACATGATCTTTTTTCCTAAGATTTCACGGCAATAGAATAATGGAGAGCTGCCTAGTAACAATCTTGCTCCTTAATGTGCCCCGTGACTTGTTTGATGTGTGCTAGTAAGCTGGTCCCATTCTGAAATGAGGATGTATCTCGCCTTCATCTAAACACTCCAGCTAACTATCGGCAACTCTTTATATTCTTCTCTAGACTCCACCGTTCTATACTCCCTTTTGTGCTTTCTAAACTCCCTGTGACTGCAGTCACACTATTGCCCGTGGGCTAGGAAATGATGGGAAGCACGTCTTCAACTTTGGTGCAACCCATGAATCAAAGTTGGTCTATATAGAGATATGTCTGCCACTATGCCCGAGTTTGAAGAGTTTATCTACTGCCGTGGATGCAACTATCGCCACTTTTAGTCGTCCCAACCTTATCTTATGCAGATATCGACCTGTATGGTGCTTAATCTCAGTAACTTTAATCACCAGTTTTGTACTAGAACTACAACCCCTAGATATTGATGAATCATTCCATTCCTTAGTTCTGAAAGTGTCACGTGAATGCTAGTTTTGCATCTAGACTCACCTTTTCTTCTCAGATATTTAAATGACATAGCATTTCATGGTAATGTGATTTGCAGCTTAACAAATCTCACTCTCTAAATACCTTCAGACCTGTAATATTTCAAGAAATGCTGATAATATAACCTTTTTCCAAAACACATTAAAATTCAAATTGTTGAAACCTCCAATAAGGCCTAACAGGGTGATATTCCCTGAAAAATATGTTTCATGAGCTGAAACTTTGTTTCACAGGCTGGCAAGATGCACAGCTCTGATACCACTGTAGCATCCCTAATCGGATATTTTCTCGTTTTCCCTTTGTACAGTATATTCAAAATTGAATATTGCAAATGTATGATGAAAACAACCGAAAACAGTAGGAATGCCAACCGGCATTTATCCAGCCTCGTCTTGAATATAATATTCAAACTCAATTATAAGCAAATAAAATACAAGACAACAATAAAACCAAAGCTTCTCCACAAGATATATAACCCATTATTTCAGAATAACATTCAAAATGTCGAACATACAACCATGAGTTATAAACCGGTACGATACAACCAGCAAACTCTTATAATTCCTTAAATAACATTATTGTCTTATACAACAACAATATAACAACCAACAACTTCTAACTAACTTCTAAAACGTTATTGTATTATACAACAGCAATACAATAACCAGCTAACCACAATCCAATCTTATACATAGATTTTACAATCAAATTGGAAAACAAGAGAAGAACTCGTAAGCATAAACGAGACACTTGAAATGATATCTCCACGGACAATGGGTTTGCGTCCACTACCTACTTGCACAAGAGGCTACGTCCTCACACTCACTAAAAGCTGAAGCTTTTTGAATGACCCTCACAAGAGAGAACTGAAAATCAGAATAATAAATCAAGCATATCAAAAGGAAGGGGTCTCTTCTCCTTTTATTCTCGCAATGGTGGCCCTTCGACTTCCTTTCTGGGCTTTTCGTCTTATCTCTCCTCTTCCCCTTGTGACCACTAGGAATATTAATTTGACCTTTAATATTAAATCTCCAACTCACATAATCAAACTTAATATTATAAATACGTCCCTTCTTAGTATTTCTAATGTCCCCAAAAAGAAGGGACATTACAGAGTATCAATTATAAAATATTAAAAAGTAACAACAATATATTTCAAATTACTTGACAGATTTGTTTGTATTGTAATTAATAACTGTTACACAAAATGCATGAAAATTTTGAGACAGAAATAAACTAAAAGACCATTTCCCTGAAAACACAATAACTAGGTAAAGTTGTTCCATTCAAAAGTATGTTTCACTTACATCCGACGCGTTAAGAATATTGCGTACTTTTGCACAATGGGCCCCCTCAGTTGCAAATGCATGTAATACCTACAACAAAGTTGAGAAAATGAGAATATCATAGTCTAACATTCTATATTTTTAGATAAGGGATAAAACAAAATCAAAAACTCTTTCATTGCTAGTAGACAAAGAAAATGTAAGCAGAAAAGATATTTTCCAAAGCACAGCTTATAAACAAGGGTATATGCTATATCAGTACAGAAACATTTGTAAGCAGTCCATTTGTATATCCTTTAAATAGAACATATCACCATAATCTTGCGAACTTCATTCCAGTTTATAAATGCCTGAAGGATTTTAAACACAAGACATGACAAACTTACCTCAACTGCCAAGACCCTCCCCACAGAAGCTTCAGATTCATTCCATTTCATCTGAGCACAAAGTCCATGAGTGCCTCCAGCTCGCCAGTCAAGCAAACCCAATAGAACATCAACCAAGCCGACCCTACACAAATTTGGAAACAGAAGTATATAAAATGTTCATTTGCAGCATGTCAAGGATTCAATGGGCATAAATTACATTGAAATGCAAAATAAAAGAATTTCTACCACAAAATTAGTTCAACAAAGAGAAAGTAATTCAACAGAGTTCACAATCTGACTGGGGCGCACATAGTTAATCCATGTATTTTACAGGTTACCAAAAATTATCCATAAAAAAGAAAACAGTCATAAATTGAGTTCCAAAGAACTTCCCATGGCTTCACTATTTACAAATAACAATTTTTGCAACCTCTTTTTTTGCCTTTACCCAAATCAAAATTAGTGCTGATTCTGAAGTGGACATAATTACTGACATTCTTTAGCTTGTGTAGGTGTCTGTTCATCACTTGCTCAAGCATTTTTTCTCTGTCTTAGATAATCAATATTCATGCAAGACAACACTGTACTGGGGGCTCCATATTTTATGCTAAGTCGCTAAGAATGAGTTAACAGATTTTCCAGCAACATCACAATTTAATTTTATTAAAAGTAGTTTTCAGATCAGAGCTGACATTATTGCTATCTTTTACCTCTTCCATAAGATTCACAGTGAAGGCTATTTTTCCCTGCTTAGCTTGATAAGCAGGACCTTAAGAGTTAAAAGTGCATGGAGAAAATCAATTTTTCACATAGCTTTGGTCTTCCAACCACCATAATCATTATATAGTCCTTTCCAAATAAGTGAAAATGTAAACACTGAATAACAAAGTGTAATCTGAAACATTCATGCTGAAAAATAGACACAATCAAATCCCAAAGCAACTAAGAGATATTATTTAATTATTAGATTATTTTCAACTATCCAACGAACATTGTGGAAAATACAATAATTGGCTGAAGGTGAAATTTGAATACGTGAACATACTCAGCAGATCACTAAAGATCCAACTTGATAAAAATTGACAATTTCCACAAATAGACTGCTCCTCCAATAAATTTGGAGTGCACCCAAAATGGAAAAATTGTCATTCGGAAAGAATTAGTAGATTCATCTTGATTCCTTGAATAGGACACCAATAACTGAACTCTGATCTGAAAAGGTTGGAGCTCTCCAAGAAAGATGGAGCTAACTAGGATGTTAGTATGACCAAAGATGGGGATATTAAATATTTTCAGAGACAGGCTTTAAGATGTGTTATGCATTAATATGTTCAGATTTGGCAAGGACTTGTGGACCGAAGTCAAGTGTAAGGAGTCTATAGTCAATACTCATAGACTCAAGCAAAACCTCAACTTTCAAACTCTGTTCAGTATCTAAATTAAAAAAATAATCAACTTCAATGTTTGTTTAGGAACATTAAACACATTTTATAGATAATTGCTGAGTTATGACCAAGTCTTTCCATTGTGTCTAGAGTCGAGTCAGATATCAGCTTGCCAATTTTTTGCTCCAATTAAGTCTCAACACTACGGTATGTATACACCTTTCAAATGTCTTCTTTCCATTTAGGTCTAGCCAAGAACAATAGAACAAACTTGACCTTGTGCAAGTATGTCATCCAAGATATATGGCATATGTTGATAAAGTTTGTCAAGGACAAGACAGGAAGAGATGAAAAAGGAAGGAGCTAGACACCTTTCTAACAATACGATTACTCCACACGGACCACCCCAATCCTATTCTGGAGGTTAATGCACCAACCACTCCTTGACAAAAAAGATCATTTGGAAGGAGAACATACACATAATCAAGATCTTTACTCACCCAATAATGATAAGATTGTTGGCACCATGGATGAAGAGAATGTTGCAGAAATGTTAAGTGATAAGTTTATGAAGAATTGGTACAGATTTGGTAACAGGGATGATCAGTTATTAGTTGTCATTGAAGTCAACTATTTGACTAAGTGTTTTCACATGTTACCACATATTCATTGAAGTAAAGAATGAGTTGCAATGTGATTCTGGAGTAGCTATTCTACAGGATGGTTTAGCTATGTGTCATGATGCTATGTTTATGATAGCACATATTTATGTGAAGAATTGAGTAAGTCATACTTGATGAGATCAAACTGAGTAATTTCTGAAACAGTCAGTGATAGACAGTTAAGTGATTTGGATGTTACTTCAGATTGGTAAAGTATGAATTGGAGTGATCATAGGAAATTGTCAAGTACATTGTTCAGATCATGTGTTGGTGAGCAAAACTGATAATGATTACAGGTAAAGGCAGTTTGATGATTTGGAAATGGTGTTGACAGGAACAAGTAAACAGGTAAACTGGACAAATAGGTATATAGGTAAAGGCTGAAGCAGTAAACAAAAACAAAAGATAAAGATTTGCGGAGAAGTCATGAAATTCAAATTGTTATTGGCATCGGTGATGATTTTTGAAGAGTAGGAGGTTAGTTGTGTGATTTGTGGAAAAGATTTGACAACACATTGATTGAGGTAATAAGTTTGAGGAGGATTGTTCAAGAAGTATCTTTTTTGGTCAAAACAACTTATGAGATGGATCAATTTCTCAGGTGAATTCTAAATGTGAACCGATGTGGTCAGAGGGAAATGAATTATGGATGGTTAGATGCATTTTATCTTACCAGATTTAGTTGGATCATTGGATCTAGGGTTTTTTAAGGCAGTGCAAGGAAGTTCTACTTAAGGGACAAACAAAGAAGCGAAGTGTTGACTATTGATTGTGAAATCGGAGAAGGTTGCGGTTGCAAAACAAGCATTAGAATCAAGTGCAATCAAGCCAGAGAGGAGTGTTGAGTATGTTGAAGAGTTATAGTACTTAATTAGATCTGATTATGCATAGGTAGTGCAAATCACAAATCATTTTCTTTTTGTTACTCTATAACCATTGTAATAGAAAAATCCCTTAATAAGGTAGATCCTAATAGGTCCCTATTGTAAACTCCTCTAAATAGCTAGCATTTGAAAGTTTTCAAAATCCTCTAACCAGGTTTCTCTTAAAAGGGAAAAGACTTGAATAGGTCTATAGGTAAATCTCTTAACCAATTGGTACCTAACAATGCTATTTGTAACCCTTAACCGAGCAAGCTCCTTATAGAGCGTATTCCAAAAGAGTACACAATTTGAGAGCATCATCTCAGACCGTAATTTTCACCCAATTTGGATTTCCACGAGATAAATTTGGTGTTTACATTGTGTGGTTGATTTGGTGATTACACAAGAGAAGCTACTTTTTTAAATTTAAAGGCATCTCCATAGCATAGAGATATAGAGAAAATGAAATAGAGTTTAACCAATGAATAATAGAAAATAGATTTTGTCATTTATACAATTATATTCATATTGCTAATTACATAGCAAATATTCTCTTAACTTTTTAAGAAGGCAGTCACCAAATAGTTGTCTAAGTCTGACATCAATATTAGCTAAGTCTATGAAGTACTTCACATCAACTATTAGCCAAGTATATCCAGCTGTTAGGAATTTTGCAAAAGCAGAAGCCATTTTGAAGTGATCCAAGACTTCTATTGGAACTGAGGTGGGTTATTTAGGGGTACTTCAATATTTGAGAAAGTTTATCAAATCACTTAATCAAGCAGTTTCCCAAGTTTTCATAAACACTTGAATAATCAGAAACACCTAATCACGAGTTGTCTTAAAGTCAAGACTTCAGTGCCATACAAAATTCTTTCAGCTGAAACAGGCAATTTCCTGTTGGAGGCGACAGTAATAGCTTGACTTCTAAGTTATTTAAGGAAACTTGGAAACATGAATAACCAAAGATGGCCTAAGATGGTGATGATTGAGGTCCCTCTCCACAGGAGGTAAACTTGGATGAAGAAAAGTAAGTGGAACATCAAGTTAGAAGAATGCCCTAAGCCATATGGACTAATAACATAGGTCGGAAAAGGGCTCACTACATTAAACTCTTCAATTCAACCTAGGAACATGATGATAAGGCCTATCTTGGGCCAGCTACTAAAGGGAAAGCTATGGACTATTAGCAACTCAGTTAAGGATGGGTTCCGATCATCTTAGATGCAAGACTGGTAGATGGAAAAGGCCCAAAGATGAGTGGGAAGAAAGGGTCTGCATGTTCCGTGAGATAGGTGGGATTGAGACTGAATAACACTTTGTTGGTGAGTGCTCAGCATACGATGACATCAAGGTCCAATAGAAAGTCAGTTTGATGGCAAACAACATGCAAAGCTTCTTCAGAGAGGATAAGATCAACAAAACCAGTAGTTTGATCGTCAAATTAAAACACATGAGGTCGGACTTGGAAAAGAATTTGGATTTAGCATAAGGATGTTGCCTGCAGTCCCTTAGACTGTTTGGTCTCATGGACGTCATTAAAATCCTCCAATCATTCATTCAATCATATTTTGCAATTGCAATGTTTTATATTTCATAATGGTAATCGATAAGTCCTATATATGAAGTAGAATCCAACAAAAGGCATTTGTTTGGATGAAGTAAAAGATCAGCAAGCTACTGGTTTATGGAAATTCATAGCTTCTAACTACTAATTTATGGACACAAATGTTAATTTTATATATATATAAAATCAAAGAGATTAATTATAAATTCTAAATATATACATTATGAACTTTGTTTATATTTAATTTTTAATTTACTATATATTTATTATTATGTCAAAATCATCAATAATAATTTAGATTTTAAAACTACATAATATTAATCATAAACTATTGGGGTTCACTCCTTCCTTGTCAAAGTGCCATCTACAATAGTGCATAATAGTTGTAACTTTAAAACTAGTGTAGAATACTAATTCTATACTTGTTCGTATTGGAATTCATGGGTCGGGATGCAGAGAGCTAGGGTCATATCAAAGCCGAGATTTTGAGCAGATCCATCAGCTGCTTCAACACTATCACACATGCATGATTTAGGGTGATTCAATAATTTTGTAAGTTTTTCTAGGGTTTTGACTTTTGAGGGACTTTGAAATGTTTTTTTCAGATTTTTTGCCATTTTTAGGGATTTTTAACATGATTTTAATGCAATTTAAACATTATATGCCATTGAAGATTGGGTCAACAATTTTTTCAGAGATCAGAATTTTTTGGGCAAACAATCAGTTGGCTTCACAATTCATGATTAATCAAGTATAATCACATTTTTTGCAGATTACAGGCTCTGTCTGAAACTATTTTAAACATTTCAATAGATTGTTTCCTTTTCACACTCTTATGGGCCAAAATCTAAGACAAAGATAGATGACTACGAAAGGATATAAAAGAATTATTAATGGCACTTTAAGTCCTCTCTCATTGGGCAACTTACATGGATATAGAAAAAATATGGACAAAAGTCCAAATGATACTCCACAGAGTTTGGCATTTTTACTGTAGTACTAAGCAAGCAGATAAGTTTTTGAGGTGCCTACTACTAAGCCTTTCCCGGGGTCTCTTCAATGTCCAGTATGCCTCAGCAGTGCTTGAAGCCATTCAATGGTGGACACAACAGCAGGATTTTGCAAAACAGCTCCTTTGTATACAGTTGCCTACAATTACTATGCTGGAGACAGAGATGGGAGTATCCTGGCAACCAAGATGGGTGTCAAGCAAAGCACAGCATTAATGGATTTCTACATAATTGATCATTAGTAACAGAAAAAATCAATGAGTGTCACACCCAAAAGACCTTGGCTCTAGAAGCCTGATGAGTTGGACGGCCTCCAATATCAGAAATTTTTTAAGTGCAGCTATAAAAAACAGAGCTAGAAACAGTATGTTTATTTCATATACATTAATGAAGCACTCACTTTAGTCCTTGAGCAACAAGTGCATCTCGAGCTCGATTTCCAGCTACAACTACACGTTTCAGAGTTTCAAGTGCCAATATGCTCCCTCCTTGCCATCCTATTGCTTTCATTAGAAGTGGAACAACCTATAAACAGATTCACATGCAAAGAAACAATGTAGTTTTAATATTTATATTCTAAAATAATGAAGTAAAAGATGGAAAGGTCATAACTGCCAAAGCTTTAAAACCTTATGATACTTATATATATGACAGAGATCTTTCAATGTCACAAATGTCTTCCAATTAAATTCATTATCCAAAAAATGGGTTTATTGTCAAGTGAATCATTAACTATATCAAAACCATATTCTCACAGAGAAAGCGTTGATCCTAAATAGAAATGGTGATATAAAGAAAGAATATGTTAGCAAGACTAAAGTGGAACATTAAAACTTCACCAGATAGGCACACTTTTATTGATATTTTAAAGAAATGGAACATAATGAATTAATTATTTTTTGTGAGAACCAACGTGCTGTCAAAAACAATCACAAGATCCTATATGGCATTATTGCATTACTGTTGAACTTGAAAAGATTTAACTACTCTCATCTCCATGTACAAAAAGCTGTCAGTATTAAGACAATCCTCCCAGCTATATCAACCAAATGGCATCTACCAATGTAGATTGATAGGAAAAGCTAATACCATCATGAAGAGCTTTCTTAATGGGCAAAAATGTTATAGCGTGTTTTCACTCATCAAAAGCTATAAGGAAAGTGTGTCCCTTTGATTTGCACCTTATTGCAAGTTGAATTCTGTTTCCACTGTTTTACTTGAATAGTGTGTATTTAGCTTTTATTGTTACACCAGTATTTGAAGTTTCAGCATTATATCCTAGCCAGATTTCCCCTTGGATTCATTATATAAGAAAGCATATACAAGAATTACATTATTTATTTTCTCTAGCATAATTTAATGATTAAGCAATTCATGTAAGTAAGAGCATAATTTTGGCAATTCACATGTGGGAAAAACATGCTTGTTGAGATGACAGTATATGGTGCAGCATCTTACCTGAGGAGTGCCTGTGCTTGTAGTCGCCATAGCTTCAGCACAGGTTGTGCTTGCAGCAAGCTGATGGAGTACTCGTAAGCAACTAAGGCGAACCCGCTCCTGCAGTGTTTGCACGCTTAAGGTTCCTTTTACCTCTTCAGGTTCCCAGAACTCACCAGATTGAGATTGATTTACATTTCCTGCATCATCTGATGACATTGTTTCTCTTCTTCCTTCATATGCCATGGCTGTAACCAGCTTCGGAACATACCCAAGAAATCCAACATGATCTGACAGAGTAGGATGAACTCTTAACAATGATACAAGAGCTGCCGAGAGCAACAAAGGAAGTTCTGGATCAGCGGGCTGCATTTCTTTTGCATAATGAGTTGCAGCAACTGCAGAGACGTATTGATCTAATAGCCCTTCCAAGAATCTTTTAGGATTTCTCAATGGAAACTTTGGATCTTTCAAGAACAGGCGGACATACACACCACCAACCTGTCAACAACAACAAAAATAGCACAAGAAAGCTTCATTCAATTACTGCTTTCACTTTTGTTTGTTTCCACACATAAGGACAGTGTTTGAAAGTACAGGATTTTCATTCTTTGACATGGTACTCTTGATTTAAAAGAGAAAAAGATATAACCTGTGGCTCATCTCTCATTTCCTGATGTCCAGATGCATGCTCTGGAAGGTCCCAATCTACCACACGGCCTTTTATCTGTTCACGATATAGATCTGATGCCATTGTTGCAATCTGTGCTCCAAGTGAAGCAGCCATAGCTGGTGTCCACACCAGTTCTGGTGTCTCTGAAGTCTGCTCAAGAGCCATAACTACAGCTTCACCAGGTCCATCTCTTATTGCTGAAACTAAGCCATCAGGGAAAAACCTGGCCAATGTTATAGCCACTCGAGGGCCATGCATTGGTTGGCCAACAAGCTTTCCCAACAAAGATGCCGCAGCTGCTCGTTGTTGTAAAGGAATCTCTTCTGCAAGGAAGTCATTTTAAGATTAGAATAGCATATCAGTTTCAAATAAAAGGTAAGGCATTAATGAATGTGAGCTTATCCATAAACCTTATGATTTGTGAAAATGTTAACCTGTGAAAGGGAAAAAAAAATGCACTACTTGAAATTCTTAACAGTTTGGCATAAATTCAAAATGCTTTCATGCAAACTATAGTAACTTAAGAGATGAATACAGCATCAAATTAGAACCATCAAGCATAGGCAGAAATGAATACACTCAGCACCCATCATATAATGAGAACAGCAGACAGAGGCAGACATCAATATATATTTTATTCAATTTTCTATAGCTTTATGAAGACATCTCACTTAGCAAATGGAAAGGATCGATAGAAATCATCAAGAAGGAAGGAATCACATAAGTTCAAAGTTTATACAAATTACATAGGTCTGATTCAGAGATATCCAAGCCACGTTGGATATAATCTAGTCAGCATATCATTATGCACCAAGTTTGAACAAATACTGAGAATTTGGAGGCTTCATCTGCCAGAATACAAGAGCTAGAAGACTTGGAGTTAATAATTAGGACAGGCCCAAACTATCCAATGGCCTTGAAGTTTCCTCAGTTAAACATTGATGTCGTAAGGAGAAATCAACCTATGGTTAAACATTCAAAAAAATTTACAATTGTTGAAATAGGGACATATAATGCACATGCCATGGGTAAGCATTCCAAATATTCTAAGATTTATTGTGAAACCTATTTACAAGGGAAGCATCCTTGACCTCAAAAATTCAAACATTTCTAATTATTAGGCTTAAGGTACCATCTACTTTGTAAATCCTAAGGAATGCTTCCAATAACCTTTGCAAGCATCCTAAGGCACTTGTAATAATCTCACTATTGTCTATGATACATTACTAACGGTAGCTGGATTCCACTAGCAAAGTAAAGGTGGGTTATGCACACACTTGATGCCCTAGAAGAAGATAATTAATGACATGGGAAGAGAACAAATGAGCTGACCTTTGGGCATTTCCAAGTGGCCACTTGGGAAGGCAATAAGTATCTCTCTGTATTCTATCATTTATTGCATTTAATGTAATGTTTATCATTCATGTTTGGGCACCCACGTTGGAAAAAGTATTTTCAGGCAAAACGGAAGTCCTGACTCCTATCCACTCCCATGGAGATAATCCAAGGCATTGGGGTCTGGGGACATTCAGAATGAAGAGCCTTCTTTGGACAGCTTTTTTGTGGTTTTAATGCTCTTGTCATTCTACAGAAAAAGCTCTTTGAAAGTAGAAAAGGATAAAAGCGATTGAATGTAGTGTTACTCTGAACAAACGAGGATAGTGTAATCACATTTATTTATAGATAATGCACGTTCTGCCACTCTTCTTAGTGGAGATTCTTCATGCAAGGGTTTTTACCACATTAATCTTGGGTTATGTGGTGCTCCTATGTTGTTGATTTAGGCCTTTTTGCTCCTATCTTATGATGACATTATTCATTATTTATTGCTGTTTTAATTTCACAAAAGTGGTATCAATGAGGGAGTGGAAGCCACACCAATAATATAAAGGGAATAGGAGCCACTTCTCTCAACTGATGAATCAGAAAAGGAGTCAAATTTCTAAACAATTAAGTCCATATGAATCCAGCTGATTATGTTCAGCATATCTAGAATATTAGTCGCATGCATTGTTGCTTAGCAAATAGATTAGATGAAACAACTTAAGTATATGACTTTTGTACAGAGAAGTATAAGAATTCACCTTGAACAGGCAAAAGAAGCTGTAGAATATACATTACACCACCATGTTTAGCTGAAGCCCATGCAAGCTCTGAGGTGCTAGCCAGAGCATAAAGAACATGAAGAGCACCAGGTCTACAGGATGGAGCACAGTGCAAGAGTTGTAACAAGAGAAGTAGACTTTCCCGGTCTGCGACCATGGCCTCCATGCATGGAGCATACGTTGTCAAACGAGATAAAACATTGAGGGAGAGTTGAGGAACTTCTCCACTTGAAGCATTTGTATCAACAAAACATTCAAATAGAGGTATAAGCTGTTCTTTTGCAGTGAACAGAGCTGCAAGCCCTGGATTAGAAGTAAGTAGATTCTGCAATTACATAAGAATGAGTGAATGGAAATTATCTTATTAAACAGCATAACAAATAGAAGTCCAAAGTTTCAATTGAACAACAAAAACAACACCTCACCTGAAGGGATGTCAACCCAACAGTCAGATCTTTAACCAAACTCAAGCCTTCTGATACATGGTCGCAAGCCAAATTTATCATAGATTCTTCTTGTCCCATACACTCTCCTTGGTTTGTGTCTTCAGCAATCTCAACTGGTTCGGAGCTATTCATTAGATGCTCATTGGTGTTCATTAACTCTTCATTAATGTTAGAGTCCCGGATGTTCTTCCTTTCATCGACAAGCTTCCAAAGAAACTGGAGAAGGGCAACACAAAATGATTCTGGTTGGCTAATCTGAAAATTTGGTTGCTCATTGTACACTCTCAAATAGACATTGCCAACTTGTATCTCTTTTGAAAGTGCCTGATATTTGAAATGCTCTGCTTCTTGCATATCATAAGAGCCATCAGGGCACTGGCATGCCTTCTGTTGATCTATAAACTTTAATAGCTCTGCTCGTGTGGCTGAATTCCAAATAATCTGCAAAAGAATCAGAAAACAAATTGTCAATTAGATTGATAGTTACAGGCAGTCGCCAAAATGGGCTATTAATTGCAACGCTTACGCTTTTAAACATGTAACAAAAAAGTTGTAGTCAACAGATTCCCTTCCTTCCAGAGATTCTCAGAACTTAAAAGTCTACAATCTCCGGCTAGCATTGATTTTATTTGTGATTTTAGACACTCTCCAGCAAGTTAATAAAACTTCCCTAAGAAATATATGACCCAAAAGGAGGTTATGTGAATATTGAAAAAAAATGCAGAAAACAAAGAAACTGGTGAAAAGTTAAAAAGAAACTGCAATAGACGTGATGTTTTTTATTTAACAAACATAACAAATGAAACAACAATGATACACCAAAGAAGCAAAAGAAACCATGAGACTGATCAACTGTCAACCAATAATATCAGTAGAAGCGGCAAAATGTCCAAAGATCATGTGTTATGAATAAGATTCCCAGGGATACTTATTACCAAATTTCTACTTCTATAATTTCACAGTACATTAACACAGGCTCTCTTCCAGCATGTAAATGCCAAAACAACAGGGTTATAATGCCTTAATAGCAGAATGTTATATGCATAGTTCTGGTTCACCATACATTTCACAATTTATTGAAGCGTTCCTGCTATAAGAAGCATTTGATTGCACATTCATCACAAAGTGATTTGACACTATTCTTGCAGATGCTTGTATTTAAATGCTTACTATTAAAATTCAACAAAGGAGAACTATGAATACATCTGATGCGGGGTCATTACAGTTTATTACCCCAATATGATAAATAAATTTGTGTTGGAACTTCTCAACAGATAAAACAATTTGGATTATTGAAGTTTTGTGTTACTGCATGTTAGCAAACAGATTTATCCTTCCAAAACAAACATATAAACAGACTCAAGATGCCCAAATACAAGAAACAACTATACTAACAGTTGGAGCAATTGCTGTTTGAATGACAACTTTTCTCTGAATTTTAGAGGTACAGCTCTCTCTTCGAAGATTTACAATGAATAAAAACATTAGGTTTGTTGTTTACCTGAAGGCAAAATAAATTAATATTTATATCTATGAAAAGGAGTGTGATCGTCTAGCAAAACGACTTCAACAACGAGGGGAGCAAATGAATTGTACCACCATTTTTCAGGGATAATGTGATTTTATGCCACCTAAATTTATCTTTCCGCCAAAAGTCACATCAGAAGATTTCAAGGATCAAATTTAAATTGGCTTTGCACCATTCCCAGATTCTGAGAAATGAGTTGCCTCAGTAATCCCATTGGCGGGCGGTCATTGCCTTCCGCAAGCTACAAACTAAAGATCATGAGTTGCGTTGTTTCAAAAGACATTGACTTTGCGACTAGTCTTGGAATCAGATAATAGAGAAAGTCAAGTGGTTTTGACAGAGGTCGACAATCCGATATCATGGATTTGGGAGGCATCATTAAGAATTTTTATCCAAGGATATAAGGTTTCAAAATTTATATAGGGTGACTTAAATTTATAGTAAGACGGGCTTTGGGGGAATGGGGACTGTCATGCAAAAAGAGAACCCCAAAAACTAGCACAGTCAGCCCATTGCTTTATCCATTGGGCTATTGAGTTTGGAGAATCAAAGAGGGAGGAAAGGATTTAGACACACACCAAAATCTACTTAATATATACATAGTCACAAGACCCTACCTCAGAGGTCATTTTAAGACACACATGCAAAGTCATTGACTACTTGAGAAAAGTAGGACCCGATACAGAACAACATTGCATCTCCATGTCTTTTGGGTCAACCCAGAGCCTTCTCATTGTTCCACTGGGCGTCTATTGTTCTCCTGGTACCTTTATATATATGACAACCAAAAAGTCATTTGTCATCAAATGCCTCTGTAACCCTTTGAGAGTGATCTGTTGCATTTCCATACACTATTTTACATGACCAAAGCTTATCCTGTTGGAAAGATCCATACAGTACATTCTAACTTGAATCAAATTCTACCTAGCTAAGCACAAGTGTGTTTGTCAAATAAACTTCTTCTCCTACATTCCTAAATTTAGAAGCCTCAATACTACCTGAACAAACCAAAAGATTCACAAAGGTTTCCTTTTCAAGCATTTGAGTGGTGTGTTTTGAGTATGAACCAATTATGGGTAGTACACCATTTTCAAGTGTTCCTTCAATCCAATGACTGGAAAAGAATGAGGCCTCCTTGAAGGATTGATCTTCAAATTATCAAAAGGAGGGTTTCCCCAAACTCCAAAATCCTTACAATATCCCATTGGTATATATAATGCATTACATTCTCTCCATAGGATTTCATTTTTAAGCCTATTAATTTTTATCAAGGTTGTAGTACCTCTAAAAATTGTCTCTATTCTTTCTCTATCTATATAAATTTGATATTTCTAGGTGGTCCCAGGCCTTGAAATATGTTTCTAAGGCCTTTAACATAATGAAGTCACTAGCCTTACACAATATGGAAAGGTATCAACATTTTATCCCTAGTAGAGTCGTCAAAATTTTATTAGTGAACAGATTTATCCTTCCAGAAACAAACAACATAAACCAACTCAATATGCCCAAATAGAATAAAACTATACCAACAGTTAGAGAAATTATTGTTTGAACGACTTTTCTTTGAATTTTAGAGGTACAACTCCCTCTTCAAAGATATACAATGAATAAGAACATTGAGTTTGCTTTTTACCCGAAAGCAAAAAAAAGGGTAAAGATACACATTTATTCATATCTATGAAAACAAATGCAAGCCAGTTGGAAATGTGAACATGGATATTTGAGACCAAGCTTACGCATCTCATATTCACGAATTGTTACTCATTCAAGAAAAAATAGGAAAATCCACCCTTTGGTATGATTCAATTAGGAAAATACAACTTTGAAAAACAAAAGAGTGAGCATTCCAGGGGGAGGCCTACTACTGACAAACAGTGGCCCATTATACTGACCTCCAGTAGGCAACTAGTAAGATGACATTGGCTCATTTTGATGGGAGCGGTAGAGTGAATGCTAGAGCTTGGGTCCACAAGCTCAACACCTATCTTGCTTTGCGTCCTATGATTGAAGAGGACACCATCAGGTTTATTATAGCCACTTCCTATTCCTAAAAGGAAGTGGGAAGGGATCTCCATGGACTTCATTGTGGGCTTGCCCAAAGCCCAAGGACAGGATTGCATATATGTGGTGGTAGATAGGCTCACAAAGTATGCTCACTTCCTTCCTATTACCACTACCTATTCAGCCTTGCAGTTGGCTGAATTATTTTTCAAAGAGATCTTCAGGTTGCATGGTTTACCTAAAACCATTGTGAGTGACCATGACAGCAGATTTATGAGTCATTTTTGGCAGGAGATTTTTAGATTGTGTGGGACTGAGTTGACTCCTAGCACCAACTACCATCCGCAGACTAATGGACAGACGAAAATAGTGAACAAGTGTATAGAAGGATATCTGTGAAATTATGTCTCTTACTTATCTCGGAGAGAGGAGAAGACAGAGGGTAAGCATCTTGCTGCAGCACCTTTGGACCAGGAAACCATTAATGATCTAAGAAGGAAATTGTATTTCTACTGCAGGGGTCTTTATGATGTTGACCATGATTGTCCTATGAAGCCTAAGGGTAAAAATAGGATGATGGAGTGGTTCTACAATGATGAAGGTAGTGCTGATTTTCAGGAGCAGTTTCGAGATTATGATCAGGATCAACATAGGAGTGATGATGTTGATGATAAGGTGGATGACTCCAACCTCAAGGTAGCTTACTTATCTAGTATAAGGAGGAAGTTTTCAAGATGCATGGGTTCATTACTGAACAAGGTATTGTTGCTTTATTTGATACTAGAGCTACTCATAATTTTATTGATGCACGTTTGGTTACCATGAGAGGTATGCAAACTCAGGATTTTGAGGGCCTACGAGTACAAGTAGCTGATGGTTACACTTTAAAGTGTAACAAGATGATTACAGATCTTCCTGTGAAACTCAATACATATACGTTCTTTACTGATTTTTATGTGGTAGACATGGGGAGAACAGATATAGTCCTTGGTATGGCCTGGTTAAACACACTTAAGGATATTTACTTAAGTACGGAGAAGATGGAGATGAGATTTATTAAGGACAGACAGCCCCAAGTTCTTAAAGCACTCTGTACTGATGAGCTAAAGCAGATCTCCCTTAGGCACATGCAGCATTTGGTTCGACATGAGGATGTTATTGCAGTGGAGTGCACGATTATGCCTACTCGAAAGAATATTGATGACACAAAATATCTAGATATCTAGTAGTTGAGAATTAAACACTCTAAAGTGTTTAATGATTTACCCCCTAGGAGGCCACCGGATCGTGGGATTGAGCATATTATTAAGTTGGAGAAGGGCACTAAGCCTGTTATGATTACTCCCTATCGCCATCCAAAGAGGCTCAAAGATGAGATTGAGAAGACCATACAGGAGCTACTTGATCAGGGGCATATTAGGCCAAGTAAGTCCCCATTTGCTTCTTCAATTGTTCTGGTGAAGAAGGATGGAACCCTTCAGATGTGCATTGACCACCGAATGCTGAATAAGAGGACCATTAAAAACCGATATCCAATTCCATGGATTGATGAGCTCATTGATGAATTGCATGGGGCTGAGTATTTTTCAAAACTTGATTTGAGATCCAGCTATCATCAAATCCAAGTCAAAGAGCAAGATATAGAGAAGACAGCATTCAGATGTCACTATGGACATTTTGAGTTTTTGGTCTTGCCTTTTGGTCTTACCAATGCTCCTGCCAATTTTTAGTGTACTATGAACAAGGTGTTCTAGAGTCAGCTCCGTCAGTTTGGGTTGCTCTTCTTTGACGACATTCTGATTTATAGCAAGACTTGGGATGATCATGTTGTTCATTTGAATACAGTCTTGGGTATATTGGATAGGGCTTCCGTGTGTGCTCTCAATATGACAAAGTTGCTTTACTTGGGGCATATTATTAGTGTTGATGGAGTTCGCATGGACCCAGATAAGATCCGTGCTATTGTGGAGTGGCCTACACCTGAGACCCTGACACAGTTGAGAGGGTTTATTGGACTTTTTCCTTTAACCGTAGGTTGGTAGCCGATTTCTCATGACATGCTGCTCCCCTTACAAATTTGAGCCATAAGGGTGCTTTCCAGTTGTCGGCTCAGGCACAAGAATGTTTTGAGAAGTTTAAGAATATTATGACTTCATGTCCAGTATTGGCTTTCCCTGATTTTTCTAGGCCTTTAGATTTGCATCGTGATGCTTCTGGAGAGGGCATTGGTGCTATTTTGTCCCAGGATCAACATCCCATAGTTTCTGAGAGCAGGAAATTGCGGGGTCCTAAGAGAACTTTCAGTATTTATGATAAGGAGATGTTAGCTATCATGCATGCTTTGGCTAAATTCATGTAGTATTTGGTAGGCAACAAGTTTTGCATTAAGATTGATCATAATAGCTTGAGACATTTCCTAGGGTAGAGGGATTTGAATGAGAGACAGCAGAAATGGGTTAGCAAGCTACAGTCTTATGATTTTGATATCTCCTATATCAAGGGGACTCAAAATGTAGACATAAATGCTCTTACGAGGAGAACTCACCTTTGTATGGTATCTGACATTTCTAAGGATTGGAGACATTTGATTATAGCTGACTATGCCAGGGATCAGTGGGCATCAGGTATTGTGGATGGTAGTATTCAAGATGATAAATATTCACTTTCAGAACAGTGGATTATCTACAACGGGAGGATATATTTGGTTCTAGAGTCAAATGTGCATAAGATTATCCTACGAGCATTTCATGATTCTCCTATGGCTGGTCACCTTGGTTTTTTTAAGACTTATAGACTGGTTCGGGAGAGATTTACATGGAAGGGATTGAAGACTAATGTTCATCACTATGTTTGTGAGTGTTTGGTTTGTTAGCAGAACAAACATGAACACACGTATCCTACTGGTTTATTGCAGCCATTTCCTATTCCTAAAAGGAAGTGGGAAGGGATCTCCATGGACTTCATTGTGGGCTTGCCCAAAGCCCAAGGACGGATTGCATATATGTGGTGGTAGATAGGCTCACAAAGTATGCTCACTTCCTTCCTATTACCACTACCTATTCAATTGTGTAGTTGGCTGAATAATTTTTCAAAGAGATCTTCACGTTGCATGGTTTACCTAAAACCATTGTGAGTGTTCATGATAGCAGATTTATGAGTCATTTTTGGCAAGATATTTTTAGATTGTGCGGGACTAAGTTGACTCCTAGCACCAACTACCATCCGTAGACTGATGGACAAACAGAAATAGTGAACAAGTGGATAGAAAAATATCTGCCAAATTATGTCTCTTCTCAGCAAAAGGCTTGGGTAAAGTGGATTCACTTATGTGAATATTCTTACAATTCCACTCACCACATGACTACTCAGATGTCACCTTTTAGGGCTCTATACAGGTATGATCCACCTGGTTTTATAGACTTGTTATGTGGTGATAGCAAAGTACCAAGTGCATGAGATTTGTTGCAAGACAGTCAGGATGTAGTGAGATCCTTGAGAGATAATATACAGAGAGGACAAAATCAATAAAAACAATATGCAGATCAGAAGAGAATAGTTCGGACTTTCCAAGTGGTTGACATGGTCTACTTGATGTTGCAACCGTATTGGCAGTCTTCAATCAAAAAGAGTGGAGCTGAGAAACTTAAGCCACATTATTATGGCCCCTTTCGGATTGTGCGACGAGTTGGTGAGGTGGCATATGAGTTGCAGTTGCCTAATGATAGTAAAGTTCATAATGTCTTTCATGTTTCATGCCTCAAAGGAGCTTTGGGTCGTCATGTGATACCTTCTCCTATGTTACCTTCGTAGAGGAAGATTGGAGTTGATTCTGGAAGCAATTCTTGATGCTAGGGAAAGGCAGTTGCAACGGAGGACCATTCATGCATTTTTCGTTAAGTCACAGGATCTTCCAGATGAGGATGCCACTTGGGAGCTTGAAGATATTCTACAGCATCCTGGATTGTGATTGCTTGAAGGCAAGCAATCTTGGGGAGGGAGGATTGTAATGTCCCCGATTTAGCAAGTTCCTAGAGGTTGGATTTTGTCAGCTTATTAGCGCGACCCCCGTGAGTCAACGTTTTGTTTTGGGGGTCTTTGAGATGAATTTGCTATTTTCAAACTTACTATTTTTAGTAAGTCACTTTTGGCTAGTTTCTATTTTAGTCAAGGCGGTTTTGACAATGTTGGTTACTTTTCATTTTGCTTTTTGGCTATGGTCGAATTGATTCAATGAAGTCATATTTATTGCAATTATAGTGGGATTTAATGATTATTTATTGCATTGGTGATTAATTATGATGCTTTTAATACAAAGTATATGGACTTTATATTATAAAGCAAGGTTAAGTGAGAAGTGTCAAGGTGAAGCTAGGTTGCACAAGGTCTTATAAATATGACTTCATTTTGAGGAGAAAAGCATCTTGAATTTTATATATTTTCTTCCTCTTTCCATTGCCTGAGGATTTGAAGAAGTTCTAAGCTTTTTCCATCAATAATTGTGCTGAGGTAAACAATTATCCCAATCTCCAACTGTATTGATTGTGGCTTTGGAGATTAATCATTCTGAAGGAAATTGTTAGTGTTGGGTTTGCAAATTGGCAATCAATTTGCACATCGATTGCAAGATTATAATGTTGTGGCGACTCCTCTGAAGGTTGTGTCTGAGATTTCTAGGAGTCATGCTTGGATTGTTGTTGTTCTCCCAAGGTGGTAGGTCGATTGTGTAATATTCTAGCCAGTAGAACCAAACCACAGCCCTAAAGTTATAATGGCCATGTGAGCCTGTAAACACATCCTCACTTGACATTATCCCTTGGCCGCCAATTCATTGCTGGTGTAACACGCAAGGTAATCAATCACATTCTTTGTTCCTTAGTTCGACATCAGCATTCCTTCATTGTATATTGCATGAGGGATCATCCAATTGCATAGTGTGGCCTTTCCTTTCAACCGGCAAGAGCTAGATTGTGGTCTACAAATTTGATCAGGTTCTACCATTTTTTAAGATTGGAAATCCAATTATGATAATTTTGTTATTTCCTTTTAAGTACATGTGATGTTAAGAGGTTAGTTGATGAGGAAAATTGTTTTGTACTTGCTATATCTATTAAATATCAAATAAAATCAAGAAACTTGTTCCCTGTTTTTTTGGTAATTCTATTGGAGCTGATTTAGGGTCTTTACATCATTACTCTGTACCCGTTGTTCAGGTGAACTGTGGCACCCTTCAGTGATTCATGCGCCACCTATGCGGCTTCCCTCTACCACACTTGGTGATTCTTCCAACTGCCCCACAGTCCAGTCTTCAACAAGTTGTCTTAGTTGCCACCTTTGTTTGTCTTGGATTAAATCTCCACACACAAATTGTAATTTCACATAACCATTATAAAAATAAAAATAAACAGAACTCTTTTATTTATTCACTCTGTGTATACCATGTGGTTGACATATGTGACAATTACAGACTCTTGAGTGCTCTTGGCACCGTGGCTCAAAAGCTCATGGTTCAATTTTGTGACGCCATGCGTCTCTCTCCTCATAGAAATTCTTGAGGGTTTGTTGACGACATTCCTCTTGCTCTACTTCTTCCGTGTCTCTTCTGCGACAAGTATGCTTGTGCAATTCAATGGGGGAGTTGGTCTAGGAACATGTTCATTGTTGGGCTTGTATGCATGGCATCCCACACAATATCTTGTGTAACCTTTTTTTTTCTGCGGCTTCTCTCCGTATGAAGGTTTCAAGGCTTACGCGGTACAACATGTGGAAGTTCTCAGTCGCCTCGTGCTCACCTTCTAGGAGTTCTATCTCATCCTCATCATTAGTTTTCCAGTTTTCTGGTACAAGTATTCCCATTTATCCTCGGCTTTCCATTCATTGCCACTCTG
Source organism: Cupressus sempervirens (assembly GCA_028749045.1). Lineage (NCBI taxonomy): Eukaryota > Viridiplantae > Streptophyta > Pinopsida > Cupressales > Cupressaceae > Cupressus > Cupressus sempervirens. The sequence continues at coordinate 336,394,112 of CM053791.1, forward strand.
GATTTGAATGTTTAGCCCATAGATGAACAGGAAGTAAACATATAACTTAACAAAGTAAAGTATTATTCATTCATCAAATGCTTCCGTACAAAGTAATAATATTCAATACCAACATGATCCAATTACATAATTGCATGCCATATTTATAACATCCGACACGGTGCCAATGAAGCAACACCACTGTGCTCGTACCCATAACCATCTAACTACCCAATTCGCCAGACAACAACACGTGATTATGTGACACTAATTTCAGTCATGCTTTGACTTCCAATTTGGATGTTAATTTAAAAAATTGAAGTAATTTTTTGTATTTTCCAGTCACACTCATGTGCAAGGGTAAGAAGATAGAAGGCAAAGAAAACATCTATATTCACGTACCCTAAGTCACTTTCAGTTATGTACCCTAATCATCATAATTGTCCCCAATCACATCCTAAAAATGCTAATATCACAATTTCTTTCTAACTTGAGCAGAAAACATGATTTTATACCAATTTGGCAAGCTCATCTGATAAAATTGCAGATTTGTAAAGAGATTTTGATGAGCTTTTATGAGAAAAATCACCATAGGCTTATAAAAAAATCTATAGAAAGTCTTTTGGCAAGTTACTTGTGAGTTTTGCAATCATCTATTAATTGTTACTTGGCAAATTCATAGATTTAATCTAACATCTGTAATTAGGTGACTAAAAAAAAACTATCTGTAATGGCATTCATCCATATCAAGATTGGATTGCTAAGCATAAGAATGTTAATGTCGATCTATAGTTAACCAATGACGAGTTAAGTGATTTGGAGCATGAGGTAGCTGAATAGGAAGAAATGTAGCAGCATTAAGGAGGCAAAATGAGAGATTGATGATCCATCAGGCCTCTTGAGGCTCCTACTAAAGATATTGCAGCCACACCATCCACTTTTTGAACACCACACAACAGTAATAGACCTCTTAGTCATAGAGGAAATTTATTATTCTTAATTTTTATTAATATTGAAACAAAAAGTACGTTGGTATTTAGAGGTTGAGTGTAACATCCGCTTTTCCTGGGTCTAAATTAACATCTAACATAAGCATAAAATACAGTTATAACTTTGATTTCATAAAAAGGCAGTTACATCATTCATGTTCATGTGAAGAAGATTTACCGTTAAAGTCAGTTAAACAAAAATTTCTTAACTAAATACTTGAAATACTTTTTTATGAAATTACTTTAGAAATTGAAATCACATACCTCGGAAAACTGAGATTGAAGATCAAATAAGTATGCTTCTGCAACCACCCGGTTAGTCCACAAATACACCATAACAATTTCTCAAATCGACTGCTATCTCAAAAATCATTTGATGAATACAACTAAATAACACTATAACTTAAATTAGGGCATCACATATCATCTTACCAATTAGGGCATCATTTACCTTTGGTTTATTTAGGGCTTCTAATACCGCTTTGCCATTTAGGGCTTCCGCAACCACAGATTCAATTTAGGGCTTCCTTGACCACGGATTTTATCTAGGGTTTTCGCGATGACGGATTCAATTTAGGCCTTCCGCAACCATGAATTCAATTAGGGCTTCCAATACCATAGATTCAGTTAGGACTTCCAATACCACTGTATCAATTAAGGTTCCAGCTATCACACAATCAATCAGGGCTTCAGATTTCTTTTCCTTCCGATTGCTTATCTGTGACAATTTCTCAAGATTAGATAATTACTTATATTCAATATTCATTTATATGAAAGTAAAATAATGATAACAATGAAATGCTTCAATTTAATCTTACCTTCTCATTAACAAAAATGATAATACCTGTTTCCGATAAATAATTGATTGCATGGCTTATCTCTGTCTGATGCATATACGACATCTTGAGAGAGGTGAAACATTGCCAGGGGCTTAACCTCCCAGCCTCGGACCACATTATATATCCCCACACGATCTCTAACGAGATTGGCCCTCCCTACCCAGAATTGACAGAGAACATCTTACCATTCACTGGGCATCATGATAAATAACATGACATACGACTTGGTAGCAGGAGATCATCATAACAAGAATATGCATGAGCTATTAATTAATTCATATTAAATGGTAAATATTGAAAAGTCTTAAATGATACTGATTCATATTATTGAAGATACTTTTCTCTTACCTCATCACCCATCTTCTTGGCTTCACAGCCGAGTGAGTTCCAGGTATTCAAAATTCTCAGAGTAGATGGCTCTTACAATTATTCAAGAAGATTACATACAACGTCATTTCACATTCTGATGATCATATTCTTTAGTGATCTCAAAATTGACAATATTCTTCCTGATTGAAACATGCATAAGCTAAAGAAATGTTTTATGTATTATTTTTACAAGTACTGATGTCAACTCGTTTTGTCGACTCTCTACACCCCCTCACCCTATTCAGGCCCCCAAGTTGGTGATTCCTAGGTGTTAACAGATTAAAGATCCTAATGATACTTTACACCTTCTTCACCACACACTGGCATCTTCGCCTGGTGAATTCCTTGGTGTTCTGCTTCTAATATCTCATTCCCAATTAAATATATGTTTCGAGATGAATTTGATTCCATTTGGAATGATAACATCTATGCCATTAGTTGTATGTGAACTTAAAGAATCCCTATTTTATCTTCTCACATATTCAGTTATATATGAATCGACAGATTATTATGCATAAACAATATCATATTATAACCAGGATTACGGTAGATTGTATAAGCAAAATCATAACTTCAAGAAACCGTCAGTCTTGGTAAAAAAAATAATAATAATAATAATTTTATGCTTAAAACCTTTGTCTTACTACTGACGTCTTTAAGGAACAGAATTCTGAATAATCAAGTGTTAAAGAAGGTTACGGGTTGCACCAGATATCTTACGAGACCAAAAATTTGAGTTAGACTTGCAATGGAATAAATTTGCCAATCCCTACTTCCTGATCTGGAAGACTCGCCATTGCATGTATGACCCATAAGATGAAGCCACACTATCTGGATAGCCTTCTGGTAACAGCCAAGATATCATAAAAAAATTTCAAGTCTGTGGCAATCTTGTCTTCTGAATATGCAATGATATTGACCATCCTGAAACCAACTTTCAATAAACGTTCTTCTAGACCCCGCACACATACATATTTCCTTAGATTCGCGCCATCTTTCTCTATACACAAGTATTCCATTATCATGCCGATGCAAGTACTTCGTTGAATTTGACATCGCCTGATGAAATGGGTGCTCTAAGAACAAACCCCCTAATACCATAGAACTACAGGATGCATCTTGCTTGTTCGGAGCCAAGTCAAAACAACAGCGAGCAGATGTCACCCCTTTCCATTGATTCTCCATAATTGCTTGGGAATTCGCCCATAAGAAGAAAAAGGTAAACCGGTGCTTAAAACAAAATTTATATCTTCAACTCCCATTCTTGACTTCTTATAACATAATAAGGTGACCCATTAACTTCCGTAACTTAAAAGATTAATAGACAAGTAAGAACGCCAAGTGTCTGATCGGTTATAAACAAAGATTATTAAAATGAAAAGAATAAAAGAATGGAAAGAGAGTTGGAAGGTTGTAATTCAAAAATTATAATAATAATTGAAATGTCATTATAATTTGAACGTTATTAAAAACTTACAAGCAACATTACTTTATTAATTACTAAATTAAAAAGGTGCCAAATCGTCTATACATATATGAACGTTTTTAAATATTAAAAATTATATATTAAAATCCTTTGAGATATATATTTTTTTATATATAATCTCAATTATTTTTTTTTTAATTAAATTATTAAATAACTCATGCAAGTCCTGCACATGTATTTTGGCTAGATCTTTTACTTGTCTGCCCAGTGATGGTGATGCCCTGCCTAATTCTTTTCTGACAATGTTTCCACCCCTTCGACATGCTCCCTGCAAGAAATTTCCTAGTAATTAATTAATTTATTTAATCATAACAGTTAACCTTTCATATTAATTCCATGAATTCGCGATTAACGATCAACTAACATGTCATCTTCATTTGAAATCATAACAACCATCTTATCATTTCCCCAGAATATATCAAATTAGACTGCCAACTGACTTCATGTGAACCTCAGCAGCTATAATTCAAGCTAGGTCAAAAATTGGGATGTAACATTGAGCTTATTTTTTAATCTATGAGTATGATATGTATTAAACTATTTCTATTTATATATGATGGGAAGCAGTAATATTATATTGTGTGTTTCTGGATTTAACTGTATCAATTTCAATTGCAAAGAAATTTGACACAGCTAAATCCAGAAACACACCATATAATTGTTATGGGCTGTGGAAAGTTGATATCTACCGAGCAGTAATATGTTTTGCAAATTCAGTAATATGTATACTTTTGAACAATACTTTTAACAATTCATGTACTTTTAAATGGTCGATAAATTTGTGGAGTTATTTGCAAGCTATTAACTAGCCTGCATCTCACCAAGTGATTGCCAAGTTCACATTTTTGAAGTGTGCAATAAACTATCAAACAGCCAATTACTCACTGTTACTACGTATGAGATGTATTATATTTATTTTAATGCAATACTCACATAATGTAGTACAAAAAATAACATTTCAATTTTGAAAAAAAATATGTCCTTTTACTTTGGCTACCTGCAGTCCTTAATTTTTAATCTTAACTCCTGAGTTGTAAGATCATTTTCTAAGAACCATTTCTCACAATCTTCCCTGAAAGGATTTTTCTCATGAAACATTGCATTTAACACGTAAATCAAATATCCTATTCAAAGATTCACACAGAATTGTCAGCATTACTATTCAACTCAATTGTTTAAGAACAAAACTCTGGACCATCTGCCATAAATATGTTTCACTAACAACGGCTACTGAAATACAGATATGCTGAGATACAGCTGCCTTCTCCAGCTTTTCAAATACTCCATTTGAGGTTTCATAGTATGAGTACACTTGCATTAACCAACAGCTATTTCAACTTCTCTTCCCATAGTAATTAAGTAATTAAATAGTTTTTGTTGACAGTGTCAGTCCAATGTTCATTTTGCAAGCTCAAGATTCTTCTGGCCGTTATTGCAATAGGCTCTTTATGTAGCTCATAGCAGGGAATATCAAAATCTAAAACTATGCCTCTCTCTCTCTCTCTCTCTCTCTCTCTCTCTCTCTCTCTCTCTCCCCTGAATTTCATCTGTTATTTCACAATATTGTTCTGCATATTCTTACAAACACGGATGCAACAATTGAAATAAACATAAAGAGCACAGACCCATTGTTTCAATTCATGATCCGATCAATCATGGAGAAACCTTTTAATACAAGACAAACACTTGTTGGATCAACTTCCAGATTTAAAATATTTAACAGACAGCCCCTAAAGCAACAAACTGAAATCTATGACCAAACATATATGCAAACTTGCCATGACAACTGGCACCCAAAGATAATAATAATATTGAACTCGGGAGAAAAATTCTACCTCTGGCGACTCCAAGTTTGAGTTGAGGTTAGAGAGGAGTTCCTTGGATAAGTTCTCATTAAGCATGTCAGCAAGTTTTGGGGTCATTAAGGCCTTCAATGAATTGGCAGCAATTGGGTTGTATGGTGTTATAGGTTCATCCCCACAAAATCCAGCTAGTCTTGCAAGTGCTTGGGCTGCTAGTTTAGCATGTGTGTTCTTCGCAATCTGCACACTACTTCCAACACCATGTGCTTCTCCGTCTCTGCTTTCTTCGGCAGTTGAGTCATACTGTAACAGTAATGGTAGAAGATACCTGATTTGAAAAATAAAGAGAAGAAAACAGAATTGGTAGACTTGATTTGAAATTTGTAACTTAGTAAAGCATGAAAAATGCTAGTTAAAAATCTATAGTGCTTCCTCTTTGAGAAGCATTACATTACAACAATAAATACTCTTGAAAATTTACATTTTCCATCTCAGCTTCCCAATCAAAAGGAAACAAAGAATACAGAGAACTTCCAAACATAAACAAAGAAGGCAACTAAACGATTAATTTGTCCAACAGTATGTTCTATCAAGTTCTCTTATCAAGGTCCAACTTCTAAAACCCCATTCTGTGATAAACTGGGTCCCAAAATAAGTTAGATACACTGACATTATAGATTCAATATTTGCTAATTCCTACAGGGTCAATACATATCTTCAATTTTTACCCAAGTGTTACAAAAATGGACATATTTGGGTTGGCCAATCTAAAATAAATTATTATCAAGTTTAACCAAAAAAATTAAGTGTCTAGGCCTGCCATATTAAAGCTATCAAATTGTTTTCTTTTTTCAAACTACCACTATTATTATTACTATAACTAAGGAATTTACAAGTTTTCCTCAAAAACCCAGCCATCACCTCTGTTTATGTTGCTCTACTTCTATTGCTTCCCTGCGATGACTTTTTGACTGGCCAATACCATTTCATTTTTATAAGAAACAGCCATATATCTCTACCTAAATATACTCATCAAACAAACAGGAAAGAGTTTACAAAAACTGATCAGAACTAGATTTTAAAAAATAGCTGCAACAATAATTTAAAACAAGACAGCAGTTCTTCAAAGATCATGAATTATCTCCACCAGGTGGAACACACCCATTCACAATGGCTTAAGGCAATCTGGAGCAAATTAGGCAAGGCACCATCTAAGTGCATAACCAACTGATCCATAAGGATCAAAGAAATTCATACTTCATCAAAGAAGGTGTTGGTTCCCAAAACCGCAGATTGGAATCCTACAAGTCTTGCCAACTCGATACTGGGATATCCAACCGGTTATGGCCAACTTGACGGGACTGATCGATGCAATCCAAATCCCCTGTGCTTCTAGCTCTGCAAAACCAAGGCAGGTATACCTACTCCTAAACAAAACACTTAAGCCCAGGATGCTTATAGCAGATTGGTTAGAATACAAATGCAACAAAACTTTTCCAAATGGCAAGAACTATCGAAAAACTTCAAACTTACAGATTGTGAATTGAGAATAATAAATGAATATATGAATGTTTTCAAAATAAAAATAAGTATGTATTAGTGCAACAAATGAATATATTAATTCCTCAAAGGAAAGAAATGAAATGATTGCCACCACATGGATTACGAATTATGGAAAATATAAAGACTAGTGCCAAAGGGCGATAGAGTCAATATTATAAGTTTAGAACACACAACTTTATAATATTCTATGCACATTAATTATAAACAATTTAGTAATCAAGATGCAATAGATCAAATATATGGACGCAATTTTAAAATAGTCTACAATGTATTTTAACTCCTCTGGTTCGGAGACAAACAAAACATAGATTCAGAAACAAGTAAATATTTCTCAATATCTATAATGTTCGATTTTAAAATGCTATAATTGATCCTGTCCACTTATCTATCATACAAATTATTTATAAAATTAAACTAATAATTATAAAAGACGAAACTATATAATATTTTAACTCTAAAGCTTCATGCAAATAAAATATATATTTCTTACTGATAATGCTGGAAATAAAATTGCACTAGAGACACTCCTTATAGATGATCCATCCAATGCAGTTTGACTCCAGAATCACATATAAATGTATTTAATAATCCACAATCCACGGGCTCAGTTCAAAAACTCATATCTTTACAAATAAAGAATAATACATCAAATGCGCATGGATAGTTTTTGGTATTAAAATTTGTAGGAATGTGAATTGTGTCTATCCTCTTGTTTAATTTTATATATCATAATTATAACCGATGAGGAGACACTTTCAACCATCACGTCCTTTTGTAACAAGTAACCAAATATTGTGAACCTTTAATGTAACTTGTAATATTGACTTGAGGGAAATGAAACCATTTATTTGGGCATATAAACATGGGCTTTTGGTATGCATATCACACTCAATTCCATACATTGCCATGGTTGATTGTTTATATCAGTCACGGGTGCATATCTCCATAGACTCGTTATATCCTGGTGAGAATCTCCTGCTCCTAAACAATTCATTCCTACTTCTGTGCAATGTCTAGAGTAATTTGGAAACATGGAGGCTTATAATCCGTCAATCTTTATTCTTCTGCTAAAACAACTTTCTCCTGAGGATTAGATGTGAAATCTAAATTTGGAAGGGTTTCGTGTCATGTCCTTTTCTCTGTAATAGTATTATGGCGTCGGGTTAATCTATCTCCACATCAAGATAGATTAACGGCATCAATAGTCAGGATGCATACCAATCACACAGGAAATTTTAGCTTTAGTACATTATTTATTAAATTAAAAGTGCCAAGATAAAGTTACTTTATGTTTATAAAGTCATTTACTTTATAAAGTGACTTAAGTGACTACAGGACGAAATTGTTGTTTTATCCCACATCTCTTATTCCAACACTATTCCTCTCACTTTGAGGTTATAAAAAGAGACCTTGCCTTGGGATTTACACACAAGATTTTATGAGCTCAAAAATACTGAAAGTTCTGGTTGCTTTGATGTGACTGGCAACTCTGAGGACGAAATTCCTCGAGTTGTTTGAGGAAATTGGACGTCACCCCAATCTTTCCTCTTGGGAAAATAAATAACACCAGGCAGAAATCGGCAAGATGAGATGTGAATCCAGCTGAAGTAAGTACATTCTGGTTTTTTTTTTCTCTACAGTGAAATATAATATGACGTATCCAGTCTATCAGGGCATGAACAGTGGGTAGTTGGCTAAGCAGACATGTTTCAGATTTAAGTTCCACAGGTAGATGAAACTAATGGTTTCTGGAAGACTGTATACTCTCCACAGGTTATTGAGTTGGCGGACTGTTATAACAGACTGGGAATACTAAACCAGTGGTCAAGAAATCTTCAGCAAGCTCCTATCAAATCCTTGGAAGGTGTATATACGAAGGACATTGCCAGAAGGATACTAGAAAGCATGTCCAACAGGGATAACCACAGGCTGAGAACAGGGGGTGTGTCCAGGTGGTTTTTTTCATGGAATCCACAGTCAGTGGCAGCGTCGGGTTATTCTCTCCACGTTTTTGAGTCGGCTCCTTCCTCAGCATGGGTGGTGGAAGCATACTGTAGCAGACGGCAGATTCGACGGGTATCAGGAAGTGTGGCTGGGTTGTGTGCATGGAGCATTCCTTAACTCCTTCAGTGGCATACTCTTGTAATAGGTCTGTCCACTATATATGCCTTCCCTGCATTAATTTTTATTAGACTTTGTTAATAAGGAAAAGTCTGTCATTTTATTCTCTGTGAGATCCACTAATATACTGTCATGATTGTATCATTATAATTCTTTAAGTTTTAAATTCAGTATAATTCCACTTGGTTATGTTTGAATATCATTTCATAGCCATTGTATCAGTAAGATGATGGGTATGATATGCATAAATGCTGAAGGACTGTGATTACATGACAACAGTTTGACATAATACCTCAAGTTCAGATTTGAACTCATTCTTCAGAACTAGCAGAGATTATTATATTCTGTAAGTTGTACTTCTGGATGCTCATGTTTGCGTTGTCGGGCATGGTGGTCAATCATCTAAATAATGCTCGAGCCACTCCTCTCTGACACTTTACAGACCTATATAAAACACGAACCATCATCAGGTGAAATTTTAAAATGATTGATAATAAACACTATAATTCCACCGCTTCATGGTATCAAATATTGAAAGGATCTGACGGCATCTCAGTTTTTTGCCATTAACTCTAAATTTTTGGTTTTGTATCCACTGATCCACTGCATCCATCGGTTTTTCCTTGCTAACACATTCTTCTCCAGGACGACTTGGACTCTATGTCTCCAATCCTCCAACGTTATTGGGCATTTTGCAGAGCACATGCTGATTCATCCACGTCTTTCTGTGCATGTATAGACACTAAATTGATTGCAATTATCAAGGTGTCAGGCTAGGTATCTAATGTCATGGCTTTATTGATGGTGGAGTCTTCCAACAATTTGAATAGAGGCTCTGAAAAAATGCTTGGTATAAACAAGAGAACTGCAGTTGCTGACAGTATGACAACAGATTGCTGTATGTAAATGCCAAGCATATGGAATTGCCTCATTCCAAAAGCCTGTCCACAAAATGTTCCTAGAGCAGTTCCCATTCCTAGCTGGCCTCCCGGGATTGGTAAAACCAGAGACAATGAAATGTTTGATTATACTTAGTCTGCAGTCCTTAGGACAAATAATCTTCAGCAACAATGATTTCTGTGTCTTACTCCAGTCTCAAACTGTACAAACCTCTCAATAAATTGATGAAAATATGATGTCCCTGTTGACCGATCTTCAAGAAGTAATGTCCATCTGCTTGGAGCAGACATAGATCACAGCTAATTCATATTTCCTTTTATATCTTACTGAAGAGCATATATTTCCTTGAGAAAACTCTGCTATACAATAATATGTTTCTATCTTTTAGTCATGTTCATTAGTTGATGCATTGGTCACATTAGTCATTGCTTTTATTCATCAGGAATAGTCAAGGCATGCTGCTGATAGCACCTAAATAACTTTCACCTTGTAAATATACAACTCTTCTTTTGAGTCTTTATAAGGCTGTAAGTTCATCATTAATTATTACCAATGGAAATGATTTTCTTAGTGTTAATGACACCCATGACAATATTTTCTTTAAATCTTCAATGTCATAAATGGAGGTACTGAATTTTTGCCAGAAAAACAGGGCTCCGTCAGAAGGTACTTCCAAATGATGCAGGTCTTCTAAACTACAAAGTTTTGTCAGCAAGATGAAATTGCTGGCAGGGGAGATTTTCAAACTGATGCTCTAAAGCCCAGGCTGAATCTTAATGGAAACCGTCTAGGCTGAAGATTTCAAACAAGATATTTGTGTGTGCAGAAGCCTTGTGAGACAAGATAGAGCAACCATTAAGACAAATATAGAACTGAAATAGTAAATAATAAATACATTTTTATTTGTCTGTTTGCCCTGAATAAGTTGTCTCCAGTAATATGTACAGTACTATCTTCTAATCTGTCTACCTGTATATCTGCATATACCTTATGCTAAGCTATTGTATTCTTATCTATATATATTAGGTTACCAAATTAGTATCAATTTTGTTGCAAAGCCTGCCACAGGAGATCAAATTTGGCCCAAAGTCTGGCAAAAAGACCAGGGCTGAATTTAGGACAATTTGAAGCGAGTTTAAACCATGGCAGAACCTTGGCTGACTTTGGGCAAAAAGTGACCTTTTTTTTACTTATTAAGTTTTTTTTGGGCGTATCATGGCCTTTTCAACCCTCCAACCCTAAAATGGACCACTAAAAGGAGCGTTGAAAGGTGATTGTTACAGGCTCTAAGGTTATTTGTGAGCTTTCCTACATGGTTGCAAGTGTGGAAAATTCCTCAAAGGCATTGAAGAGGAAGATTTCAACAAGAGAGGTAGGGTTTAGTTGAGTTTGTTTGCTTTTTAATTTTTTCTTTGCAATTTTTTTACGAAATGAAATGAACTCTCTAGTTTAATATTATATTTTCATTTTGTTTTGTCTTTGTATGCTTTTTTAAGATTCATAGAATGGCAAATTCTTCTAGCACCAGGAACTCGCAGTTCAAAATAAACCCAGGCTCTCCTATATGAAAATATTTGGGAATGGTTCAGAAAACACCAAGTGAAGGAGGTTACATTTGGATTTGCTGCCTTCGCAGAGAGGAGTTTTTCCCCTATTTTGGGGGTGGGTGCTATGTGTGGGTCCCATAGGCTGCCTTGGACTTGTCGACGTTATTAAAAATTTTCATTTCAGTATTGTGTAAGCAGATATGCGCTTTATCCCTCAGAAAGGCATTAAGTTTTGTCTAGACTAGCCAAAAGTTGGAAGGAAGCCTGCGCATTAAACCCTTCTTGCAAAACCATCTTGTGAACAAATATTCAAGAGAAAAAAACAAGCAGATGAAGCAGCTGGGAATATGATAGCTCATCTTTTTGCAAAGATTTAAAAATAAAATTAAAAAAGCATTCCTGGCTTCAGTTCCCACTTCCAGTGAACACCTGCAAAAGTCCATCCATTCTAGTGCATTAATTGAGAACTGATGACAAATAAGAGAGCAAAGGGGCTCTTGGAAATATCATTTCAAAATGAGGCTAAAGACATTGTCGAGCAAGACATATCGAGATGCATCTATGCAAGCGGATTGGCAATTAATGTTGCTCGCTCACCACACTGGCAAAATGTGGCTTCAAGGGGGTTCAAGGGTCTGAGTTGTGAGAAGGTGCAAACCACTTTAGCTGGCAAAGAGGTGAAACATGTAGAGGATTCCTTAAAGCCCAACAAGCATGAATTGAAACAAGTGTGTCCATAGTATCTGATGGATGGAACGATGCAAGAAATCACCCTTTGATCAATGTCATTGCAGCATCCAAAAAAGGTGCAACATTTTCAAGGTTGTGGATTGTGAATGTTAAGTGAAGGATGGTCCATTCATTACAAACATTCTTATCTAAGTCATTGAGCAACTTGGCACTCAAAATGCTGTTGAGGTAAACAATGCCAAAAACAGTAAGGTTCACGGGTTATTGGTTGAGAAGTGCTTCAAACACATTTTTTGGACTCCTTGTGTTGTCCACTCACTCAACTTAATTCTACAAAAACTTGGCAAAAAAATTAAGTAGATCAAAATGAAGATGCCTAACAAAACCAAATGTTCGTAACGAACCACCATATGTCGCAAGCCATATTTAGACAATTCTTGAGATTGGAGCTCTTGAAGGTAAGTTAAGTTATTTAAACTTTAAATATGTTTTAGACATTAGTTTAGTAAACTTTCTATGTTTTTAAATTTTTTATTTTCATTTTGATTTTAAATTATTAGTATTTTTTGTTTAGACTCGTTTTCCTCCAATACTATTGTATTGAGCCACCTTTTGAAGGTTGAAGAGGCACTATCTAGAATGGTAATTAGTGTTAATTGCAGCATACGGAGGCAATCTAGTAGTAGAAGGGCAGCTTCCATTAAGGAAAAGGTACCAGATTACTCTTGGTGGGATTGTGTTGAGTAAATCTTGAGATCCGCGGAGCCTATATTGAGCATGATCTTATACACTAACATAGATGGGCCTTGCTTGGGAGACGTATATTATGGCATAGGCTCCAAGATTAAGGATATTATAAAATCATAAATGAAAAAGAGCAAGATCCTAAAGAAACACTCTTCAAGGAACTACAAAAAGTCATAGTGGAGAGATGGAACAAAAGGACTACCCCTTTGCATCTCCTTGCCATTGCATTGAGGCCCAAGTAATATAGTCAATCAGTCCTCAAGGACAGTAGCTCTAGAGCTGCGCATACAAAGAATATGAAGTTGGTCACAGATACAAGGCAAACCTTCATAGATTCTATCCCAATCACATATGGCCTAAAGTGAGGGTTGAAGTCATGAATTTCACAAGCATCGATGATTGTGGTTAATAGGCTCTTGAAGACAAGAACAATGTTGATGCTCATAAATGGTGCTACTTCCGTGGAGAAATGTAGCAACACCTACAACCCATTGGCATCAAAATTTATCAAAAGTTTGTTCCTAACTCTTAAGATTACAATTTCTAGATTCTTGTTAATGAATATTGAATTTATATATTTCAGATTATTATTCAAAACTCTTAATTCTCTAATTTCAAAATTGGAAATCTTGATATGTTTCTAGTTCATTGTCATCTGAGAGGAATTGGCACACATACTCCTCTGCCCACTCAATAAAAAACAATCTACTACATTCTAAGAAGGCGGAAGGCATTGTCTATGTGCATTCGAACTTTAAGCTCATAAAATACAAAGACCATACTTAAAAAAAAAGGGAAGCACAGCACTGGCATGTTGAACCAAAGCATGCAGAATTGGAAAATTCGATTGCTCGCCTTGATGCACTTGTAGAACTGATGATGATGATCACAAGCTACCTAGTGATAATTAGACTGCTCCTGGTGCTGACATTGCTGGTACTGAAGCGAATGGCACTGTTCTTGCTTCTGATTTGCCACAGCCAGATGATGATTAATGTTTTATGATTTTTATGATATTTGATTATTGCTGGCTGATTGCTAATGTTGACATTATTCTTTTTGAACTGAAGCATTGATATGGTGATCTATTTTGGAATTTTGTTATGCCGTGTGGAATAAAACATTAACACATAAGGCGGTGCATTTTTCTATGTTTCTTTACTATTAGTGTAGTGGTGTATATACGTAATCACTGCTGCATATGTATATGTATATGTATATGTATATGTGCTTGTATGGACGAACCAAAAACAAATTCAAACTCACCTCAAAAAAACTTGAACTAATTTTGAACACAAGCCAGCAACTTAGTGTTAAAGATTATATGTCATAAGGTTGACAGTTGCTCAATGGTTGCATTGTGCTTTGCCATTTGCAAGTGGTTGTGCAATGTGTTTGCAGGTGACCTAGCACAGTACAAACCTTAGGGGAGCCACCTAAATTGTCACATTGAGTACATTACCCAAAGTCCAAAGTGTGAAGCTCACCAACATGTTGAGAAGCGATGCAGATGACTTATACTGCACCTGGCTAAAATTATGTCAAAACTGTTAAAAATTGATGGGAATATGGTTACCAAGGAGTGTTTGATCATGTGTAGAGTGTTATGATCTACAAAGAGTATGTGCATCACTTAGTGGCAACAGATGCATGTCCATTATTACTACAAGCATCTAGAAGGTTCTCTAGCATACCTCAAACCATGGAAGCATCACCATAGTTACTATAAGTCATGACATTGGTCTTGCCATTATTGCAAGGGAAAATGTTTCTAGATCTACCAGAACTAATCATCCCTCCTTGTGAAGCTATAGTCCTAATCGTGTTGACTTTGCAATGATTGTGAATGCCTTGACTTTTAGTTGGTGCTTGGTGATACTTTGACCACAATGTACACAAGCACAAAACAATACTATTTACATAATTTCCAAAATGTGACTAGTCTTTGTATGCATATTTGTATGGTATGAAATTCTTTGGGGTGATTGTGGCATGTAGTGAACATTGAATCACTTCAAGAATCCACTATCTCTTTGTGCCCAATGATGCAACTAGACTGTCGGATTGGAATGGGAGAGAAACTCATGGCTGTGAATGTATGGATGTCCAAGGAGTATATATAAGGCCTTCACTAGAATCAAATGACAAAATACGTCCTAAAAAGGATGAATAGCATATAAAAAGTAGAACAGGAGAGTCAAGTATATACCTTGGTGTTGAATGTGTTGAAGTGTCCCCAGTTTGTAAGTTTGCAAATGAGGCATGGTTGGCAGATTAAGTTGTCAGGAAGTCTACAGAAATCAGGTTCTTCATGCTACCGAAATTGATCATAAAGTCTAGCAGCTGCCCTTGCACAAACATCTATGAACGGGATAGTATCTCTCCATTTTAGCCTTATTGCTAGCATGGAGTTCACTAGGACACTGGAATCTATGTAAATGATTCCTTTCAAGGGCATGACATTGTCATCTTCTGTTCTAGCCCATGGAAGGAAAAAATTTGAGTCTGGCACCTCTGCATTGAAGTGTCTGTTAGTTTTGCATATGTTGCAACATTTGCTTGGCTTCAATAGTTTGCTGATGCTCTTCTCTGTAGACACTATTTACTTTAGAAAAAGGTTGTTTCTCAATACCATTTCTATTTGAATTTCTCATCAATGGTTATTGCAAAGTAACAAGTTTCTGCCATTGCCTTCATAGCTGTAAATCTCTACATTACTTGAGGACTCAATTCTTCTCTGGCTCAAATGAGCGCAACCTCCTACAATCTTGTGGAAGCATTAATGATTAATGTAGACCTGGACTAAAGATCATGTCCTCACAATACTTATGACAACAGCACGTAGCAACCAACCCAGCCATCCTCAGGATAGCATTAATCCCTTAAGGATTCCAAGAATGGGCCCTAGATAGACTTGGCTTTACTTACCATCTATTCTTCTACCTAAAGTGCATGGACTTGCCACAACTTCATAACAGTGAAGAGAATTTCAAAAGTGCAATCCTGATCTTTTCTACATCAAAAGTTATTCATGGAAAAAAATGACCCATATGTGATCTATTTGGTTATCAACCTCATCTACATTGACCTTATTTTCTAACAAAGAAATATCTAGGTTTGCTTGTACCCTAGGGGAGACTTAACCCCCTAAGGCTTCACCTGACAATGAGATCAATGCAAGTACCCATTCAAGGGCTTTTGCACATTGGTTGAATAGAAAGTTCATCTTCAAGTCCACTTTGATCATCATAATGATCTCCTCATTGTTAAATCCTAACCTAAATAATCCTATAGGTCTGACAGTACAGACCGTACCTCTCCTAAAAGATAATATATCTTAAGAATGGCATTTGATATTTATATCTATTTATCCTATAGTTGCTGGCTATCTTCTTAGAAGTGCCTCTGTTAGTATTTGACTAAACTAGTGATTAGTTAGTTAAGTTCTAAACTAAAGTTCCTAGAAGATGCCAACTTAGGAAGAAGATTTATTAATGTCATTTGAAGGGTTATACTCCTTGGAGGACACACCCTCTAGCAAGGTATATAATCGGTTGTGGATGTAGAATTAGAGGACACACAAAAATACAATAGTCTGCTCCTTTATGCATTTCATTTCCAGCAATTGATAAGTCTGCAAAATTATATATTTTCAAATCAGAATAAAACAGTGGATTTATATTCAAGTTAATTTATACTTCCAGTCAACAAACTGAATATTCAGTATATTAAAGAAGTTCACCCTCAGCCAAACTGGGTTCTGAATTTAAGTCTGATTCAAGAGTCAGAATTTGCAGAACTGTACATAGTATCAGAGCCTAGTTATCAGATCTAGGGCTCTGCAAATTTTCAGTGATCAGACTTTTTACATTCAGTAATTGTCTTCCATTTCCAATGGCATATACAATCAGACCTGAGGATAGATTCGATGGAAAGGAGCATTTTGAAGCATGGAAATTCAGAATCTTGATGATTCTCGAAGAAAATAATGTTAGACAATTTGTTGATGGAGCATCCAAACAGCCACCTGTTGAACCTCACAAATCCACATGGACCAATGGAAACAAGAAAGCCATTCAAATCATCTTGGATGGAGTTAAGAATGACATTGTACCTATGCTTACAAAACACCAGACTGCCTACGATATGATGAATGCATTACGAAATGCATTTGAAGTAAATAATGCAAAGAGAGTCATTGCACTAAAGAGACAACTAAATCACATCCAAATAAAGAAAGGAGAATCAATAAACTCTTATTTTCTAAGAGTCGCTGGTATTAGAGATGAATTGTCCAGCATAGGAACCATCATAAATGATACCGAATTAACGCACATGGCCATAGATGGACTGCCAGAATCATGGGAAACATTTGCACAAGGAATAAGTGCTAGAGATCAGTTTCCGGATTTTAATAGACTTAAGAATGATTGTCTTCAGGAAGAATCAAGAAAACTAAAGAAAGGAGGAAAACCTAAAGTGGAAGATGAAGAACTTAACGTTCTTAATACCAACTCTTATAAAGGCAAGAAAAAAGCATTTCAAGAAAAATAAAGGAAATCAGAAGAATGGCAAGCCCAAGAAAGACTTATCAAAAATAAAATGTTTCAAATGTGAAAAATTTGGACACTATAGATCTAAGTGTCCAGAAAACTCCAAGCAACAAGCAAATTGCAGAAATTTTGTTAAAGAAGAAGAAACTTATGATCCAGAGAATTGTTATTGTATTCCTCTTTATCAAATGAAATCTCAAATAAGGCATGGGTGATAGACAGTGGATCCTCCAGGCATATAATAGGATACAAGGAAACTCTAGATTTTTTGACCAAGAAAGTTAATGGTAAAGTTACTATCGGTGATAACTCAGCACATTCAGTTAAAGGAATTGGTAGCTGCACTTTGAAGCTAAAGACATGAAATGCTCTTCTTCTTAAGGATGTACTATATGTACCAGGGATAAAAAGGAACCTATATCAATTACAGCGTTAGAAGATGATGGACACAATGTTGCATTCATGGATGGCAAAGTATTAACTTGGGCTAAGAACTCTTCCATCAAGAAAGCTAAAGTAATTGGTCAAAGAAAGGGATATTTGTATGAACTGAATATAGAACCCATTCAAGCCCTTGTTCACAAAGCAGAGGATTCAAATGAAATTTGGCACAGAAGATTAGGGCACCTAAACTTTAAAACCCTATCTACTATGGAAAAGATGGTTACTGGATTACCAAAATTAAACCAAGATCACCCTAGTATTTGCAAAGGGTGTGCCCTACATAAAAGTACTAGAAGTCCTTTTCATGATAGTACTAGAAAAACAAATATTGTACTAGAATTAATTCATTCAAATTTATGTGGACCTATGTCCGTTCCCTCCCTTGGAGGATTCTGGTATTATGTCTTGTTCATAGATGACTTCTCTAGGAAAACATGGATTTACTTTTTAAAATGCGAAGAATCAGAAGAAATCTTGCAAAGATTTAAGGAATTCAAAGCTTTAACTGAAAATTTTTTAGGACATAAAATCAAAACCCTTAGAATAGATAATGGAGGAGAATATACCTTAGATTTGTTTTAAAAAATTTGTAAAGAATTACGGATCAAGAGGGAGTGTACTGTTCCTTATAACCTTGAACAAATCGGATTGCTGAAAGGAAAAACAGGACAATTATAGAACCTACTAGGGCTATGATTTTTGATCAAAATCTAAAATACTATCTTTGGACAGAAGCCTCTTGTACTGCTGTATACATTCAAAATAGAAGCCCTCACTCCTATCTTAAAGATAAGACCCCTAAAGAAGTATTCACTAAAATAAAACCTAATATAACTCATCTCAAATATTTGGATGTCCTATATACATTCATGTGCCTAAAAAAAACAGAACCAAATTAGAACTATCTGGGAGGAAGGGTATCTTTGTAGGGTATAGTGAAACTTCTAAAGCATATAGAATTTTCATACCTATATAGAAAACTATTGAACTTAGCAGAGATGTAATCTTTGAGGAAGATTTTGCATTTAAAAGAGCAATAAATTCCCATGAACCCTCTCCTTTATCAAATTCTGAATGTATAAGTGAATCTAAATCTCAAAGGGAGAACTTAGAAGAGGTCGAAGATGAAATAATCCTTGAAGAAAGTTCAAAGAAAAGACCACTTTGGGCCATAAAAATAGTTGAAGCAGCTCAAGATTTTGCTGCACCTTCAGGATCTGCCAGAGAAAGTAAAAGACCTAAAAGATTCTCTAGTTATACAGCAAATATGATTGATTTATCTAAAATAGGGCCAACCAATCCTTCTGATGCTATTAAACATCCAGCCTGGAAAGAAGCTATGACAAAAGAATATCAATCAATTATGAAAAATGATGTTTGGGAAATAGTTCCTATGCCAAAAGGAAAATCCATTGTGTCTTCAAAGTGGATATTCAAAATAAAGCATGCTGCTAATGGAAGTATTGAGAAATATAAAGCCAGATTTGTAGCCAGAGGTTTTTCTCAGAAAGAAGGAATTGATTATGAAGAAACTTTTGCTCCTGTCGCCAGATATACTACCGTTAGAGCTATCTTAGCAATTGCCGCATCTAAGGGATGGAAGGTGCATCAGATGAATGTAAAGACAGCATTTCTCAATGGAAAGATTTCAGAAGAAGTCTATATAGAGCAACTAGAATGTTTTGAAACTCATGATCCAAATGCCTTTGTTTGCAAACTCAAGAAAGCTCTTTATGGGCTTAAACAAGCTCCCAAGGGTTGGTATGAAAGGATTGATAAAAATATCTCACTGGCTTAGGATTCTCTAAGAATGAAGCTGATCCGAACTTGTATTATAAAAGAGATAAAGATGTTATGGTAATCTTGATATTGTATGTTGATGATTTATTAATCACAAGTGTTGATCATCTTATAGATCAATGCAAGAAAGATCTTATCAGAGAATTCGAGATTAAAGACTTGGGTCTTCTCCATTACTTTCTAGGATTGGAGGTGCGACAGAATGCTGATAGTATCATACTGAATAAAAGGAAGTACACTTCAGATATCTTGAAGAAATTCGAAATGTGGAACTACAAGTCCATGTCTTCTCCAATGGAGACCAATTTGCATAAACTTAAAGAAGCAGCTGCAGAATCACCTCCAATAGATTCTACTCTCTACAGGCAAATAATTGGGTCTCTGATGTACCTAGTAAATACAAGACTTGATGTTTGCTATGCGGTTAATGCCTTAAGTCAATTTATGTGTGAATTATTTGGGCAAGCCATGAATCCTACAATCATTCATTGTGATAATCAGAGTTCCATCAAGCTCTCCGTGAATCTAGTTTTCCATGATAGATCCAAGCATATTGAAATGCCTTAAGTTACTTGTGGGATTATTTGGGCAAGCCATGAATCCTACAATCATTCATTGTGATAATCAGAGTTCCATCAAGTTCTCCGTGAATCTAGTTTTCCATGATAGATCCAAGCATATTGAAATTCCTTACCATTATGTAAGAGATATGGTAGACAGGAATTCTGTTAAATTGGAATCCATTTGTACTGCAGATCAGACAGCAGATATACTCACCAAACCTCTATCTTGAGTAAAGATAGAACATGTCAGAAAGATACTTGGTATGGTTGAGTTGTAATTCATTTGTACTCTTTAATTATAAATTAAATTAAATTTTTTGTCAGGCTATTGACAGTTATGGGCTCCACCATGTGTAATCATTATTTAGAGGTGACGATCTCTGAAATAATGAATACTTGTGCAAAGGCATTATGAGAGGTGACGATCTCTTAGATAATGTCCTAACAGTAGATTTTACTATAAGATCCAGGTGAATTTTAGATCGTCTTGTGACATTGACATTGCTACGTTCATGGGTCACAAATTGGATAAAGGAAGAATTCTAGAAATTCTTCAAGTTTATCCTCTATTCTGGTAGATCTTAAATTCAGGGTCTAGTTGTGATTTAGAAATACCAAATTCTATGAGTCACAACATGTCTTATCACTAGTAGCAGTGATTTGTCATATTACAGGCTAAGTAATATGACTTTGTATCATGTGTTCCATGATACCACATAGGAGACAGATAGATATAGAGTATTAATACTTGCTTACTCATCTATATTGATGATAGCTAGATATAAATCTCTCTGTAGGATTATCAGGTTAAGAGGGAGTGTTAAATCCTAACCTAAATAATCCTACAAGTCTGACAGTACAGACCGTACCTCTCCTAAAAGATAATATATCTTAAGAATGGCATTTGATATTTATACCTATTTATCCTATAGTTGCCAGCTATCTTCTTAGAGGTGCCTTTGTTAGTATTTGACTTAACTAGTGATTAGTTAGTTAAGTTCTAAACTAAAGTTCTTAGAAGATGCCGACTTAGGAAGAGGTTTTATTAATGTCATTTTAAGGGTTATACTCCTTGAAGGACACACCCTCTAGCAAGGTATATAATCGGTTACGGATGTAGAATTAGAGGACACAAAAATACAATAGTCTGCTCCTCTATGTATTTCATTTCCAGCAATTGATAAGTCTGCAAAATTATATATTTTCAGATCAGAATAAAACAGTGGATTTATATTCAAGTTAATTTATACGTCCAGTCAACACACTGAATATTCAGTATATTAAAGAAGTTCACCTCAGCCAAACTGGGTTCTGATTTTAAGTCTGATTCAAGACTCAGAATTTGCAGAACTGTACACTCATGCAGCAATTTGACCATTTTGAAATGAATCAATAGGTTGTATAATGTTTCACAAGGGATGAGCTGAAGTATTTCAATCATGTTTGATAGACCTTACAAGATGAAAGTAACCTGCTCTATTACCACTAATCCAATCAGCCATGCAAGACGAAGTTAACCCGCTCTACTACCACCGATCCAACACAAGAAATATATCGTGCTAAAGAACTCTCTAAATGAGGATCCCGATAAAGGTATGTACATGTTAGGAAGCTTTGTCACACAAAATAATGAAGAGATCAGAAAAGATTTAAAACCAGAACAATGAATGTATTTGTTCTTTCACTTTGATCATCCTATATATTATATATTCTTTAAAAAAATGTATGGCTACTGTCTTAAAATATATCTATATATCTTTCTTACTATGTCTTAAGCCAAACTATTTCACAAACATGTAAATACAAATTCCATGTCAAGGATGCGAGTCACCATGGAAGTTGTTTATTCCCATGGAAATGCAATTGTTCCATGCATGACTTGGCATATCCTAACAATTATGTCATGTTGATCTATTTGCAAGTGGTTGTGTGATGTGTTGTCAGGTGGCTTAGCACAGTGTGACCGTTAGGGGTGCCACCTAGATTGTCATACCGACCACATTGTCTGAGGTGTGAAACTTGGGAAAATGCAATGAGAAGCAATGTAAATTACAATTTGTAGTTTGGCCTAAAGGAATATTGAGCCTTGTAGAAGCCATGGTAGAGATAATATAAGGTTTGTTGAAAGCCTAGTTAATGTAGGATCATCTAATACTATGCATAGTGCTCTATACCACTATAGGAGCATGTGCAACACTTACTAGACATGGATGCATGTTCCTCATCTCGATGCAAGTATCTATGAGTTGCTCTAGTAACCTCTTGTACAACAAACAGTGAAAGTATTCCCACAATTACCACGACAAGAATGGTTTGGAATTACTTCACAGGCCAATATTGGTAGATCTACCTAGATAACTGTCAATTTCCCCTAAAATGTGCACTGCTGCAACTGCTGATGTATGCAAAGGAGTTCTTATCCCCACTATCAGAAACACACATTTTGCTGTTTCTCCCCCTAAAGTTGCTCTATGCAACTATAAGAGCATGTGCCACACTTACTAGACATGGATGCATGAGCCTTATCTCAATGCAAGTATCTATGAGGTTCTCTGGTCACCATGTGTACCACAAACCATGAAAGTATTCACACAATTACCATGACAAGAATAGCTTGGAATTACTGCACAGGCCAATATTGGTAGATCTACCTAGATCACTGTCAATTGCCCTAAAACATGTACTGCTGCAACTGCCAGCGTATGCAAAGAGGTGTTCTTATCCTACTATCAGAAACACACAATTTAATGTTTCTCCTCCTAATGTTGCTTATGGGATCTCTAGTGCACAAGAAACACGTCCCACTATCTTGATAATGACAAAAGGGTGTTAAGTCTTATCAACGCACGTAGATTTGAGTGTTGTAGAACATTAAAACAAAGAGTTATAACTGAATTTCATACCACAGACTTATAATCCTGTGTAAACAAGTGGATTATAGGGTAAATTATATTCCACACTAACTTACAATTCACTGTATTTGTCTAGCTTCTAATCATAGTTCAATAGTACTACAGTTACCACTACCAAATTTTTAATCTTATGCAGGGATTCTAGTCAAAATCTTTGTTCACTATTCGATCAAGATGCATCCTGTCCTGACTATCATTTATTTTGAATTAGTGTTCCATGAGCATATTAAAAGATTATGGATGGTATTAGAGAAGGTATCAATACTTGGAATTTGTGAAAAATAGTCGTGAATGTATAACAATGACCAGGTCTGCAAAACCTAAGAATTTAAACTTGCAGTTGAGACATCTCTGCCCAAACTTGAAATAAAGAGGTGAGAATGAAGAACTCCAAAATTTTGAACTACTATGTCCTAGCCCTTGAAAGCATCATAGACATTGAGACGAAAAGCAAGAATTGATGGGGCAACAACAAGAGCAAATGAGCCACAACACAAAGACTAGGCCAAGATCACTTATATGGGTCTTGTAGAATGAGCTCTTGCACAAAATTTGACATCAGAGGTGTCAAGGAAGACCTTGAAGGTCACAAAATCTTCTATGAGGAAAATCAACAAAAGAAGATTCATGTAAAATCTACATCTGCCCCATTTTAAAAGTTCAAACTGAAGTAATCATAAAATCATTCTAAGAACGACAGAATTCTGAATTTAAAGATACTTGGATCAAACAAATGGGGGTTCATTTAACCTACAGCTAAAATTATGAAACATAGAACATATATTTTACATGTCTTAAATTGTCAGGACACGCTAGTTTATGGTGGAAGAGATAGTATTCATCTTCCAAAAAGAAAAAGAAATATGTTGTGTCTGCATAGGAAGAATTTAACGAGCTAGCAGACAAGAATAATCCTACTGGGCATGAGAATACAAAAAACGTTGTGGTTATATCTCAAACAGGACTATGGGCAAAGTGTGCAAGATTTTAGTGCAAAGTTTAGAAGATAGACCACATAATTAGGGGCCGACTTGGAGGATGATTATGCATTTACAATGCACGCCAAAAGTCTTCACACATGCATTAAAGGGAGGCTAATCACTACCATCCCATGAGACTAGGACAAAGATTGTGCCGAAGATCAAATTTTGTAAGGGATTTTAATGCTCACAAAGTAATTCAAAATAACAATTTACTATAAAATGGTCAATTTCAAATCAAAGATATCCCATATATGAAGTAAATGAATATCAACCCTAAACCACTTATGCCAACATTTTAGAAGACTAGACATATTCATTTGCACAATCCTTAAAAACACATCAATTATCCCTCCAGACAACCTTCCTATTACAAATATTATTAATTTTAAAAACAAAGTTCTAACTTCTAACATTTTGATTCATGATTCTTGATAATGATTTCAATTATTAAGTTGTCAAAGACAAACTTAGTTAATGCCAACAATACAAAAGTAAAATTCAAGTCTTGGTTCCAAAAAATATTAGATGCATCAAATTTTTATACCAATTTTTGGGGACAAGAAAGGGATGGCTAATTTAAAATATAGGAGAAATTGTAAATATTCATATGTAAACATGGATAAAAGACGCATATATACATTGTTCATTTGAAAACATTGATAAAGCATGCATATATACATTATAGAACCTTAAAATATGACATTTGTGTTCAATTTAGACATTAAATCAAAATTTCAATTATTAGTACTTAAAGTATTATTGTAGATATGTGCTTTGATATGTTGTAGAGTTCATGTAATTACTTTAAAATGTCTTGGATGTTGTTCCTAAAACCCATAACTGCTAATTCCTATACTGAAATACGATTCAGAATCGGAATCAGATTCGGGCACATGAATCAGATCCATGGATTCATGAAATTTTTTTCCCATTATGATTCGTAAGGATTCGTGTATATATATGAATCTAGAAAACATCAAAACATAATTCTAAAACTAAATCATTCATAGTATGAATCTATGAATCTAGGAGAAAAAAAACACCAAAAAAATCATTTTAAATGAAGTTGGACCCACTTAAAACACTATTTTCTTGTGGATCCTCATGGATTTGCACAGGATCCTCGAGGATTCACACAAATCCTTGCTGGATTTCTACCAATCCAGGCAGGGTCCATGCTTTTATGCTGTGGATCTGGACAGATCTCCGGCCCTTACAGAATCGCGTGGGATCCTCGAGGATTCATGCAGATCCTTGCTGGATTCATGCCAATCCGGGCAAGGTCCATGCTTTTAACCTGTGGATCCGGACGGATCCACGGCCTGTGGATCCGTTCAGATCCACAGGGTAAAAGCACGGACCCTGCCAAAGCACAAACCTTGTCCGGACCAGCATGAATCCAGACACAAATCCGAGTCCGGATCAGATCCAAATCCAGATCCAGCCTCCAGGGTATGAATCCGACAACTAAGAAATTACACCATTTCAAAAAATTTGGAGCTTTTGTTCAAGATCTGCAAACCATATATGGCAACTTTGATACAATTTAAGTAAAACTTATAAGTACATGCCTTGGGAGATTTTTACTTTTAGTAGTGCAGGATTAATTCGTTGATCTGTTGAAATTTTGTTGCCATTTCTGATGTTCACATTGATTTGGTTGCTAAATATTTAATGATATTTTTCCACAACGGAAAATATTTTCAAGCATTCAAAATATTTCCATTTTGGATAAGTCTTACATAGTTTTGAATGTTGCAGCAGCTGTGGATGTTTTAGTCATTAAACCGCAAAAAGTGTGAACGCTGAGAAAATCTGTACTAATCAAATAATTGCTTTGTGTGTGGTGGTTTTCAAAATTTAAAGAAGTCAATGGAAATCGTTGCCAATTCATTCAGGTTAATGGCAGCAGTTATAGTGCTTCCTAGAATTTGACAAGTCTGGTTTCAACTATACTTATGAAAGCAGTAACCCTCTCATAATTTTGATCTTTGTTTTAATTTTTTATTTCTCTTTTTAAATATTGATAGATTTTAGAAAAATGTGAGACTGTCGGAGGGGACATCTAGCTGTCCCCTGAACAGTCAGGAGATGTCCCAGACATGCCCTAAACATGCTGGGACAACTGGATGTCCCCAGCAGTAGTCCTCACGTCCCCTGGTTTTGGGGTTGATTTTTTGCAAATTGGAAGACCTGCCATGGACAAAGACCGGTTTTTAGACCCAGGGAACACTTTCCCAGGTGACCTTACTGTCAACATGTATCTAACTCATATTAGTTATCATTACAACACGGCTTCAAAATTTGAAGCCTTTCCAAAATGTAAGCACATGCTGTTACGCATGTTTGTGCCTGATTAGTTGCTGCCAAGAGATGCAACCTACCACCCTAACATAACACATCCTATCACAAGTGACTCTTGATTCAGATATAATTAACCTATCACCATTCATTCATTTGTTCATTGTCACCAATCAGATTTTGTAATATATTTTATTTCAATATGTAAATACATATGATTTTAATTTATTATGTGTACCTATTAGAAATACTACATAACACATCTAGATATTTACAATTTACTGTTTTGTCTCTGAATATCTCCTCAAATTCAGATCATTACACTTAATCAGTTAGAACATATAACCCAACAAATATTTGATAATGTTTGATTCAAAAATTAATCTATCCATTGTCTTTTAACAAGACAAAAACCGTGATAGTCCTGTATGAATATAGTATCTGTGGAACAATAACTTAAGTAAAACAAATCATGAAAGGTGTAAATCACAATAACCAGAAAATATATATTCAAACATGTACAGGAAAGTTCAGGTACTAACCACAAAATGCCAGCCTTCAGCAAATTATCCTGCATCTCTGTTGAAGCAGATAAATGAGCAATAGTCTGAAGGGCAGCATCAACAGCAACATTTGCAAGTTCTAATTCAGTACAGTGTACTACATCTTCAACAAATCCAGCAGAATGTAGCATCTCAACTCGTGCACTTGCAAACTGGCTAAGGCATGCAGCTGTTCGCATTACATTTGTCACAATCATTACAGCAGCTTCAGATGGTGAAGTACTTGGCTGCACCACATACATACACCTACTAAGAAGAGTTGCCAATAGGGGCACACCACCATCCCTCACAAGTTCCTCGCCATTTAAAGCAGAAGACACACACCTGGAATGGATGGTAAGCACAAACAGTTTCTGTCAACTGGGCTTCTGAAAAGCTTTCCACACCAAGTACTGAATATGGCATATAATTACTATATTACTATTACATTACAAAGCACACAAACCTTAAAATATAAACAACATAGATAGTTGATATTGTTCAATCAGGACAAACTCACTCCTTTATAATGGAAACAGAAAAGACAGTTACTGAATAGACAGAATGCGCCCAAATAAAAAACATCGACTCATCTCAAAGGACAACTGCCTTGTAACTGTAACCCATATATAAGAAAACAAAAATCCACATGATGTAGGAAATGTAAGAAGAAGTCCCATTCCCTTCAAGCATGTGTACAATAACATCGAGAATATCCATATTTATATTGGCACTTGAGAAGAAAAACCTTTTAAGAGGAAAGTCTTATCAAGTAAAACATGTAAAGAGATGACCAAAAAAAAAAAAAAAAAAAATCAAAAACAAATGAATTGGAAATAGAAAATGAAAACGAATACAAAAACAGTTATAAGCTATAACAACTGGCATATATAGGTTGTTTGTAAACAAGTGCAGACTAATACTCAACTTGAACAAAGAGGGAAACTGTCAAAATGTGCCATAGTTTAATCTTTCGTCTTAATGATTAATGGACAGAATTAACTTAGACGATATGCTATAAGAATTTAGGACTGTTGTAGACTGTTACCTCAAAATGCACATATCAAAATATCTTTGTCCAAAAAATAAGCAATATACTCATAGCTGTTATTTGGTGGCTTTCAAGAACTGAGAAGAAACTTACTGTACATTACAAATTAAGTAAACCTTGCATACAATAAATATGTATGTGAGCTCGCATATCAATCTAGATTCTAGAAGGTCAAACTGTTATATTGGAAAACTAGCAGAGGACATAACATAATTCTTCTGAGCAAATATACATACGTTAACCATATAAGCTCAGAAGCAGCTACAAGAAGTGGAGCACGCTCGGAGGATAGGAAATTGTTGTCATCCTTGTCAACTGTTATTGCATTGAGCAACATAGGATAACCAGCATACTTGAAAGGCTCCAACACATCACCATATCTTCTATACAGTATACACTGCCCTTTCAATAATAGCAGTAATCTCCAAGGTTGTGGTCCTTGCAAACCTTGCAGTGTAGCCTGCAACCAGATAAAGTTTTGGTTAAATGAACCTGACACCTAAAAGTGGCCAGAATTTAGCAAATGGAAAAAATTACTATTTAGAAAAGAAATTACATTGCATGATAACATCCAGCACCATACAGACGCTTTAGAATCACAATTTTAAAGACAAAACTGCCGTGACCAAAATGTGTTGATGCTTTCTTAGAAATTACAAACTAAAATTTACATCAAACATATTTTGAGACTCAACTTAAAGAACTTATAATTTAGAAAATCTTTCTGACACAGATTCCCATTCAAGTCATTACAATCATCCACTTTGAATGAATTTATTTGAGCATAGCAGTCGATTTTCAAATTTCAAAGGTTTATCTATAAAAGAGTCCAGTTGAATCCAAAACATTTAAACCCTGCTTTAAATACTTTTAAGACTACCTGAAGTCGTTCATAAGCTTTTTGAACAGCAACAAATTTCTCTCTTCCTTCTGGATTTTTATCAGGATGATACTTCATAGCTAATTTCCTGTACTGGCGTTTGAGTTTTTCTTCATCAATGTGTCCAATGAGCTTCTGGGCACAACTTCCATCTTCCTCCTGGTCACTATGGTGTTTCCCATTAGCATCAACTCCCATGCCATTTTCCTCCTCTATAGGAATTTCTAATATTTTGCAAGCTTCATCTTCAGAAAGATCCAGAGGTCGTCTAGTGAGCTCCTCACGCCACATAGCCAGCAATGACTGTAAAAACTCTACATGTTCAACAATAGGCCAATTAGGAAACTGTATCTCATCGCAAAGGTTGCGAAGATAGTATCGATGGCACCACATCTCATCCTGCAGCTCTGGATATGTTACCGGAGGCATTGGAGCGTATTCATACAAAGAATGACAATGCTGAGGTAGCTTGTATGGGAAATCACCAAGATGCTTCAGAACCTGAGCCAGAAAACCAAAAACAACCATAAGTATGTTATACACTCGCGTGGACCAAACTAACATAATGTAAGAGGCTTGTAATAATATCTCTGAACTAGAAGACTATTCATCGTATCATAATAAAGGCACTTTGTTATTGGAAATACAGTTGATGTCATATGAAAATTAGGCTGACACAAATTGTGGTTTCCGGTCATATTTTATTTTAAAGTAAGTTACTAAATATCAGATTTTAGAGTCCCAAACATCCTTAGTCTGCAGATTCCTGAAAATATCATTCTGCATCTAGTAATACACTTCTTGCGAAATTCCATCCTGAGACATTCTTGGAAAAAGCAAGAGAATGAACGGCTTTACAGATCTGCAATTTTTTTGTGAACTTTTGACTTTACATTGATAATACAATGAATACATTTTCCCTTGGTATAAAAGAAAAGATCACCTTTTCAGGTACATATTCAGGAATTTGACTCCATGATTTTATAAACCTTGAGTAGGATAATAACTTTGGCAAATTAACAACTACATCGAAAGAATTATGAAAAGAAAACAGTGACAGTCACAACTGCCAAGTAATCACAAGTTCCTCTAGAGCAATCATACATTCCTCGAACTCATAGAAAGAACTACACAATAGAAGAAAATAATTAAAATCTTAGATATCAAAATCGGCAGATAAAAGCTACCTATATGTCTTACTGGGATAGAGGAACAAATATATAAGTTACTATATGAATGAACTCAATACTCATAATGTTCAAATAAGTTAAACATTATAATGATAATGTTATAGGATTCAAGGCATTAAGCAAGTTAATTGATGTAATATTTTAAGAGACTTGCAACAACATACTACATGCATCTCTGTTGTGACCATTAACACTTGTCTAGATTCAATTATCTTGAAAGCTTTGAAGGACAACAAAGTTAACACCAAGGAAGTACAGGAAAGACGTCCTGGATATGCCAATTGAAAGACATCCTGGATATGCCGGTGTCCCTTGACTTATGAGAAAGTATGAATATGATAAGAATTATTTGAGGAGACAGGCTCACAATAAGCCCTCACATGTCCACAATATAACTTCCCTGGGCTTGAATGACATTCTACAACTAATCAGAAACAAACGGTAATCAATACACCAGAAATAATATTACCTGATCAATTAAGCATTCTGCCCGCATCTTGTAAGTCCAAATTATCTCTGGGGTATCTGAATCCGAAATCATAGCAGCTGCAAATGCGTGTGGGCCACTTCGTTCAAGAACATACAACAAGGACTCAGGTAAGAGACCTCCCAGCACACTGCGTTTTGCCAATGGTAGTGAAGAAGACACTGCAGCCTCCTCCCCGCCATGAAAAGCTTGATGGCCATGTGTCAAAGCAAAGAAACTGGAAATAGAATGCAGGTTTGATCCAGCATATGCTAATGCAAAGTAGAAAACACCTGTGTTATAAAGTCGAACCACTGCCTTTGGATTACGAGTTACAATTGCCTTTAGCAACGAAGCTGCACCTTCCACAATGCTGGGCTCCCCTGTTAACAAAGCCTGCATTTGAATAAGCAATCAATTACAGAGATTTTTGACAAAAAGGTAAGCCAGTATTGATCAAACCATTGTGTTCTTTAGTCAATATTCAATTGTTCCTTTGAAAATAGCCCTCTAGATTTCACAAGAAAAAATCCATATTTACCTTAGCCTAAACCTTTAAGTTATTTCAAACAAATAAACATGTATGTCATTGAGAACTTATCAAAATGCTACACACATGAAATTTGAAAATACTGTAAAGCATGATTCCTGAATTTCATTTACAATTTGTACAGTTCTAACAGAAGAAGAAGAAAAGGATTCATTGTCAATGACAATAAATTTGGCATAAGAGGTCTCTCCTTAACCCTTCCAATATGCCAACAGATAAATGTCCACATGCTTAATTTGCTACGCAGCAGAACTAAACAGAAGATTGTGTGCTAATATCTGAAAAACAATCCCTGCCAGGGCTATATAGGTGCTTAGGTGGAATATACACGTTAGAGGAGAGCACAAACTGGTGTGAACTTGTTAGAGTTGGTATTCTGGTGGGATAGTACATATCATGCAATGATGCGATCATACATAGAGTGGATGGCTACAAACTCAAGATACACTAGGTAACATCAAAAGTAAAAGTAAATTAGCAAATAATTGAACTCAATAAATGAGACTCACAATATCGGGCCATCATGAACCATAGTTGAGCTCAATAAATAGCCCTTGAATGTAAGTTATGTTAAACCAAGTTTCACTATCTAAGATGGCAAGAGACAAGGGAAGAAGTTTCGGGGATGGCCTTTTTCAGGCTATTTTTTCGGACAGCAGAGATGGCTACCTTAAAAATAAAGAAAATTTCAAATATATATAAATATTAAATATTCATATAATAACGCTTATTAGGCATTCATCATGTAGATTAAAAATCCTAAATACATAACATTTGTCTTGAATTGAGAATTCACATGAGATAAATATTTACCCTCATAGGGTAACAGGGGCACAACATAAAGCTGCACTTCTTTAGGTTAAGGGTGAGGCAAGCTCGCCGACACCTCTCCATGCACTCCCCTAAAAGCTGCAATATGCTTGTCTTGCCCACTGAATATTGATGAATTGTCCAGGAATGTTGTAAAGTTCCCTATTGACATCTTGTCAAAGATGTGTAGGATGATCCGCTAAAAACTGAAAAGTAGTTAATGCATTGCAGAGGCCAAAGGACATACAATTGTATGCGTAAACACCATCCTCCACTACGAAGGGTGTTTTTAATTTGGTCTTCCTCTGCAATGGATATCTAGTTAAACCCAAAAAACCCATCCATAAGTACATAAATTTCATGGCATGCTACTTCCAAAACATTGTCAGTGAATAGAATAGGGAACGGGTCCTTGGTGGTGACTGTGTTGAGGCATCAAAAATCCACACAGATGCGGATTTGGATTGCCACCTTCTTCAAGGAAATGACAATGGAAGAGACCCACTTACTTGTTTCGACTCGAAAAACGATGCCTGGCAATCTCTATGTTCACTCTTGCAACATAATTCTTGTTCAGTTTGTACAGCCTCTTGTACATAGGGTGTGCTCCAAGAAACGAAGGAATTATGTGTATGCATAGCTCCAGAGGTACACCCTTCAAATCTTTGTACATCCATGCGAACACATCCTTGTACTCTATAAATATTTTGAATGCGATAGTCTTCAGTACAAGATCCTAGTCATCCCCTTTCAAAATGGTTTTTGGGTTCTATTCAGCTACTAGATTTATTTCTTGCAATTTGGCTTCTTTGTACTTGATAGGCTCATCCTTGGGGAATTGATGGCAGCACTGTCCTTAACTTTAGCCTCCTCTTCCTTGTATTCTATGTATTCCATAGGGAATTCATTGTGTTCCTCCTCAATTTCCAACACATTGCAAGATGGTGTTGAATAGTTCATAGTCACCCATCTACCGGTGGAATAGGTCATCCATGGAGTCTGCATCATCCCCTGAGTACTCCCTCAACTCCAATATCCCTTTGCCATTGGGTTCCATGCCTCTCTTTCCTCTGTCCACTGTATCATCAGATTCGAACTCTGAGGAGGATTTTGTCTCCTCTCTGACCATCTAGGTTCTCAAATCAATTATGAACTTCCTTCCGCCCTTCACGAATGATAAAGTGTTCCTTTTCCAATTGTGGTTTCCTTTGACCATCACCAACCATCCTCGCCCTAAGATGGCATCATATCCCTTTCGATGACGAGGGATTACTACAAAGTCTGGGGTAAATGGTTGTGTGCCGATCGTAACTTTCTCTGCCATCAAGGTCCCGAGGGGCTTGATACCATGTTGGTTGGCCCCCAAGAAGTTGAAGGTTGGCAGCCACAACGTTGGCGTCTTGAGGCTCCTCCAAGTCTCTTCCAATAGAACATTCACCCCTAACCCGCCATCAACACTTGTGTTGGTAAGGATGGTGCCTATAACGCCCATCTCCACCACGATAGGGTGTTATCCACTATTCACCTTAAGTATCATCAGATTTGCTACTGAACTACCAGAAGCCTCGATTCATTCCGAGGCACTTCTTGTGCTCGTTGAAGTGTTTAGGAGGGTTGTACAGAGGTGGGGCATTGTTTCAAGTAGGTCCTTGAGGTTTACTAGAACTTCTAGTTACATCACCTGCCTTAGAATATTTTGTTTCGTTGTTACTCAAGCGGAGGTACCAGTCGTACGCCTTGACTCTCTTCAAGTCTGCAATTCTTTCTCAATTTCGGTCTTTGCCTCCAATGCCCTCAGTTTTTTTGTATGAGGGTTAAGGTACACAGCCTTCTTGGCCTATGCTCGTGTGATTGCCAAATTTATTCTTCCTTGCTTCTCCCTTCAATGTCAAGGAGGTTGACACCAAGCTTTAGGCAATTGGCATCTTCATGGTCACCAGGTCCACACCACCTACATAGCTTCTGTGGGGTCTCTTCCTTCTGCAATCCTGGGCAAAGTGTATTTCTGCATTGTATCATTGGTCTCCCTTTTGCATCATACTAGATGTAGGTACAATTATTGTTGTTGTTCCCTCAGCCTCCCCACCAATTATTTTTGTAGCTACTAAAAGTCGCATTATTGTTATTTTGTTGGGCACCCGTCTGAGACATGGAGGGTTGCTCTTGTGTAAAGAATGCTCGTCAGTTCCTGACCCTCGTATTGTAGAGACATTATTTAGTTGAATGTCCCATAATCTAGCATATGTCACAAAAAGATTTCATAGGACAAGAACATTTTGTGTGCCCGGCTTCTTTGCAGTAGGTACACCATACTTCGCCCTCCTTGTTTTTTCCCAACCCTCCTCTTCTTGCCTTTGGTTCTTTCATCATCTGCTGGAGGTCCTTTTGCAAGGTCTGTACTTTTTTAATTGATTCCTCATCACTCCTCCACTCAGAAGAATCATCATCCAATGATGACTTGGTGGCTTTCTTAGAGGTCTACTATTCACTCTCCAAATCCATGGCACAATTGTATGTGTTGTCGTACAAAGTAGGAGGAATGATCTTCATCTTTCTCTAGAGGGATGTTTTGAGTCCCTCAACAAACCATTGCTTCTTGAGTTTGTCCATCGGTGCACATTCCATCTTACCAAGTAATTCCTTTAATTGTTGTTCGTAGGCTCTTACGAACTCATCCTTGTTTCGTACCATAGATTTCTATGAGTATTTCATTGTTGTCCCACAGCAATTTGAATTCCTTTTGAAATTCCATCTTAAATTTAGCCCATGTAATCAAATTGGTCTTATCTACACCAAAGTACCAATTAATGGCTCCCTCCTTGAGTGTGGCAGGGAATTGTTTGACCCATTCATCCTAGTAGATAACCCCAATTATCATCCAAATGGTCTTGCACATTTGGCAATGACAGCCACAATCCTCATTCACCTGGCTCATAAATTTAGGCAGCTATTGCTTGTTCGTCGCCATGGCTACTAGTTGTGATACTTGTACCACCAGTTGTACCATCAATTGTGTCAGTCATGTTGGTTGTGCTCCGTGTAGGGTCTATGCTTGTACACCCACGTTGTCTGTGTTGCACTACAATGTGGTAGGGTCCAAAAAAGGGTTTCGATTACCAAACTGTATTCACTCATTTGGTGTGTGAGGAATAAACAAAGTCTTGGTTACCCTATGCTCGACTTCTTCCCTTTGGATTCACTACATGAGAAATGCTTGCACCAATAGACGAGACAGTTGGTGCAAAAGACTATCCGTCATAGGACTAATGTTCAGTGCATCCCACACAGAGTCCATAACTCCATCTTGCACTGCCTCCCTTCATATGAATATCTCCATGGTGGCCTGCAGGAAAATATGGAAGTCGGTTGTCAAACTGTGCTCCCCTTCAAACAGTTATGTAATTTCTTCACTAGTCGTCATTTTGTCGTTCATAGGTAGTCCCATCTATTTCATTACCGTGCTTCTCAGATTCAATTCTGCAACAATGCCAAATGTTTACCCTTAGGGGGTAAAAATAATTAATGCACAGATATATAAGCAATGTTACTCGGGGATGTGTCCCCAAGATACTTTCAGTCGTCCCTGTCTCGAAAACGTCTCGGAGATTTGGGGACACCTAGGGGACTTCAACTTTGATTTCTAGAACAAATTATACTTTGACTCTCACAATTACACAAATTTGGTGTTGTCCTGCATTTTCTCACCACAAAACGTAGGTAACAGTATGAAACTTTTTCAAGCTTAGTTTCGCATTTCTCTGAGTTTAGTTCGTTATTTAATTGGTTAGTATTGATGAACTAATCATTGCTAATTGATATAATGAATCCTTTTACTGAAGGCTTTCATCAAGTCTTTTTCGTTTTGCTTTTTGTCGAGCCTTTTCTTGATTTTTGAAGCCTTCATCATTCGTTCTTCATTTTTGAGTTTGTGTTTGCTTGTTTTTAGTCCTTTGGTTTTCCTCATGTCATGCCTTTCGTTTTTCCTTTCAATTTGGTCTAACCTAGAGGTCAATCGGAGTTGTCAATCAAGAGTTATGTTCGTTTTAGTGCCTCAAAAGTGGACATTTTAGGTGCAACAGCAAGAATTAAAAATATGATATTATATTTTCAATTTGACATTCACTTTTTGACAAATATAATATTAAATTCACTTTTTGTTATGTTTTTAAGTTACATTTACTTTAAATTTATAACTTGAAGTGACTATAGTGCACTTTATGTTATACTTTTAAGTTGAGTTACCTTTTAATTTTTCACTTAAAGTAACTATATAACTATATAGTTTCATTTTAATTTTTGGTTTTAAAAATCACATGCTTATTTAAATGTTACTTTAAAATGATGTTTATGTGTTATATTTCATAATATGATAAATAAATATTGTTTATGGCCCATTTTGTAACATTTTTATAATTTTAAATGAATTAAATAACTTAGAGTCTTCATAAGTGGACATTTTATATGCAATTGCATGTAAAATCCATCAAAAGTGGACTTTTTACATGCTATTGCATATAAAGTTTACTTTGGTGGACCTTTTTGATGTCATTACATCAAAAGTTCATCATAAGTGGACCTTTTTGATGCTATGACATGAAAAGTGAAGTTTTCATATCTTTGCATCTTAAAAGTGAGATGTAACTTAAAATATGCAAGTGACCCAAAAAGCTCTGATTTTGATGACTTGCATTTTTTAAAATATATTATGCACCCAAAAAGGTCCAATTTTACTTGGTTGCATATTTTAAAACATGCTATTGAACCCAAAAAGTCCAATTTTAACTTGTTGCATGTTTTAAAAATATGCTATGCATCCCAAAAAGTCCGATTTTGAAAGGAAAGCATGCATTTGGCCTCCAAGAACCCAATTTTGCTCATAACTTAAGATTTACTTGGTGGATTTGCATGAAATCTTCTTCATTGAAAACATTTTTCTTTGGCAATGATTTTCTTTGCATCAAGAATAGATTTAACATGCTGAAAATTGTTTTTGGAGCTCAATCCCAGGGCACGTTTTTGAAGAAAACTCCAAATACCTCCATTTTTTCTCATAACTTGAGTTTTCCTCAATGGATTTATATGGGATTTGTTCCATTTCAAACATGTTTGGATGGCAATGAGTTTCCTTGCTTCTAAAATGGATTCATTTACCTCAAAAACGTTTTTGAAACTTTCGTAATGGATCACATTTTTTAATAAACCTGCAAGAAAATCCATTTTTAATGCATGTTTTTCCTCCCAACCAAATCGATTTGGCATCTTTTGAGGATTACATTGCATTGTAGTTCATGTTTTCAGGTTTAATGATCAAAACGTTTTGATCTTACAACATGAGAAAAAATGTTCTTTAACCAAAAACATCTTGCAAGCATGAACCTTCAAAAACGTTGGATCTTGGAGTGTTTTTAGGGCACGTTTTGGCATCTTCTAACAAGAATCCCTTATTTGTTGCCCTCTCCCATTCGAATTTGCAAAGTTGGAAAAGGTCTTACCATTTTTTAAGAATTTTTCAAACATTGAAGCATCTTTTTCCTTCATATTTGGCACTTAATCTTCATGTAAGTGGACTTCTTCCTCCTTGCTATTTAATTCATGCTTATCTTGCTGATTTTATGCATGAAATTACTTGATGGTTGCCATTTGTAAATATCTTTGCCATGGA
Organism: Cupressus sempervirens; assembly: GCA_028749045.1. Classification (NCBI taxonomy): domain Eukaryota; kingdom Viridiplantae; phylum Streptophyta; class Pinopsida; order Cupressales; family Cupressaceae; genus Cupressus; species Cupressus sempervirens. Next base: position 336,431,851 of record CM053791.1, read on the forward strand.
AAATGCATTTTTCCTTTAAATATGAAGTTTTATTCATTTTCATGTTTTTGGTTCTTTCCCAAGTCCCAATTTTGAATTTGAGTTTTGAAGTGCATTGCATCTTGGCATGTTTGAGTTATTTTCTGAAGTTATGTTGTTTCTTTTGTGTTTTATGTTTTGTGCTTGCTTGCCAGTTTTCTCTACTTTCCATTTCATGCAAAAGCATCATCATATTCCACATTCTGTTTCCATGTCACAACACTTCATCTCTCACTCAACAAGATGTGATTACATGTTTTTCATCTCATTCACCATTCCAATATGCATATAATCCCATTTTCCACTTCCACTTTCACCCATCTCACTTTTCGCTTCCATTTGCACAACACAATTACACAAAATGTCTTACGTGTAATTGCATTTAAAAGGTTCAATTTTGATTAAAAGTCACATTTTGAAAAGTCAAAATGATGTCATTTTCACTTCCCATGTACTTTGACTTCTTCTTTTCAACAAAAGTGACTATAAAACTCATTATCTCAATTCCATTTTCCATTTCCATCCCTTCATATGCATTTGCGCTTTCGTGAGCAAATACATGTTTCTGCATCTTTCCATGTTTTTCATCTCATCCTTCATTCGCACTTATATATGAAGTACATCCTCTACCCGCATTCGCATCTCATTTCACCTTCCATCTCCCATTGCATGTTGCATTTACATGTAATCCATTTTCCGTGCAATGACATCTTGAAAGCCCAAGTCAAATTTTGGAAATCAGCAATCTCCATTTGCACGCATTCTCATGCGCCAAGCACTTTACTTTTTTTTTTTTTTAAGTTAAAGGTGTTGATGGAAAGTTGTTTCAAGTGTACATCCGGACATCGTCAAGAAGGTTTTCAAAGTGTTAAAGAATCCAGTTTGTGCTGATCTACAAAGGAGAATTGACGAACGAGAAAAGTTTGATCACATCAAGTTTTCAAATGACAACAGACAATTCATCAAAGTCAAAGGTTATCAAAAGATGCAACACCATGGTTATCAAGGTGAATGCAGCGGTACAAAGTACAAGAACTTCTGATCCTGTGATCATTTGAGATTGCATTGCCAAGTACAAGGCCCTTCAGAACATTCCCTAGGATTGTTTCAATTCTTTTCTGTCTTTCTTCTTATTATTCTTCTTTCATGTTTGTAGTTGTAAAGAACGCATTACATGAAAAAGCATAATTACATATAATGCGAGTTACATGTATGTAAAAGGATGTAATGCAAGTTGCATGTGCAATTGCATGTAACCCTTTATTTTCTTCTGTAGTTAGACTAGGTCAAAGTTGGTTAAGTTGCTCCCACATTTTTCTCCATCTTTTTCTTAGCTCCTGTGCCTATATAAAGGAGTGCCCCCTCATTGTAAATTCATCATTATCTTTATGCAAGAGAGCTTTGGAGAAATTTTGCTGACAGAACTTTGTTTGTGTAAGCACTATTTTGAGAGAAAGTGAATACAAAGGAGCATTTGAGACTTAACTTTGATTAAGTGAGATTATTATTTGTGTGAATTGTAAGCTTTGTTTATAATTCATCCAAGTTGTCTTTGATTCATGTTATCTTGTGTTATTGGTAATTGTTATCTCGTAAATTGAATAGAAAAGAGTTAAGAAGCAATTGAAGCCAGAGCTTTGACCAAGAGCAATTGTGAAAGTGTATAGCTAGAAGCTTTGTCTGTAGCTTATATTTTCTTCTTAATTCGCAAAATAGCTAAGTATTCTTACTTTTAGGAGTCTTTATGCCCTAATTGTAAAAAATTTCCATATAAAAGTACGATCAGACTTAGAGCCAAACCGATACATTTTTAGCTAGCTTTTGAGTAAGTAAAGGTTTATCGGTATCACTATTTCCATCTCGTGATAGAAGTGTAGTTAGATATTCACCCTGCCCATTACTCGCTCCAAGAGTAAGTGGATTCTTTCTTGAAAAATAAGAAGAAAGGATATTAGTAACACCCATTTTATAAAATCTCTCAACTTCTTGCTTATCTTGAGTTGATCTGAGGAATGATGAGAAGGGAGAGCCTTCCCTTTAAGGTAGGAGAGACTCTGTCTCACACGTTGTGGCTGGTCATCCTATTTTGCAACTGGATTTTTACCCAAAACTGTCAGTTGCAAAATATCCACCCAACATTTGGCATATGAATTCTATTGATTCTTATATTTTAAGGCTTTATTATGTATAAGTACATGTTTTCATATAAATATTTTAAATTTCTCTATATATTTTAATTTTCCCTATTGTTATATAGTCATCCCCACCTGTCCCCAAAATCAGCAAAAACAATTGTCGTCTCGGAAACTCATCTCGTTGTTCCCTAACGTCCCCATCTCAGAAACTTGAGGGAACATAGTATATAAGCAAGATATTCGGTACAGGAAATATAAAGAACTTAGAAGTAATTTCATCAATCATTGAACACAAGGTTACATTTGCAATACACAACTTGTCTTGGCATATGAAGGTTCATACATATAGTGTCCAAGGGGTGCGAGGTAAACCGTCACACACATGTAACTCCCTTGGTTAAGCCAAGTGCCGAACTACCCAAGTTTCCTAACAACAGTAAACAAAGTAGGAAATTCCAAAACTTAATTGCTTTCATAATCACTGTCAATATACATATGATATTAAAAAATGGTATACAACTTACAACATGTCCAAACTCTACAAGAACACTTTTAGCTACAATATGGAAATACCAAAAAAAATTGTACAGCTACCCATGGTTGCAGGTCCCAAAACTGCATCAAAAGTAGAATCCCAACCAATCTCTCTTTGTACCTCCTAAAAAATAGGAAACTCATAAAATGTAGGAGTTGCCATCTAAGTGTCTAAATCAGCTCACAAATCCTCTTAAAGCTCCATAAACCTTTGAGTCCCTTGTTTATACAATCGACATATTGGAACTAAGATAATAGGTCAACCTCTTCTCATCTACCTATCACCAAGGAACGACTATACACCTTAAGTTGTCAAAACATCTACTACAAATGAGAGCTCAAACTCATATTTATAAAGTGAAGAAAGACTCATGGCAAATTCCATTTGAATTTAAATCATTTTTCCCTCTCATTTCAGAAATTAACCCCCAGAGGTGCAACCCCTTAAAGATCACATAATAGACTTTGAAAACACTTTATTTCATTCCAAGTCATGGTGTTAGTTTTGGGAAGCACGTAAAAAACCTTTAAAATATATACTCCTTGTCTTGGTCTCACGTTTGGAAGTCTAACTTGCATTACTAAAAACAACTTAAAGTGACTAGATTCTTAGGCATTGAAATACGGGACCACTTTATTCTTAAAGGCTTCACTTAAGTTGCAAAAGAACATGCAGTGAATTAAATCAAATAACATGTCCATTGTCAACCTTAGAACTCAGCACGGCATTGAACGGGAAAACATTCCACTATAAATTGTGAAGAGCCATAGGCCAAGACCAAGTTCTAGAAATTGCATTTACTATAAACAACACTATGCCAAAATTAGAAACTTTTCCAAAATATAAAGAGAACCTATGTTAGAGATCTCCACAGACCACTAAGTCCCATAAAAATATTCACTTAGCCCATGAGACACTAGGAATAGGCTAATTGAAACCTCAAACTGACCAAGTGCATAAAGGGGACTTTAAGTTTGCCAAGTCAAAAAAAATTAGGCTTGCCAAGTACACTACAAGTTTGCATCTAGAAACTATGGATTCAACTTTGGGTTTTATTGCATTTGACAGTCAAACCATAACCAACTGTGTATAAAGGTGTATTGACATACTTCAACCTAACAAGGTATCTACCATCATGTACTATTTAATCTCCTCTTTTCTACAAGTTCTTTATCAACTTGCACATGTACTCAAAGGTCTCTTGAATTTCCTCCAAAAGAAGAGAATATGTGTCTACATAGCAAGTAGCATCTCATGTGAGTTGAAGAGCAGCAGTGATGTATTTCACCTCAAACTAAAATGCATCCTATGATTAACCTCTTGACTTCTCTAGCACTCTCACAACAGCATAGCCTCCAATGAAATGCCATGTCATTAATGACCATCTTAGTTATTGCACCATGCAACTCAGGCAATCTCTAATTAATGATGAAAAACTAGCAAACCATACATCACAAATTGTAAGCATGTTACAATTTGCCTAGGATCAATATAATATGTGATTGTTGGTGATTACACATAAAAATTTGCATTTTCCTCCCTCCTGCAATCTAAGAAACAATCAAATCATGTTTCAATGTTTCTTTCAAAGCATTCTTCAAGGCATGAAGAAAATAAGAAGTCCAGCATAAATTTTTGCATCTTTATTGAGCCATAGTGGTGACACACTTTCATGGCAAAAACATAGAGAATAGAAAGTATAGATAGAATTCAATTAAATGAGTTCAAAATTGGAAAAACATAGAAAATAAAACAATGATAAACCCTAAGCCATCTCCATTTTAAAACCTAAAAAAAAACCAGCAATATGGTGATTTGAAGCAGATTTTACTAGCCTTGACTAGGTTTTTGCTAGACCATACTTGATGTACTTGTTAAGAAACCTTGCATAATAATGTTGATAATTTTAATATTTTATTTATTGTGTATGTTGCACCTAGGAGCACCTCGATGGACATGCAACAAGTAAAGATTCCCTTATAATTTTCTCAAGGACACTTAATTTTGTCTAGTAACAGTGTAATACTATATTGTAATTACTTAATATTGGAGAACAAAATTTAGAAAGAAAATACTTATCCAATATAAAAAAATGTGGTCAAAGGATAAGTAACACATGGTTTATGCAATAACACTTGATGGTTATGTGTGAGCATATTTCTATAAAAGCAACCACAAGGGTAGTTGTTGAAGTTGGTCAAAAAAACATTTGTGGAGATTGGAAGCATGGCATGGTATTTATGGTTACATGATTGTTCACATGCAAAGCTTTTTGATGGCTGGGATTCTGAAGGCTTTCATAAATGTATTGTAATGTTGCATTGCTGAATAATACATAGATGATGGATGCTATTGGAGGATAAGTTCTACCCTCATGAGGGTTTTCCAAGTGTATATCTTGTGTTATCTTTGATAGGTATGTTTTCCATTCTCTCAAATGTAGATTCTTAAAACCAATTTGATTGATTTATAATGTTAGATATGTGGAAATTGTCATTTTATGGCTGCAAGTTTCCTTACAAGTGGTATCAAAGCCATGGATTTGGTGTTATATACTAGGAGTTGAGTTTGATGAATGTACGAAAGAATGAAAGATATGGCAAGATATTAAGGTTTTGCAGGTTGCTTATTGCATATCTGAGGGCTTTGGGTTTGTTGTTGTTTTGATGGGCTGTGTGCAGATTTGGGGTTTGATAAATATTTGGTCAAATGGGTTTTTTCAGATACGTATTAAATGAAGGTTTTCTTGGAGATTTTTTTAAAATATCCTCTTGAGTGAAAAAGATGTCACCATTGGATCCAAGTTGGCCAAGCGATGAATTTTGATAAATTATTTGACCTATTATGGTTTTAGTGGAAAAAAAAGGCAAAATTATTTAGCCAGACTGCAATATTGTCATTAACTTTGATCTATAGACAGCTTGGAGGATCTAAAATTTAATTAGTTTAAAAAGTTCTTCAAAAATTTGAAAAAAGGAAAGGGATTATTTGGGACACCCGTGGACCTCCAAGCCTGCACAGTACTACTATCAACGATACTGGCAAGTACTACAATCAACAGCCCCATCGCTCTGCCTCTTCCACTAGATGGGCTTACCACCCGCAAATAAGAGCACATTTTTTTTTTCTAAAACCAGTTATATTAAATTTAACTTTTATTTAATAATGTGTCAAAGTCAAACTATCAAATGCCCCCCTCCCCCACCCCATCCATTATTTAATGAAAAATATTCGACCACAAATTTTATATGCCATTTTATAATGGGGCTCAGATCCAAACAAACCCCCATACATATTATTAAAATTGCAAATTAATGATTAGGGCATATTAGAGAAAGTTTTGACTCTGAATTTACTCTTACCCTGCATATAGCCTAATATGCTATTTTCTTAAACTGAGCATAACTATCACCCACGAAATCCTTTTTTGACTTCTTATACTCCTTGGAGACCTATCTATGAACACTAAATGATGGTACAGGTTTAGCTCCTTTGCTATTTTGACATGTTTTAGAGGCCTGGAAGCCAAATATTATCCTTTCCACAGTCATGTTCTTAACTTTTCCATATGCAATCGGATTTTTTATTTCGAGCAAGTGTTGGAGAGTATGTTCAATTGACTACTCAGTGGTAGTGTTATTTTATCAATTTGATAAGTGTAGAGAATTGCATACCAGTTTGTTCACTTGTTGTGCCTGATATTTGAGGTGTGAGTGTGACCACATCCGAACAAGTTCAGTAGCAAATCCTTAAGGGAGTGAGTATCTTTAAGAGAAATTTATGATGTATATAGCTAAAAGTATCAGATTTGGTGCTATATGGTACAAGTTTGCGGTGTTTTCAAAGTTTGGACTTTGATGGTGATAGGTAAACAAGTTGTCTTCAGTCTGAGTGCATATTGGACATATTTTGAGACTTGGAGACTCATGTGAGTGAAAATTGTGTGAAAGTACAACGTTGGTGTTGATTATGGTGTCATAGGTATGCAGGTATATGTTTTGCATTGACATGACATAATCCGGTTTGTGATGATTGGCAGTGTTCTGGTTTTATGTTAGGAAGTTGTTGCTTTGATGATTATTTGGTTCCTTGACTACAGTTCGTGATTGTGGATGTGTTTGGCAAATCGGATCACATGAAGACTTGGTGTTTGTGTCATGTGTCTATAGGATTATTCTAATTGATATCTTAGGTTGCATTTTACTAGTGTGAGCTGAGTCTGCATGTCCCAATAATTAGATTTACAAGTACAGCCTATTTATTAATAATGGAATGACTCAGATGTGGACTATTGACATCCACCAAGTTCAATTCATTGTTGTTGTGGATTTTACTAGTTAGCCTTGTCTATGGTCATTAGTCCATTGGTATGTTTGCTTTGATATGAGAGTATGAATGATGTTTATGGCACCTACATAGTGTTGAGACTTGTAGCATTTTGATTATCACAATGTCATGATAGCTTGTTTGCTCATTGATTGCACCTTTCACTAGGAACTTTAGACAGCGATATGTTGTCAGTGTAGGATTGATTCCTGATTGGCAATTCTTGGCAGATGTATATATCTTCTTAGTTTAAAGATCTTGGTTTTACTTGATGTTGCTGACATTCTAGTTGCGTGTAGACCTCGATGATTTTCATTTAATATATGGCAGTCATGATGCCATGTGTGACTCACTTCCATGTGTTAGTCAGAGTTGTTCAGGTGATGTGTATTCACCATTGGAGTAGATTATCTTCTTTAGTGTTGTAGACGTTCGGATGATGCCTTAGATCCTATTGTTGAAAAGGATCTTTCACATTTGTTAGTTCGCTAGTAGAAGATGCTTATCTTCATGGCAATTGGAGATGTTGATATCTTGGAGGCCTCAAGAAGTCTTTGTTTGAGGTATAATTTTTTGCTTGCAATTGACATGTTATCATTGCTGCTATTATTTCGTACAATCTTGATTGCTAACCTAGATTTGTGGCAAGGTATAGCAACTTGATATGTTCATTTGGAGCATGATATCTCTTAGAAGAAAATGGTGAGAATATGTTGACGTTTTTATGTTCTAAAGTCCAAGATTGGAGTTTTAGCATTGACATTGATTCCTCTCTACTGAGTAAAGAACCATTTGCTTTATTACTTCATGATGATGCCATTAGAGTCCGGCATGGATTGATCAGTTGCATATACTTGTAGATACTTGGAGACATAGGTGATACAGTATTCTCTTGGGATTAGAAATGTGTTGAGAGTTGATGGTTTCAATATGATGATTAAGGAGCACTTACCTGGTATGGACTTGAAAGGAGATTCTTCCTAGTGTGAGTCATAATGACTTGGATTTCTTGGTTGAGCATCCTCACTCCCAATTCTTGGTCTATTCAACAATTTACTACTTAAGAGGTATTGGTCATGTTCCTTTCAAGTGTATCATGATTGATGCTCATCTTTTATAGATATGGATCTTGAACTACGAATAGATGGTTAGTCCTAGAGGATTCAATTTGAGAGATGTTTGGCATTGGCTATCTCTGTGTGTTTTTTGTTGTTATTATAATGGAATTCATTGATGGTTGAGTTTGGACAGTGGTTTATTGGGCTTAATCCTTGGATTGGGAATGGTATCGACTGATCTTCTTGGTCTAAGATGCTTACACCCATGTTGATTATATCATATATGTTGGATTAGTATAAGAAAATGGATAGGTTCAGATGTTGTGTTTTAAGGAGATCTACTATAAACAATTGGCATTTCAAGGTGTATGCGATAGGATGTGCTAAGAGTTTTGTTTTTCAATGTTTCTCTCTTTCGTCTTGAATATCTTCGTAGATGTTTGTTTTCACTTCAAATCGGATTAGGTAAAGTGGAGTAATGTGATCACTAATTTGTGTGCTTTCATGTGGAAATGGCATGGAGGTTCCTTTATACTTTTTATTTGACACTTTTATAGAAAATGCGAGAGCATACGGATGAGTGTTGGATGCGATCGAAAGCCATACAGATGCCTCTCGAAAGCCATCCACAAGCTCCTGGATGCATCCGCGGCTTCAAGATATGTCCAGGAGCCTGAGGATGATACTAGCTTCCGATTGTTTTCAATTCAAATCGTATCAGGTTAAGTGGAGTTATCTGATAACTAATTTGTGTGCTTTCATGTGGGAAATGGCATGGAGGTTCCTTTATATTTTTTATTTGACGCTTTTATAGAAAATGGGAGAACATACGAATGGGTGTTGGATGTGATCGGAAGCCCTACAGATGCCTCTCGGAAGCCATCCACAGGCTCCCGGACGCATCCTTGGATTCCAGATTTGTCCAGGAGCCTGAGGATGATACTGGCTTCCAAACGCATCTGAGAGCCTGTAGATGGCTTCTGATAAGCATCCACAGGGCTTCTAGTCACATCCTAAGGCACTCGTAGGCCAAATGCCCAAAAATGTAAAAAAAAACTGTCGACCTTTTAAATTTTTTAATTAGCATGTGTTTTAAAGTTTTTGTTAGGTCTTTTTTTTGCAAGGAAACCCTAAAATAATCCTAAATGTGAATATTAAAGCATTCACAAGTCATTTTGTAACTTTGTTTGCAGCTATATTTGTTTTTGTATATTTCTTGTATTTCTTTGCATATTATATATATATATATATATATATATATATATATATATATAATTAATTTTCACTTCCTCCGGCATCTGCATCCCACGTCCAAATTGGCAACTAAGTTTATTATTGTAATATTGTATCTATTATCTATGTTGCACCTAGGAACAACTCCATGCAACATGTAGCAATTCCTTTCGAATATTCTCAAGTCCACTTGATCTTTTACTATAACATAGTAATATTATATTGTAGTTATTTAATATTGGGGAAAGACATTTAAAATGAGAAAACTAAAGTACACAAAATTAAATGTGAGACCAAGGATTAGGTAGCACATGGTTTATGTAATACAACTTGCTAGTTTTGTTGGAGCTTGTTTTTATAAAAGCAACCTGATGGAGCCCAAAAAATTGTGCCTCCATTTTGAAAAGTAATGTTAGAAATTCTTTGCTAAATACTTATAAGTGGATTAACATATTACGTCAAAATGAATCAAGCATCAGTATAGTAGGTGATTGCAGTAACGATCTCGAACTGATCAGGAAAAACGCAATATTTGTTCCTTCTAGCCATCACCTTCAATCTAGATTATTTGTCTATGGATAATCAATGTTTTTACAATCCTCGCGTGTTCATCTTAGTTCCCTATTATTGACAAAAATGGGAACTGTGGAGTTATTGAAAGAAGATGATTGGGACATCCATTGTTTCTACATCAGCAAAAACCTGTTGTTGACAACCAGATCCTACAACAAAACCTAAAATATTTATGGAGGCGATGCAAATAACCCAATCTTTAGAAGAGGTTGATGGAAGTAGGACATTCTACATATAGAAGAATGTTTCTATTCTTTACGATTGTTTCTTAAGCAAACATCGTTCAGTCTCTTGTATAAATTGATCTCTTGATCATTGTTAATAACAAGCAAATATTTTCCAATTACTTCATAAAATTATACGCTTAAGGCGCCATTAGTTGTAGGAATTGGGTGGGAATAGGAAAATCTAAATACCCAGATTCACCAATTTGACGTTTGTTTGCAAAATACAAAATTGGAATTTGATGCAAGTAAGAGGTGAAACCCAATAGGATATCCTATTATCCCTTCCTAAGACGTACTCAAGACTAGGGTAGTGGTGATTGGTTTCTTCCACATACCAACTTTACCTTCATAATACTATCCCTACCTTCCAAGTAGCCTAAAGCCTTCAAAAAGGCAAGCAAGCTTCCACACACCTCGCTCCCTTGCACCCTCCAGGATCTCAAGCTTCCACACAAACCAATACATCCTTCTCCACCATTCCACCAAGTTTCGTGACCCTTTGATAGCTTTTGGGCTTCTTCCTAAGCCAAATCTACAAGTTACACTAGGAGGCCTAATAGGGGCTCTTTCCTAGTAGCCCTATCTAACCAACAACAGCACTAAACTCCAAGAACTTCCAAACAATCCCCAAAATAAATTGCACAATCATTTATAACATGGAAAGACATGCCTAAATCCACAAGATGGGTTTCGGGTCACTACTCCTAACCCCTTAACCCTTGAGCCCTAGTTTTTAGGCTTTTAGGCTTCCAATCTTGAAACCCACAATGGATTTTCTTCTCCCATCACTATTGTCATCCTTCCACCTTATTATCCGCCCAAAATCCAACCTCTATGACTCATTCCCTACTCTTTGCAATGTAATCACAGTCTATCAACACATCCAACAGTTTGACTATTGAGACTTAGATGTTGATATAATACCACAAGCAGGTGGATGTTGGCAAAATACAAACCATGAACGCTTTCCACACCCTAACATCCTTCTACACACCCACCATCAAGTGTTTTCCCTGAAAGAATTAGGAGAGAATAACTATTTTTGATCAAACCCTAACTACAGGATAGGTTAAACAGGAGACCAAACAAAATCCAAATCCAAAACAACTTCCTCCTATTTGAACAAAACTAATTATGACATTCATCCATAAGCAAAAACTCAACTTTCTAAAAGTATAACCAAAAACTTACTATCAACTTGCAATTGGATTTAGAAAGGTATACTCTGACTGTACACTGTTTTCCCTCCAAAAAGATTTGTTATTCATCCAAAATTTGTACAACTCAATCTAACCTCTTCATAGGTTCAAACCATTCAATATATAGGTCAAACCACTTGAGCTTACAAATTCCTTCCTTCAGATTCGACCCAAACAGTAATCTAACTATTGGCCTTCCATTTTGCAAGAAAAATTGCAAAAAGTTGCATGACAGCTTTTACACCTACTTCACTCAAAAGACTCCAAATGTCTACAAAACTTAACTAAAACATGCAAGAAGATTAGGAAATATGAAAATGAAGATTCTTGGTCAACTCCCAGTGTTGACCAACCTTTGACTTGCCACAAGGCCTTATTACAAATATAAAAACTTAGCTAAATGCATGTTTGAGATTGACTAAACTATCTTCTATCATGTTGGAATTTATTGACCTTCTATACTATCCTCCTTGATGTTTGACCACCTTATTTAGGACCTAGGGCCCCTACATCAGAATTAGAATTCGCCTATCCTAATCTGACCCCAAAATGAGCATAGCAGAATTCCTAAAAAGGGAGCAAGGTATTTTTTAGTGGCTAATATTTGTAAATTGGCTAATTTTAGAATTTTTTGTCTAGTGATTTGGCTAATAATTTAAGATTTGATATAGCCTAAATTGTCATAGTTTTATAAAATTTAGCTCTAGAATATTTTAAATCACTCAATAATTTATTTTATTAAAAAATTTAAACTCAAATCTTCGCCATAATATTTGTTACATGATTAAATTTGAGTCACCTAAATATAATATAATTGGATAAATTAAATTAAACTGACGAATAACTATCATAATTATTAGTTACTTTAGGGATATATCACTAATATTTAGTCTTCACTATTGATTTAAAGTATATGTAATGATCCTCATAATATCCCACGAGGTAAAAAAATGTTCAATTTTGATTTGTAATGTTCTATGGTGATTAATGAACTTCCTATTATTATTAAGATTCGTCAATATTTTATACAAAAAAATTATGATTCGAAAATAATCGCAATTATTAACAATATTTAGAATAAAAATTGAGAGATTCGCCAACAAAAAAAAAAAAATTCAAAAATATGAAAGATTCGCCAGTATTTTATAGCTTTTTTTGGAGGCGGCTTTCTTAAAGTTTACCTTGAAAGGGAGTCATAAGAATAGTTTATTTGTATTCCAATTTTTAATAAACCGAATTTGATGGGTTGTTGGGTCCATGAGTTTGTTGTTTGATTGTATTTTGCTACTCAAATGCATTTTTGGACTATTTTCTCCATTCATCATAAGATATAAACTAGGTCAACATTATTTAATATTTAATGTCTTTTTTTAAAATGACAAAAAAGACTAATATCAGATTTGATATCTTTTCTAAGCTTTCCTAAAATTATCTTTACATATAAATCTTGTGTTTGGTCTTATAATTAAAACTATGTTGAAAGATCATTTAACTATCATATTAATGATCTCAATTTATTTGTATTTTTTATTTTCTTTAATATATTTTAAAAAGAAATGATTTTATTTTTATCTTATACTCATTAAAATAATTTGATTTAATTTAGAATTAAATTTATAATATACAATATAATATGTTATTTTAATTTTGATGAATTTCAAAGGTGGTAATATATCTTTCACTTATAAAGTCAATTTAAAAAATAAAATAAAGGCTAACTAAAATAATTTGGCATTTAAAAAATTAATTAAAATGTCTTTTTTATAAATAAAAAATCTTGTTTATTTAAAATATTACCAAACTAAAACAAATTATCAAAATTTTAAAACAAAATTTATTCCAATTCCTATTTCAATTGTTACAACCAAACATAGAATTTGCATCTTTCGAGTCCTCTCCTAGGTTAACCAAATAGGTTCGAATGATATTCCAAAACTTATTTTAAGAATGCACGAGTACCAGAAGAGAGTTTATTCCAGCATAGATGAATGTCGCATTCGGCAATTCTTGTTGCCAAATGGGCCCTAAAGGCGGCAACTTCTAGCCAAAAATCTTGTGGATATAGCCCTAGGAGATGAGCGTGGAGAGAAGATTAGATAGACAAGGTCTAGGAAAGGCGAGGTAGCATTTGAGAAACAAGTATGCTCAAAGAATGCCATCTTGGAGCTTAAGATGATCAAAATGGTGTTATAGGCAGTAAAGGGTGTGGCCCAAGCAAGTCGGATAATGCTTCTTCAACTTTGAACAGGCACCTTTGGCAAGGTGTGGTGGATGATGATTCTCCATTCAGCTAGGGCTAAAACTATTGTCCAAGTGGATATAGTTGAGGAGGAAATTGATCACATCGAAGTCATTTCTACCCTTGGCCTGATTAGATGGTTTAAGGGTTTATGGCCAAGTTTAAATGAACTTCATAGATGGATATCTCTAAATTGGGAGTCTGCCCTGGACGAATGTGTTCAAATCTATCTAGGAGTTGGGTAGCTAGGGTTTTTCATTGTGCTTTTTTGAAACTTTTTAAACAGAAATAAGATTTTGTGCAATTCCATCTAGAGTTGGGAGAATAAATATATGTTGATGTTGAAAACCTAGCACCCTAATTTATGTCTGATGATCAAAACTCTTGATAGGGTTTTGCTTTGGGTGAGACTTCTGAACCTACCTTTACACTTCTAGTTTGATTCATGCTTTGTTATTGGAAACTCTTTAGGTAGTTTTTCAATGGTACACAAAGATTCATCAAACCTTCTACATTCAACTTATGCTCTGATCCTTACGGAGATGGATACTTGTGAAGGTCTTCCTACTTAAATATCAATTAAGACCTTGAAAGGCAGCTAGGTACAGCCTTTGGATTATGAAGGAGTTCCATTTGCATGCAGGAGGAGCTTTCAAACAGGGTATATGGCTGCTCATTATGCTAGATAGAGAATTGTTAATTCTACTTCCTGGGTGAAAAGATGTTACCCATCTTCATTATATGATGGAGAAGAAGGATGCATAAAAGAAGAGGTATTCTCAGGCTATGAATGGGGAGGCATCGCAATGAACAATGTGGAGACAAGGTTCAAGTTTCACAACCTCTAATGAACAATGTTAAGGTTGTCTTTGCTGGTTGTGAGAAGGAGATGATGCATAAGAAGGATGCTATTACATTGGAAGGAAGGGAGAACAACAAGGTGAATGTAGTGTGGTTGGTATGAGGATTTCTAAGGATAACATGTTGGAATAGAAAAAAAAGCAGCAGCCAAGGTAGAAGATAGTTAGGAAACTCTAAAAGGCAAAAATGTAAATAAAGCTAAAACGTCATTGAAATGATCCTTCGATCTCAAACGACTAGACGCGATCAAAACAAATCTTGATTGTTCCTATATTCAGATTATGTTTAGAGTTGGCTGGTTAAGATCTATTAATGGATCTCTTTGTTGCAATTTGGGGAGATGGTTCCCTTGGATGTAGCCATCCCCAGTCTAGGCAAGGGTCTTTCATAAGTTACTTTTACTAAAATCTAAAACACAACCTATTACTAACGAAGAAAAACACAAATATATTTTCTTTCTTTCTTTTAGTTATTTTCCTATATCCTCCCTCTTTGAACTGTATTACTTATTGTCAACTTCCTCCTCTTCTTAAACATGCCTTGGTTTGCAATCCTCACTATTTCCTTCTACATCTTTCTCATCCTAATAATGGATCTTGGAGTGTGGTCCAATAAGTTGATTTTTTATTACATAAATATTTATTGATGCAAATAATCCAGCAATTATGCACATGGATCATTGTGGACTGTGGAATTCTCGTGTCTATAAAATAGACCTAAGTCCAATACTTAGGGGTAGGACACAGGAACACCTATAGATAGCAATGGCACTTATGGCAATGCGTAAACCAGTGTAACATGCCTCGCAGCAAGTCGGGCAAGTCACCCGAGTTAGCGACTCACTAATGGCCTACTGGGTCAAAATGACCCATGACCCGAGCTCAACGGGTTAGGTGACGTGACTCACCTGACTCACCTAACTCGTGGGTCACGAGCAACTTGACCCGGCCACGGCAGCAAACATCCGATTGGGTTAAAATATGATAAAAATCATGTTTTTTTAATTTTATTTTCTTCTTTGTTATTCGTATAACCCTAAAAGGGCTTTAATAACACTCTATTGTGAGAAGAAGGGAGAGAGAGAGAGAGAGAGAGAGAGAGAGAGTGTCATTGTTTTGCAACCAACTGAAAGGAAGAGAAGAAAAGCTTGCATTTGTGACATTGGAGCTTTTCTTTGTTATTCTTATAACCCTAAAAGGGCTTTCATAACACTCTATTGTGAGAAGAAGAAAGAGAGAGAGAGGAAGAAGAGAAATAGAGTGTCATTGTTTTGCAACCAGCTGAAAAGAAGAGGAGAAAAGCTTGCATTTGTGACATTGGAGCTTGCATTTAGATCATCAAAAAGTTTATAGTTCTTCTCAACACTTCCCAAAGCATTTCAAAGAGGCAAGAGTTGATTTTTTAGATTTTGATGATTTTTTTCTCTATGCTTGTGGGTTTTTTGGATGAGTTTTTTTTGTATGTTTATGGGTTTTTTTTTTAACTTTAGATCTTCATAAAATACAATGCTTAAATGATAATATTTGGTCTAAAATGTCTTATTGCGGCAACTTTTACATTTTTCCTTATTCATAATGGCTCCTAGAGGTAAAATACCCAAGCTCTCTAAAGGCAATAAAAAAGATGAGTGTTGGAAGTACACCATAGACTTTTCGGGTAGAGGTAGAACTCAAACAAAATGCCTATTTTGTAAGGTCGTTAATAGTGGGGGGATAAATAGATTGAAATACCATATTGCTAGCGCATGTGGTCATGATACTGAGCCTTATAGAGCTACAACTGTTAAGGCTCAACGTCTTTGTTATGTTTGCCTTAGAAAAATATGAAAAAGAAAAAGAATTAAAACAAAAACAATTAGTAGATTTAGCTCAGATTGGTTCCAATTCCCTTCCACGCTCATCTGGAAATGTTTTTGTGTCTAGTTTTACACCCGGGCTAGGTTCAATAGGTTGTGTTGGAGAAGGTTATTCCCTTCCCCCCTATCGTCCTAGTGCTTCTGCTAGTCGTACTTCTACATCTATTCCTTGCACTGCTAGTAGTGCTACGGCTACTACCCCTTCTAGTAGTATTGGCTTTACCTTTCATCCTAGAGTTAGAAAATCTAGGTTGGACAACTTTTTTGTACTATGTTCCACTCCTGGTGCACAACCCTCACTTGAGAGCTTGGGCTGGAATAGGGAGATCCATGCAGCTGGAATAAGAGCAATTTGCAAGTTTTGGTTTTTCTGCAACATTCGATTTATAGCAGCCAGGTACTTCAACTTCATTTATATTTGATTGTTTTACGTTTTAAACTTTTAAGTTTTAAAATTTAAATTCAATTTTATAATTTTAACTTGATGTTGAAAATTTGAATTTTGAAATATGCTAATTAAAATGTTTTTATAAATGTAATAGGACTCCTTATTGGTAGGGGAAAATTGATGCGGTTTCCATCTGTGGTGCGGGTTCAAAACCTCCACTGAAGATGAGTTGAGTGGCCTCCTCTTACTAGAAATGGTTAAGGAGATGAAACTTGAGTTGGAGGACTATAGAAAGATTTGGAGCCAAAAGGGGTGTACCATTATGACAGATGGATGGACAGATAGGAGGAATAGGACCCTTCTAAATTTTCTTATTTGTAGCGGAGGTAATTCATCATCCTCTACTTCTTGAAGTCTAAAATTTAATGTATTATTGAATAACTAAAATTTTGTTTTATTGACTATTGATTCTTGAATGATAATTATTTTGTTTAATTTTCACTTTTAGGATCCACTATGTTTTTGAAGTCTATAGATGCTTCCTCACATGTCAAAAATGCAAAATTCTTATGTGAAACTATTGAGGAGGTCATAAGGGAGGTGGGGGAAGAGAATGTTGTCCAAGTGGTGACTGATGATGCAGCTAATTATGTTGCTGCAGGTAAAATTTTAACTTTAAGTTTCTAACTTTCTATGTTCTAAAAAAATTATTTTAGTTTTTCATTAAATTTTGAAAATTAAAAGTTTTTTAATACATCAAAAAATTTCATTTTTTACTAACTAATTTAAAATTGTTACAGGAAAACTTTTGATGGAGAGACACCCAAGAATCTTTTGGACTCTGTGTGCGGCCCATTGCCTCAACCTCATGTTAGAGGATATTGGCAAGCTTGAATGGGTGAAATCATGTGTTGCTAAGGCCAAAAAATTTTGTAAATTCATCTATAATCATGCCTTGGTCCTCAACATTATGAGGCAATACACGAAGGGAAAGGAGTTGGCTTGTCTTGGTATCACAAGATTTGCCTCTAATTTTATCACACTAAAATCCTTGCCGAGTTCAAGATTAGCTTTGAGGTGCATGTTTGTTGGTCCAAAATGGAGTTCCTCCTTCTTTGCCACCACTCTTGCAAGGATAGATGCAACAAAATGCATTTATGATGAAGAAGGTTTTTGGGTGCCATGTTTGAAGATTGTGGAAATAATTTAAAATTTTAAAAGCTTAAATCTTAAAATTTTATAAATTAATTTATCTCATACATATTTTTGTTTTATTTTCATTGTGCAACTTTGCAAAGTTTCATCATTCACTATTTTTTTTTGCTTAATTGTTTTGTAGATCACTGAGCCCCTTGTAGCCCTCCTACAAGTTGTTGATGAGGAGAAGCCCTCTATGGGCTACATATATGAGGGCATGGATAGGGCCAAAGATGCTATTAAGGCCAAATATGTAGGAGTTGAGGAAAACTATGGCCCTATTTGGGACATAATTGATAGGAGATGGCAAAATCAGCTTCATAAGCCCATCCACGCAGCAGCCTATTACCTCAATCCGACACACCGTTTCTGTGAAGATTTCAAGGCAGATGAGGAGGTTCTTAGTGGCCTATACACTGTGATATCGAAGATGGCCACTAATGCCACGGATATACTGCTTGAGATGGATGCCTATAATAATGCATCAGGGCCCATTTTTTCAAGTCAAATTTGCAAAGAAGGTCGTACAAAATTGCAGCCAGGTAAATATTGCAACTTAACCCTTATACAATCTAGTTTGTAAATTTCTAGCTTTAAAGTTCAAATTTTGAAATGAGACTTATATTTTTTTCTTTTCCTTTTTTCAAAATTCAGATAGATGGTGGCAAATGTTTGGGCCTTCAACCAAAAATCTTCAGCAAATCACCATCCGCAGAATGAGCCAACCAAGTAGCACTTCTGGATGTGAGCCCAAGTCAAGCATGTTCAAGCACATTCACTCAAAGAGGCGTAACAGGTTGTCTGTGGAGAAAATCAATAGGCTAGTCTTTGTGCATTACAACCTGCGCATTAGGACCAGGGAGATTTTGGATAGTGACAACTCTCCAATTACTCTAGAGGAGGTTGATCCAGAGTCTAAGTGGATCACTAAGGCTACTGATCCCATCTTTGATGATGAGGACCTATAGTGGGTTGACGAGGCAGATAGAGAGGGCTAGGCTGAGGCTGTGGCTATGGCAACAGAGGACCAGAGAGCTCCAGTTGTTCCTAGTGGCACCTCAGAGGCATTAGCAGAGCCAAAGACTACAATTGATCCTAGAGGCACCTCACAAGCTGATGCTATGGTTAATCAGTCATCCAGGCCCTACCATAGACGCCTAAGAGGCA
Source organism: Cupressus sempervirens (assembly GCA_028749045.1). Lineage (NCBI taxonomy): Eukaryota > Viridiplantae > Streptophyta > Pinopsida > Cupressales > Cupressaceae > Cupressus > Cupressus sempervirens. The sequence continues at coordinate 336,450,862 of CM053791.1, forward strand.
TTTTATAGATTATATTGAGCCTAAAGTTGAGGTTGGGGATAAAGATGAGGATGAGGATGACGATGACAATGAGGATGACAATGAGGACTAGGAGCCATAGCTATAGTATTGTTTTAACTTTTTGTTAAACTTAACATATGATCAGAATTTGGAACATTTGATGATGACTATTAATGTGTTGGATTTCATAATACATATACATTTTGATGGGTTGCATGGATTTATCATTTTATATATAATTCTATGTTTTACTTTTATAATATTTCCTTCAATTACTGTTTAATTAGTAGTATTTAGCAATTTACCTTTGTAGTATTGTACTTATGTAATCAATGTATGTTTGACTTTTAAGTATGTGCATTATGATCAAATTATCTTCTATTTAATGATGTTATTGTGTCTTTAAGCTTTATTCAATAATGGGTGCATGGAATGTTCTTTAAATCCTAAAAAATCTCAAAATTTTGAGGTTTTTTCACTTTGTCGAGTCATGGCCGAGTCATTGCCGAGTCCGAGCCGGTCGCAAGTCAAGTTACCCTTGCCGAGTTCGAGCCGGGTCCAAGTCACGTTACTTTGGCGTAAACCTCCAACAAACCCATGCTTCATTGGGATGAAACCCTCAATTAAGGTTCCACCAACTAGGCCCAGCCATTACTTTAGGTTCCAACAAACCCATGCTTCATTGGGGATGAAACCCTCAATTAAGAATTTTAAAAACATGTATTTAAGCCATATAATAGAATTTATTTTTAGTAAAAAATTAATAAATACGCCATTTGAGGCCAGTGGCCACACGAGATACTAAAAAATTAAATATAAATAAGTTAAAATGATTAGGAAATTTGATAACAAAAATTTACAAAAAATAACTTCTATCGCATTCAAGTATATTCCCCTTTAATAACCAAGGTTGAAGGGGAATGGGGGTACTTGGGTACTTTGGGTACAATTACGGGTACAAGTATAACTATTTTTCAAAACAGGGAATGGAGGTACTTGGGTATGTCAATACTTTTTAAATATAGCTTTAATATTTTATAGAAAATATGAAAATATATGTCATGATAATGAGTTTTCAAAACGATAACAGTGATAAAGTTTGTAGATGTAATGTATTGTTCTCAATTTGAGATTTGCAATTTGATATGCTAAATGTTTAGATGCATAACAGAGAAGACAAACTTTAAACATAAACGAGAATATCATAAATCATAAAACAATGACATATTGCAAATGATAAACATGAACAAGAATATCATAAATCATAAACAGTGACATATTGTTCAATGCTAATCAATATTGTGTCAAAGTCTCAAACTGATTACATATTGAATTAAGCTTGATAAACAGCAAGTTGATATGCAAACAAAAAACTTAAATCTTGATCAAGTTCCTTAGCTATGATGCTCTCTACTGAGTACCCACTGAGTATCAGGTACTTGGGTATGTGTACCCAGTACTTGGGTATGTGGGTAAGAGTCCCAAAGGTATGGGACGAGTACCCGTGCAACTACGTTAATATCTAATTAGGAAAATCGAAACAAAAGTTTACAAAAACTAACATCTATCCAGAGTTGACCAGATTCCCCTTTAATCACTAATTATATATGAACATCAAAATACACAGAGGGATTTTAGGAAACCATGAATCAAATGTCATCTCCAAAACGGTCCAGTTACTGTATAACATGCCTTAATAAACTATAATCATATGAATATTCGTAAGGCACAAAAACAAAGCCAGATTGTCTTAAGTTTAAACTACCAAAGTATTTATATACAGTTTTTCAAACAAGTTTTGGTTCCACAATTCTAAACAAAACAACAAAAATAAATCTCGACACTTTTTTCAAGGATCATGTAAACAAGATTACTAAACGGGAATAGAGCAAAAGAATCCAAATATAATCACAGAAGAGATAAAATATATAAGCTAGGACAACTCAAGATGAAATTATATTTCAATATTTTAGAATCAGAAATCATAAGTGCACCTGTGCTATATGCGGAAGGCAGCGTGGGCTTGACAAAATTCTCTTTCCTCGAGGGGTAGGTGTTACTATCTCTCCAGCATCATCCAAATCAGAGTGGACAGAAACGATACTGTGTAATATGGACAATGCTGCCTCCCCAACCTAGTAATTTATGGTATAATCATTGCATTAGCAAAATCATGGAGGAAAAGGTTCAAGATTATACAAGAAGCCTATGTGAGATAAATTAATTGCGTTCAAATAAGAAAAAGTTCATTATATGAAATTCAGAGAATTTGCATTCAAATAATTTGGAAAAACATACAAACAGAACTCATTAATGTGTCTACCATGACGTAGCCACCTCCTTATCACTGTTTCTTAGAACAAGTCTGATGTAATATTGCCTATGAAATGTCACTTAATAGTATGTTTCAGATATTCAACCAATTACTGTTATTGTATTTATTTTTGAAACAGATGCTGCTAGTGGAATTCGTGAGTGCGGTTAAAGGTATTGCTGTGATCATGGGTGAAGAGGGTGCCAACCAGATAGGTGGTCAATTGATTGGTGACATTTTTGTACCAATACAAGCAAAGAGCAATCAGCATAACCATTTGTCCCTCTCCATGTTGTAATGTCACTCCTGTTATGTATGTGGATTGCATTGCTTGCATTGGATATGATTATGTGATATTACAAAGACGTGTGCTTTCTATTTCTGCTGGTTGTGAGCAATACTTCCTGACTGAGTTAGATATTTGAATGAGATAGACTAATATGGTGGTTCCGTTTTGAGTTATAGACATAGTTGCTGATTGAATTTATAGTTAGTATACTTAATCATAATAAATCGTTTTTCATGTTACGTGGGTTTTATGAGATATCATACTACTAACAATGTTGTGATTCCAGAATATTGATGTGTTCAGTGTTGGTAAGGTATAATGATGATGTTAGTTGATAATCTAAATTTATGATAGATACATTGAGATAGTTAGATTCCTTACTTAACTATATGGTTATGTTTGATGAGGAACAAGCTTTATGCTTATGATATAGATTGTTTTGGTCTAACCCATGATTCTAATAATGTTAAATAATATGATTAAGGAAAATGGCATGTTTTATTTACATGCTTAAGTTGATCTTTCTATGACGTGTTTATATGAAGCGGGAGCATGGCATATTATTCATTCGTGAGACTCATACAAAGTTTTAATTTCCCCTTCATTTGACTGTAATGGTTGACACATGCATACATATATATATACACACCCACACACACACACACACACACACATACATACATATATACATATATGCATACATACATACATACATACACATATATACATACATGCATACATATATTTATACATATTATTGTTTCGTGCAGGTGATTATTCAAGTACCAAGCATAAACTCTACCTAGTTTCACAAGTTATTATTTTGGAGCTTCCATTTGATGTTTTTGTTTTAGTGCTTTTTAGAGTTTTACTGTGCCTTTCTTATTTAATTTACTTGAGAGATTATAATCAGTAGGATTTTTCGTTTAGTACTAAATCCATATTCTTATCTGACGAAAAGTATTGTCTTGGGGAATTTTATTTTTGTGAATTCTATTCAATAGTTATGATTTTTATTTTTAGGGATTTTTGAGGACTTTTGCAGAAGCTTTATTTTTTTCTCGTGCAAGTTTTGGGAAATGTTTTAGAAACCATTCTTCTGAGATTTTCTATAGATGGGGGTTTTGTATTTCATTTTTTGGGGGTCCTAAGAGAAGCTCTAGAAATTATATTTTAATGAGGTTGTAAATTAATGTTGAAGAGAGTTGTGCTTTTTAAGGCTATGAGAGTGTTTTCTTTAAGAAATTGTTATAGAATGTTTTCTTTAAGGAATTGTTAGCTCCAAAGAGACCTAAAATAAGCCAGAGAAGGGTGTTGTGTAGTATACATATAGAACTTGAAATGCTAGTTATGAAATGATGTTTTAGATGTTTTAAAATACTTGAACATAGAAAAAATGCAACATGAATTAGAACCAGTGGCATTCAACATAATAATGTATTACATACCCAATAGTAACATTCAAAAATCAAAATTCAAATAGGAATTCAAGTACACATCCCAGCGGCGGCATGGTTGTGAAATGGCAAAGGTGGGGGTGCTTGGGTACTCAAATACCCAATGCGAGGACGTCTCAAGGACAGGTACTTCAAAATTTGGGAGGGGGGTGCAAGTCTTGGGGTTACACTGTTAATAATGTAATTCTCTTTATAGCAAGACTAGATTAGAATAGGTGATAGGAGTAGATGCAAATTATTTTGACATTGGTGTTATTAGGTTGAATATACTTAAATATATGGATAGAAAGTAGCGAATAATACTCTAAAGGGGCGTTACTCTCATGTAATATTTTTAAATACTTCAATTAATAAAAGAAAATATTACTCACCAAATTAATAATAAATATATTTTAATTGTTGAATATTAAATTTTTATTTTTTATTTTTTAGGTATTGGCCAGAGGCCTAGAATAATTGTTATTATTATTTGTTGAGATTAATTAGTCCTATGCATTAAGCTCGAGTAGACTCAAACTCAAGACCTCCCACATGAGAGGCTCACAAGTTACTAGTTTCTTGATTATTATTAGATATAAATATTTACATGTGGCCATAAATATGTCAATAAATAGTATTATGAAGGGACTAATTATGCCTTTTAATTTGATTTAATTCATGAAATTGTAAATATATATTTATAGATAATTGCAAAAAACCAAATATATTATGAGAGGGGAATGTCTATTGTTTTCAAAGTTATTGTTTTGGAGCTTCCATTTGATGTTTTCGTTTTAGTGCTTTTTAGAGTTTTATTGCGCCTTTTTTATTTAATTTACTTGAGAGATTATAATCAGTGGATTATTTTGTTTAGTACTAAATCCATATTTTTATTTGACGAAAAGTATTGTCTTGGGGAATCTTATTTTTGTGAATTCTATTCAATAGTTTTGATTTTTATTTTTAGGGATTTTTGAGGATTTTTAAAGAAGCTTTATTTTTTACTCGTGCAAGTTTTGGAAATTTTTTTAGAAACCATTCTTCTAAGATTTTCTATAGATGGAGGTTTTGTATTTCATTTTTTGGGGGTCCTCAGAGAAGCTCTCGAAATTATATTTTAAAGAGGTTATAATTTTTTCTTTTTGATCGATAAGAGGCCGAAGCCAAGATTGATTATTATGTGTTTTTGATAAATTACTATTGTTTATTTATTTAAATCGAGTGGATTAAAACCCAAGACCTCTCATATAAGAGACTCACAATTTACCATTGTGTTGTAGGCCCTTGCCTTTAAAGAGGTTATAATTTAATGTTGAAGAGAGTTGTGCTTTTAAAGGGTATGAGAACGTTTTCTTTAAGAAAATGTTATAGAATGTTTTTGGATTGATTTGTTGTGGATTGAGACAGAAGTTGATGTTGTGCATTGAGTTTTGCATTGGGTTCTTTCATCTTCTCACCTATTTTCTTCACTTGGATCTTGTAGGCTTGAGGTAGGGAACTGAATCCCTTTGTATTTTGGTATATATTGTTATGCAAGGTTTTGAGAATGGTTTTGTGATTAAAATGTTATATAGAAACTGTATTTTATTTGTAAAAAGAGTTATTTAAAAATTTTAATCTGGAAGTGGTGGATTAATTTTAAATGCTTCTATCTTTGCTTCTTTTCTACTCTTCCTACGATCTGTTTTTTGTAATTTCAATATTGGATTTTCATGCCTAAGTGCTAGGGTCAGCTTAAGAGAGATTCTGGAAGGTTATCAGCAAAATTCCAACTGGATCTTCGTCTGATTCGTTTCTGTGTCCGGATTGAAGCCCAATTTGAATGCTAAGCTTGTCAAGCAAATGCCTTGAATGCTTTGTTTGTACTGCTCAATTGCATTGAATGACTTGTACAGTTGTGGTTGAATAATTTACATAGATGTGTTGAATGATTTATATAGTTGCATTGCACGATTCATACGATTGCATTTAATGCTTCACACAATTGCATTGAAAGATTTGTACAACGGTGTTGAATGCCTTTCCAGATGTTTAGGTTGCTTGTGTCATCAAAATTTTGACCCGTTCGATAAATAGAGATATACCAGAGGCTAGGGACTTAATTTCACTTGGTTTAATCAATCCTATGTGGATTTCACAATCTGATAGGTGGCGATTTCATTGCTTACATGGATCATGTTTCAGTTGTGTAACTCAGATGTTCAGTTATGCTTCCTAGTGAAGGTTTAGGGCAGCCCATGAGAAAGGCCTGTTATAAAGGGTTCTTACACCAGATTCTTGTGACTTTATTGGTGTCAAGCGTCATAGATGTGTATTTGTATGGTTAAAGTTATCATTATTGGCTTTTACTTTGTTTTATCAGTCATTTAAGTTTTATACTTGTATATATTATCTTATTTACCATTATGGTTTCATGATGATGTGGATTCCATGATCACATGCATGATGTCCACATTATATTGAAATGCAATCAAGTATGACTCTTATTTTGGGATTTGGGACATGCCTATGAAAGAAGCTTTGTAAAAGATTCATGAATCAATTTCATTGACCTCGTATGCTAGGTATATATTGGTATGATATATGTTTGCGTGAGGCGATTATACCCTTGTGTCTTATTTCTAGCAATAGGGGTAATTATCTAGGTGCATTGTGGGGTAGTGGCTATCAATGGGGGTTGAAGCCTTAAATTAGTCTGCCCAAGGTAACCCATTGACGAGTTCTACCTAACGGTAAATTGTGGATAAAATTAAATATAATGAGTGCCTCACCCATGCTTTGAGTGCTAGTATAAGCCAAGGATGGGAGTAAAAGATAAACATGTTTGTCCATAGGACATATCGAACTAGCATGATCAGAATTTCTTGTCCTTGCAAAAGGATTATTTGGGTCCACATGAGTTCTCACATGGCTGTCAAAGTCCAAAGAGACCAATCTAGAGTAACCCAAGATGGATGCTATGTGATGACAATCTTCCTACATGTAGCTTAGATTTCTTCCATAGGAATTGTAGTTGCCTCTACTAGTTGGTATTTGAATGCTGCTTTTTGTAAGCCTTTGTTGCCGTTTGATCACCATAGTGGGGTGGGCCTCAAGGTTCCACATGGTCAAGTGGTAGTGATTCTTCTTTCATCATAGGCTGATGGAATCATTTGTAATTTTTGATGATTCTTAGTTGCTTTACCTTTATTTGTTGTTTTGAGAGATTCGTGGTTTATGTACCATTTCATGTATATTGTATTATTTGTACTTGATGTATTCGGATGCTCCATGTGGAAAGTGATGTATTTGTATCCAAAATGATGTAAATGTAATCTTTAAATAGTTATTTGTGATTAGAATTGAAGATATTTTTATTTATCATAATGTAAGATCTAAGATCTATTTGTGCTACAAATAAATTAAGTTAGATGTTGGTATATGTATGTTATCATTACCTTGAATTTAAATGTTGTGGTTGTAGTGATGGAAACGTCTAGATATTGGTGCCCTAAAACGAATTTACAGATATTGATAATATTCATGCTTAATGGAATGTAATTTATTTGGTTATAATTCACTAAAATCATAGTAACACAGGGATGTGTCCCCCTAGGTCTGGAAGACTTGGACGCACTAGGGACTTAGGGACTCTGTTCCCCTGTCCCCAATGGTACCACCAAATTCCACCACCTCCAATGAGTAAGGGGGACGTCTCGGTGTTGACTATTTGCTGATTTGACTATTTATGTTCAATGTTTGATGTTCCAATTCAATGCAGTGTACAAGTATTTACTCTTTTACATCTTTATATCTTATATTGCAATACATCTTTTTATAACTAGCATTTTAAGTACCATATGTATAGTATACACAACCCCTTCCCAGTCCCCCGCCACCCCCCAACCATCCCCAAATTAAGGCCCCTCTATCCTCCCGTCTCGAAAACATGTCCCCCATTCTATCGTCCCCCTATCCCCTAGGACGGTGTAGCTATGACTAAAATATGTTATAATTGTGTTCCCTAAGTAGCCAAATTATGGAGCATCAAAGGACATAGGCTAGAGATGAAAGTTAATCTTACTTTACAATCTTAGTAATACAATTGTGAAATGTCATTTTATATTCTTTCCACTTCTATAGTATGTAAATAATATTACAAATGTTAGTATAAGATGTACTTTTACTTTCAAAAATAAAATTGCCATGTCATTTTGATAGCTTAGATGTCCTCACAGGTTCCCTAGAGGGGTGTTACACATATATTGACAATTACCTTCTATATCATTTATTGCTATATGCTATGTTATTTCATCATTGTGCCAGTGTATGTTTAGGATGGTTGTTGATGCATTGTCCTTTGTCATTAAAATAGTCAAACAAAACACACAAAAATTATTATCAAGATATTTGATATTAACAAAGGAATAAAAGTCTTGTTAAATAAGAGTTCATGAATGCTGAGATGAACCTATTTCTATCCACAAAACCACAAGGGTTTCGCTAGAAAATATAGAATAATCTACTTAATACAAACGAGCTCACTAAATTGCCTTATATACTTTTCCCGCAGAAAATTTCCAAAGGCACATTTTAAAATTGAAATTTAATCAAAAACTCATAATTGCTGTAAAAAACAAAATTCACATCCAAAAGTTGCATAGTAGTCCTCTAGACCAACTGAGCTCTTTGCCAACATCAAACATCCGTTTAGACAAGGTTGATAGTGACCAAGAAATTCAAAGCCAACTACAATACTTAAGTGACTGAAAGTGGGGACATTATAGTCAGTCTACATATATGATGCTCCTTTCTTGCAACCTGAAAACCATAAGGTTGAGTTGTGTATACTTCTTCCTCCAAATAACCATTAAAGAAGGCACTCTTCACATCCATTCGATGGACTTTCTAGCCAAACTGGGCTGAAATGGCCAAAACTAAACAGATGGTGCTCATCTTCGTCAAAGGAGCAAAGATCTCCTCATAACCAATACCTTCTCTCTACAAGAACCCTTTAGCCACCAACCATCTTTTGTACTTGTCAAGTGTACCATCAACTTTGTACTCAACTTTGTAAACTAATTTACAGCAAATGAGTTTCTTCCCTCATGGTAAATCTAAATGAACCCAAGTCATATTTTTCATAAGACTGATGTTCAATTTCCATGGCCTTCTCCTATTCATATTTAATTTTCTTCCTCAAAAGGAAAGCTTGAACAACTCTTAGATTAGAGGAGGCTACACAACATCCTCAGTGCTTTGCAGTAATATTTATGTTGTTTGTAGAGGCCCCGCCTCTATCCTGCTAAAAGTAGAAAACCTTTATTAGTTTCTTTTATTATACTTGTGTTGCTTGTATTAGTTAATGGCTTTAATAAGACATGCATGGCTTTAGAAAGACTTGCATATTTCCTACTAGTATGATTCTCAGACTCCCTCTCTTCATTGCCTATTCAAAGCTGGTACAAGGTTGGAGACATATTTTGAAATAATTGGTGCTCTCATTAGTGTTTCAGGAAATTATTCCTTTTTGCCAAGTGCATCACCCATATTGCTCTTGAAAATTGGAAGTCTGACCTTGCACTCACATTATTTGGTGAGAGACATAAAGTTATATTCAGTCAGTAATTGTTCTCCAAAAATCCATTTATTTGTATTCCCTCTGATTTTTCAATTCCTTTGTTTCTTGAGTTTTCTTAAATTCTCAGATCTGAAAAATACAATAAACAGAGCAAATTCTAGCTTTCAGTATTGCCCATGAAAATTTCTCGATGCTACCAATTTAGCAGAAAATCGGATCAATTCCAGGTATAAGAATGCCACTGGATTCAGGTAGAGTTCACATTTCCCCGTTAGAATCATTTGAAATCAACAACTTAGTTATTAACCAACTATTACAATTCCATCTTTGATGTGGCATTTCCATGGCACGTCCAGGTCAGACAAAGCATTTTCATAACAATTCCAGCGGTGGGTAGAATTTTTATGAAATCCTCTTTCACCTCGTGTAGTTAGTTGCAGATTTGTCTATCTTTTGTGCTTAATGGGGTAACCCAAAAAAATCCTGCACAAGAGATTTAGGAGAGGATTTGTTCTCATACTATTGTGACCCACATAGCTATGAAATTATCTTGTTTCTCATCTTTTCATCCCATCATATTTTAGCAATGTAACACCAGTACTGGGGTACATCGGAACGAGTTTCCAAGATGAGGGAAAATGTACCTCATTTTTGGGACGGCAGGAGGACGGACAAGGGATAGTAGCAAGGGGAGGACAGGGCAAAAGCGGTGTTTTATAGAATACATATAGAACTTGAAATGCTAGTTATGAAATGATGCTTCAATAGAACATACCAAATTAAAATACTTGAACATAGCAAAATTGCAATATGAACTAGAACCATTGAACATTCAACCTAGTAACATATTACATGCCCAATAGTAACATTCAAAAATCAAAATTCAAGTACCCATCCCAGCAATGGAAGGATGAAGGTGATGGTACTTGGGTACTCTAGTACCCAATGCGGGGATGGGTACTTCGAGGTTTGAGGCGGGGGGGGGGGGGGGGGGGGGGTTAGGGGGGGTGCAAGTCCCTATGTTACACTGTATTTTAGTAAATACTTGCCATAATGTAGTAGGAATAGCATTCTAGAGTCAAATTAAACTCCAACAGACAAACCAACATAAGATCAAAGAAAGTTAATTCCATCTCATTGATGAGCTATAGGGGCTCTATAATGAATGGTTAATAAGGCACAAAACTTGCTGAAGGTTTTGCAAATGGGGTTGCAAGCTAGGTGGGTTTAACATTGGAGGAGACTATGTTTAAGCACATGTGAATTGGAGTCATAATACCGGGATGGGTGATCGCTTGGGAAGGCCCAATGCTTGACCTCTATGACCATCACCTAGATGCAATGACTTTTATTTGTTCCATTCATTTGTGTTAAAGTATGTAGCTTTGGTCAGACAATATCTGTGATCAATGACATATACATATGTATATATATACAAGTATGATTTACATATTGATATACATACATACATACATACATACATACATATACATATACATATACATATACATATAAATATATATATATATATATATATATATATATATATATATATATATATATATATATATATATATATATATATAATCCAATTGAATGGTATTCTGCATATGATCACTGCATCTAACTGATGTTCATATATATATTTTTCTTCTGAGATTGTATCTCAGTAATAATCAAGATATATTTTGATCCCTATTTGTTTAGCTCATTATCGATATGCATAATTATCTGTAATGGACAACCTAGAATTGCCCTAAAACTAAACCAACTGCTGATAGGAATTTAGTCAAATAATTTGCATCCAAGTAAATCAGATCCATTGCCTTTAGAGTTTAAACCTGCAAATAAAATCATGCATCAGTCAGCATTACGTTGAAATCTGATGAGAACTTTACATGGCATCAGAGCCTTGTTAAGGAAAGATCTTATTAAGTTTAAGAGATCAGATTTTCACATTAAGTTGCAATGTCACACCATTCTTCAAAAATGACAAACATGATAAGATTCGAACACCACCTTACAAGTGCTAACAACTTCGAACCTTGGAAACTTTGAATAATGATGCTATTAAAAGAGAACAAATTAGAATCCTTTGTAAAAGAAGAAAAGGAAGAACCAAAGATGGTCCAAAGAAAACTCTATCGATTGAGAATAATGAGAAAACCATGAAAATAATAGTGGATGTTGTTCGAGATCATATAGTACCTATTGTGCCAAAACATGTAATAGCATATCGCATGTTTAAAGCCTTGAAAATGCATTTATAGTAAATAATGCTGGAAGAAAACTTGCTCTTAAAAGATAAATGAATAATATTAGCATGAATGAAGGAGAATCAGTAAATGCCTTCTTCATGAGAATTACTGAATTAAGAGATCAATTATCTTCAATCAATTACATGATTGACAATCAAGAGTTATCCCTAATAGTATTAGGAGGACTACCAAATTCTTAGGAGTCATTTGTACAAAGTATAAGTACAAGATCTAAATTTCCAAAATTAGATCGATTAAGATTTGATTGTCTTCATGAAGAGTTGAGACTAATGACTAAAAGAAGACAAAAGACTATAGATGAAGACATTCATGTTCTTAACACCAACTCTCATAAGAAGGTAAGAAGGAAAACTCCAAAAGGAAAAGAAACTTTCATGGAAAAGGACATTCAAAACAAAAGAAAGACCTGCCTAAAATTCAATGTTTCAGATGTGATCACTATGGACATTATGCACTAAATTGTCCTAATTGATCAAAACTCCAAGCGTCATTTGTCAAAATTGATAAATCAATTGAAGGTCAAGATTATGAGAAGTATGCTTTCTACTCAACCTCGTCTAGTCAAATATCAACCAAGCCCAACACTTGGATAGTTGACAGTGGATCTTCAAGACACATCACCAGATATCAAGATAATCTAGAAAGCATGCATATAGAAACAGATGAAGAAGTTACAATTGGGGATGATTCTACACATCCCGTAAAAAGAAGTTGGACCCACACCATCAAATTAAAATCACGAAAATCTATTCATCCTTTTGGAGCTCTATATGTACTAGGTATTAAAAGGAATTGAATATCTATATCAGCACTTGAAGATGATGGGTATAGAGTTACATTCATGAAAGGTAAAGTACTAGCATGGGCAAAGAATTCAACTATAAAGAAGGCTCAAATGATAGGAGTAAGACAAGGACTACTATATGAGCTTTGCACTAAGACAAATCATGCACTCGTTCATGAGAACTCTGATTCAAATGAAATCTGGCATTGAAGATTAGGTCATATCAACTTTCGTGCCCTAACATCTCTAAGGAAGTTGGTAACTGGAATGTGCAAATTAAGTCAAATTCAAAATGAATCTTGCAAAGGTTGTGCCTTGGGGAAAAACACAAAAAAATCATTTTCTCAAAGTTTGGGCAAAACTAAAGGTGTTAGATCTAGTACACTCTGACCTATGTGGACCCATGTCAACACCATCCTTAGGAGGTTTTTGTACTATGTGATATTTGTTGATGACTTTTCAAGGAAGACATGGATAAACTTCTTTAAGTGCAAAGAATCTGAAGACATTCTTTCTAAATTTAAATAATTCGAAACTATCACTAAAAGCTCCTCAGGAAAGAAAATTAAAATTCTACGAACAAATAATGGGAAAGAATACACTTCTAAAATATTTCAAAAACTTTGCAAACTTGTTGGGATTAAGAGGGAGTTTATAGTTCCCTACAACCCATAACAGAATGGAGTTGTTGAAAGAAAAAATAGAACCATTGTAAAAGCTATTAGGGCTATGATATATGATCAAAATTTGAACATGTCATTTTGGGCTGAAGCATCTAATACAGCAATCTATATCCAAAACAGATGTCCTCACTCACATCTAGACAACAAAACTCTTAGGGAAGCCTTTTCAGGTGTAAAACCTGACATTAGTCATTTGAGGATATTTGGATGTCTTGTGTATGTTCATGTACCTAAGGAGAAAAGGACAAAATTAGAACCTACTGGAAGGAAAGGAACTCTTATTGGTTTTAGTGAAACAATAAAGGGTTACAAAATCTACATACCTGGACAAAAACAAATAGAACTTAATAGAGATGTCATCTTTGAAGAAGACATTGCTTTCAAAAGAGCCAAAATTTTAGATGAACTAGATACGGATGATTCAACCTATTCCCTAGAAGAGGTTCCTATTCCTAAGATTCAGAGGGAGTACCCTAAAGAGACTTCAAATGAAAATGAGATCCTTCTAGAGACTCAAGAAGAGAGTCTTGACAATAATTCTAGAAGGCAACTTTGGGCAAGAAAAATAATAGAGGAAGGAGATGAATTTGCAGCACCTTCAAAGACATTCAGAGAAAGCAAAAGACCTCGCAAATTAACATACAATGCATTCATGTGTGAGATTCCAAACTCTGAACCTTCTAATGCTTCTAAAGCTCTCAAGCATCAAGTTTGGAAAGATGCAAAGGTAGAAGAATATCAGTCAATACTAAAAACTGATGTTTGGGAAATAGTTCCTAGACCTAAAGGAAAATATGTTGTTTCATCTAAATGACTCTTCAAAGTTAAGTATGCTACAGATGGTGGCATTGAAAAACATAAAGCTCATTTTGTGGCTAGGGGATTCTCTCCAAAGGAAGGAATAGACTTTGAAGAAACTTTTGCACCAGTTGCTAAGTATACCTCAGTTAGAGCTGTAATAGCCATTGCAGCAGCCAAAGGTTAGAAAACTCATCAAATGGATGTGAAAACTACCTTTCTAAATGGAACTATTGAGGAAGAATAATACTTGGAGCAACCTGAAGGGTATGTGACTCAAGATGTTGCCTCTTATGTGTGTAAATTAAAAAGGGCTCTATATGGACTCGAACAAGCTCCCTGAGCTTGGTATGAAAGGATTGACAAATATCTACTAAGTCTTGGAATCTCCAAGAATGATATTGATCCAGATCTTTATTTTAAAGTAACTAAAGGTGATATGTTAAATCTAATCCTTTATGTTGATGACCTTCTAATTACAGGAGAAGACCATCTCATTAGTCAGTGTAAGAAAGAATTGACTTCTGAATTTCACATGAAGGACTTAGGGATTCTTCGTTACTTCCTTGGAGTGGAAGTTCGTCAGAAGTCAGGAAACATCTTCCTACATCAAAAGATGTATACAGTCGATAATTTGAAAAGATTTGGAATGTAGAACAATTGACCTATGTCAACACCTATGGATATCATCTTACACAAGCTAAAGGAACTGTTGAATCCAGACTTATCGATCCCACTTTATACAGACAGATGATTGGGTCTCTAATGTACCTTATGAATACTAGGCCGGATATCTACTATGTTGTGAATGCATTAAGTCATTTCATATGTGAACCTTGAGAAGTACATCTTGTTGCTTTAAAGCATATATTAAGATATCTTCAAGGTACTATTGGGTATGAACTTAAATATGAGAATACCAACTTGGAGTTACATGGATACACTAATTCTGATTGGACCAGAAGTGTAAAAGACCGGAAAAGCACATTAGGATGTTTTAGTTTGGGATCAGCTATGATCTCATGGGTTTGCAACAAGCAAGCTTAAGTCGCTAAGTTGTTCAACCGAGGCAGAGTACATTGCAGCAGCAATGGGAGCAAGAGAATCAATGTGGCTTCGAAAATTGCTTGCGAGTTTATTTTGTGAACCTCTGAATCCTACCACCATTCACTGTGATAACCAACGTTTCATCAAGTTATCCATGAATCTGGTATTTCATGATAGATCAAAGCATATAGAAATCCCTTACCACTACGTAAGAGACATGGTGGAAAGAAGAGTTATTCAGTTGGAATATATTAATACAAGTGATCAAACAGCTGACATTCTCACCAAGCCTCTTCCTAAGGTGAAAGTTGATCATTTTAGAAAGAAACTTGGTATGGTTGAAATGTGCGTTTATGAGATTGAGTCTCAACTTTGTAAATTTTGTGTTAATATAAATAAAGATGTTTAAAGTGTAAACTTTTGTCATATGTGTGACTCTCTAACTTATGGGCCTAGCCTATGTACATTATTAAAAGGTGACAATCTTTTATAATGAAATGTTGACTCTAACATTATAGGGTGACGACTTTATAATGATTAGACTACTATCATGATGAATATCGTGTGACTTGATATTCATGGACAAGTCATGATAGTTAAAAGGACATATTGATAAATATCATGTGATGTGATATCTATAAAGGATCATTATGTTCACTTATCATGGTGGATATTATGAGATGTAATATCTATGGATATACCATGATCTCTTATGCGAGACATCATGAGACTTGATGTCTGTGTACACACCATAATTGGAAAGAATATCATGAGACTTGATTTTCTTAAGCATATCACGAGTTAGGTGATATCACTTTTCAATATAAGGATAACTTATATATTTGCACTTTGTCTTCCCTAGCTAAGAGGGAGTGTTAAAGTATGTAGCTTCGGTCAGACAATATCTATGATCAATGATATATATATATATATATATATATATATATATATATATATATATATATATATATATATATATATATATATATATATATATATATATAGTATGATTTTACATACTGATATATATACATACATATATATATAATCCAGTTGAATGGTATTCTGCATATAATCACTGCATCTAACCGATGTTCATAAATATATTTTCATTTGAGATCGTATCTCAGTAATGATCGAGATATATTCCGATCCCTATTTGTTTAGATCATTAGTGGGCTGTGATTGAAACGAGTTCATTATGGTCATTGATATAAGTTTAGACTTGTGTTATGTCTAACTAAACTCAGAACGGGTATGATAGTCAAACACCGAATAGGTGTGATAGTGAACGGTCATGTCTCCATTTGGAGATATGCCCACTCACTCTCACACCCTATATATATATACTCGATCTGCCCGATATTGCTAGGCATCAAAATCAATTAATGCAAGCATATCCAAAGGAACATAAGCATCACATTTAAGAACATCTCTGTTATATTACTGTAGAGTAATACATATATTCTTAAGTAAATCAGATCCATTGCCATTAGAATTTGAACCTGCAAATAAAATCGTGCATCAGTTAGCATTACATTGAAATATGATAAGAAATTTACACTTTGCATGACAGATGGGTTCTTGTGAACCACTACTCATGAAATATGGATCAATAAGTTTGACTCAAATGCTACACAATTGAATCCTGATAGCAATACGACAACGTTGTGATCCTATCAAATTCATTTCAGCCACAAACAGATTACAGCATTATAGAACCACACTAAGGTTATGATTTTCTTCTAATTGATCTACAGCGTTTAATGTTAATCAAGATGATGAGTCTGAGTGTAATAAAAATCCGTTACTAATTTTATTATTTTAACAGTGAACAATGAATGTCAGAGATGAGATTGAGTAGAAACTAATTGATATGGAATAAGGTAGTGTATTTGAGGTTCCAATTTTCACAGCAGTTTTATTTAGCATATACATTGTATGTGGTATTGTGAACTTGATTTCAAGTTTTACGCTGTGAAATAAATTAAAAACTTACCCTGTTTCAATTTGGCCAATTTAAAAATTCGAGTTCTAGTTCAGTTGCAGCTGCTACACCGTGGAATGTCACATCAAAGGTCATTTTTTGATGGATTTAAGGAGAAATAATTTGGTATTCTAACTTGGCAATAACTATCATCAACTTGATTTAAAATCTTCTCATAGCTCTATAAGAAATAAGGATGTAATGAAAAGTGAAAACCAACTAGTTCATCTTTCATAACCTAAGAAAAAAAATTACTTTTTACATAACTAGTTTCTTTATCCAAGGAATCAAACGCAAATGAATGTTTTCACCATAGATGTAAAACGATACCATATTGGCAACTATGCTGGATTGACACAAAATGACAGTGTCCATTTTGATACATTCCAGTAAAGGCTTTCCTTTGTCTCTGTAGCTCATATTAGAGTCTTCAAAATGCACATGAATTAAATATTTACCTGCACAGGTGTAAGGATAGCAATACGAGATGCCATGGCCCAACGCAACTCACGAATGTCACGCAATCTTTTCCACTCAGTCATTCCAGAAGCCCAACACTTTGAGTTCCAATCAATCTCTTGCTTAGACCAAGCTCTCCGTATCCCATCTTTCTCGACGGGTCCAACCTGCACTCTATCCTTGTTAAGGAATAGCCATTCCTTGGGTGGTTCCATAAAAGCAGTGGCAGCAATTAAATTGGACTGCAATGGAATTGATGTTCTTTCAGATGCTTCATGAGCAGTTGTGAGAAGATCTACTACTAACACACAACCTCCAACTGAGACGCATGCCTCAACATTTGCTGGCACTTTCATCAGTACCTGCAAAAAACACAGATCACCAACATTATATAAAATAACCATACATCACTCAGTCTACATAGGAAGAATAATTCTTTAGAATCTATAAAATAAACTTTGCAAAAGTCTCCTACTCAAAAAATAAATTTCGTGGTATACAACAAAAATAGTTATGATGACTTGAACATTGGTTACAAATATGAAGACTTGAACATAGCTGAAGCTACAAAAGCCACTGGTACTACAACATGCAAAATTTATTGAAATAGATACCATACATAGAGAAAGTATCTAAGAAACAATCACTTTTGAATCAAAGAGTTCTTTTGAGCTAAACACTTGCTTATGGCCATATGAAGAGAATTCAAGAATCACAGATCTCACTGCCTTGAATCAAATGCGATGAGATAAAGTGTTGAATCAGCAAGACTTTAAGAGGCAGGACGATATGTACTCTAATCCCCTAGAGACATGTTGCATGTTGTAGTATAAATGTTAAACGTTGAATCAGGTAAACTACCAAACCCAATTCCAGGTGTGGCATACCCCAACAGATGATGCCAGGTGTATGTACTAAAAAATTTGACTTAGAGATAGCCCTCAGTTGTGGCATCTAATACAAAGGATACCTGGCAATAGGAATTTACCTGTAAGGATAGAAGCATAATTGTTTATAATGTGCTATGCAGAAAGAAATATTATCTACCTTTAAAAGTAACAACAGACGATGTCTAAGTGCTCGATCACTTGTCCTATCAAGTAGAACAGTAACATGCGCAGTGCCATCAAAAGGACCTATAGCTTGATAGTGTTGTTCATAAACAATAGTCATTGCTCGAGCACATAGTTCCCTTACTGAAGAACCTCCACCACCACCAAAACCATCCAATCTTCCCACGTCACACCATTCATCTGATGCACCTAATTCATCTGGCAATGCACCCTCTACAGTGAGGCCAACATCAGCATCGCACAGAAACCTGTGATATAATGCTCTGAAAAATGCAACAGGATCTCTTAAAGGAAAGTCTTGAGCTCTGCTTCCAGCTCCACCATCAAGCAGAAGGCGTAGATAATACTGTCCCACACAAACTTCTTTTGACAAACTGGGATATTGAACTGAAAACTCTGTATAGTTCCAAGACACCTGGACAGCAGATTCCAAGCCCATCTTCTCCTCATTTATGCTGCCTCCAAAACTAATAACATCCTCAGTTCGTCCCTTCTCAACATCTAAATTATGAACTTCAGCAAGAAGAGCTTCCCTTAGTTCCTGCCTCGTTCGCTCATTCCAAATCAGATCTGCACGGTTGTGATCAAGACTGAATTCTCGCCAAAATTCAGGCCAGTTACAAAGCAGTCTGCCAGAGCCCACAGGTTTGTTTTCCATTACAACCTGTGCAGGTGCAGGAATGCCTAACTGTGAAATGTCTGTGGCAATATCATATTCAACTGAATCTGCAATACTTGAATTTCCTAACTGGAGAGACGGAAAATTAGACCCTCTAAAAGGTACTACAGGTGAGGCACCATCATAAACTGGATTCCCTGAAGGAAATGCTTCATTGACTGAAGGATTACTAATGTTCACAGCTGATTCTCCAGGTAAATTTCCATTTGAGTTCAGATTTTCATCAGCTGTCCGTGACGGAGCACTATGAATGATTTTTGAGGGATCACCAGTAGAAATGTCTTCTACTCTGTAAGTATACCCTGGAACATAGTCATCGGCAACTTTCCCCCTAGCCACTCTGCCTTTTCTGCGCTGAAGAAGTCGCATTTGCCTACGTTTAGAGTATGTTGTTTGATAAAGTTGGACTTGCCCATCTTCATTATCATTCTCAGCTGGGCGTGTATGCAGATATGCAACAAGGCCAGGAGGAAGTACACGTGACAGTAGATCGAGAGCAGGTTGATAAGAGTCTGCCCACAAAGCTACAAGCTGTCGACTTACTTCACGACGCTCACCAGCCGGAAGGAAAAAAGCATGTACCAGATGTCGCAACAAGGCACCATCACGAAGTGCAGCATCACGCATTGATTCAGCTGCAATAGCATCTTCCTCTGCAATAGTACGCATTATCACAGCTACAGTTTCTCTCACACTTTCTGCAGGGTGCCCAAATAATGCAAACAATCGACGTCTCAAGCCAGCCACTTGGCGTAGCATTTCCACAAAAGTTGCAAGCTGTGTTGTCTCTCCCTGGGGTTCACATAACATGGCCTCAAGAACCTCTACCACTGACATTGAAAGCAAAGGTGATACTGACACTGGCTTTAGTCTATTCACAAGAATAGTTATATAGCTTTGATGACCAAAGAGTACTGATTTTGTATGCATGAAGGTGGCATGGCGCTCACCTTTTGAATCTAGAAGTATATTTGTTTCTCCTGGACCACCTCCAATAAGCATAGCTACTAGTCCAGCAGCTTCTGCTGCTACCCCGTCTGAACCACTTCTCAGCAAACCCATTACTCTGACAACAGCGGCAGGAATTGAAAGAACAGCTGAAGCTGCACTTCCAGATGTCAGCAAACGGCGTAAGCATGCAACAAAACCCATTAGAGTTGCAGATGCCTTTGGAGAAGGTGGTGGTGGTGGTGGTGATTCAGGTGGTAGGTTGGGTGAAGTTGGAAGCATTGTCATCAAGGCCATTAAGGCCACTTCAGGGACTTCTGCATTAGGTTGAACTCCACTATATGGAATGCAGGCATTAAACTCTCTGACCCTGCGCCAAAGTTTTGCTCTTGAGCCAGGAACAGAACCACCTTCTGCTACAGCATCTTTGGCTGCAGCTGCTAGATGCTTAAGATGCATTGCCTCACTTTCAATATCTGCAAAAAAACGTGAACCACTGGCAACTTGTTGAGAATGTGGAGAAACTCGTCCACATGGAGGATCAAGTCGGTGACCCGGCATAGTCAACCTTGGCAAAATCGGAATTGGGGATTGTCTCTGCACATAGTCAGTAATCACATCATGTGTGATAGCAGTATCTTTTTAAAAAATCCCAGACAAAGTAGTAACAAACATAAAAAAGGCTTAAGCATAAAAAAGACTTAATTATAATAAGAAAATATCATGTAATTTGACAAAGTGGCCTAAGGAGAGTAAATTTCTTAAAGATCAAGTCTACCTACTTCTGTTTGTAAAACGTCTCGAACTGCTGCAAGTAAGCTATCACGAGAAGTACTCGCATAAACCTGAAAATGCCAAGCTACAAACATGAAGATACCCGAGGCATCAATTTGGCTACCAAGTATATTTGAACTCTTTTTTTTTACTTACATGAATTGGACACCCATCATTAAATTCAATGGCAAACATCTGTGGCTCTTCTGCAAAACGGATAAGAGCACTAACAGCAAACAATGGTCGTACAATAACTGCCTGCAATTCATATTCACAAGCTTTTTATAAAACAAAAAAGGACTGTAGTGCACTAAAAAATTAAAAGAAGCCCTTCCAAAATATTAAGGAGCATGATTAAATTAAAGAAAAGAACAGATTATTTTGAACATATAATCTAGGTCTACATAATTTACAAGCAGTTCCTCTGTTAATCATTACAGGAATGAGTTATCAACTATTCGAACTCATGGAGATGGAAAAGTCCATCCACACTAAGTTTCAGCCAAAAAGTGCAGATACAAAAACAACAGTAGAAGCCCCAACATCTACATATCTCCATCTTAAGCCAAGCAACATGTATCAATGTATTATCAATTTTTATTTAAACTACAAGATCTAAATATTAAATTTACTTATAAGTTCTTCTTTGATTTACTATTTCAATCGAAAGTCCAGAGCTTACTTGCATTCTGATAAAGCATTATCTCCCAGAATTAAAATTTTACCTGTCTGTGCACAAAAACAACAGCTTGAACAATAACATGTTAAGCGAACTTCACTAGCCATTATTCAGCTAATGTATAAGCATTTTCTGATAAGCATTATGACTAGACAACTATCCCATAAGCAATCATAGCTTGGTAGGGAACTCAAAACAGGTGCCAATAAACCATCCAACCCAACTAAGCCCGAGAGCATGCAACATCCAAATCATGGCAACTCACATCTCATCCCACAAGTAGCAAGAGTGTCCGACTATGACCAGTCCCATCCCTTGCGGTAAACAACTTGCCTCTTAGCCCACAAGAGGCAGAAATGTCTAACTATAAACAGTACTTACTTTGGAGGCGCCGGTAAACCACATCTCCCTTGCTTCAACTACACATTTAATTGATTATGGATGGGGATGGTAACAGGACAAGGGGACGAGGATAAAGAGATGGATACACGGCATCCCCCGACCACTACCCTTCTACCACCATTACATCATCGGGGGAATGACATGGCTTCCCTGAAACAGACATGGAGATGGCCATAATAGTGAATTTATAAAAAAATACATGATTTTTAATTTTGTTGAAACATGTTAATTTTGTGAGAAAAAATGCTTTAAAATTGAGGAATGCAAAGGCCAAACAAAAGCGAAAAGGTGTGACATGTGCCTCGGGACCTCACAAGGGGTGACACTACTCGACCCTACTAGAGGCTGCCACCCACAGACCCTGTTTTCGAATTTAAAAACAAAAGAAGAAATTGATGGGGAAATTGCATCAAATCAAGTTGATGTTTTTACACCCACTTAAGCTCCAATGATGAGGAATTTACCTTGACAAATGACTAGGGGCCTCTCTTCACTACATTTTGACATTTTCTACTTGTTTTGATATCATGCTACTAATTGTTCTCATATTTATGATATTTTTGATATAACAAAAATCTTTCATTTCCCCATTTGACAATCTTATTTAGTATTCTAAGTTCTAATTAGTAATTCAATATTCAATGTTCACTGTTGAATGTTCAATGTTCAAGTGTTTAGTATTTGGCATTTGCAAATTTGAAATTTTACTTCTTATATTGTTATACATATTTTCATAAGTAGCATTTCGAGTACTATGTGCATAGTATATACTATATACCATGTACAGAACTATTTGAGGCAAAGAGTTTTGGAGGGGTATTTCAATATTTTAAAAAGTTTATCAACTCATATTCCATAATCGTAATGCTTTATAGGCCATAATCACAATTGGTAAGTCCTTTATATGGGTTAGAATTCAACAAAAGACATTTGTTTCATTGAAGTCAAAGATTATCAAACCACTGATTTTGGCACTACCTAACTTGGAACTACTATCATAGGTGGAGACAAGCGCTAATAATAAAATTATAAATATTAATTAAAAATTTAAATATATATATATATATATATATTGAAAATTGAATATACTAATTATATAAAGTATAAATGTATATATTAATAGTTAATAATATTAATTATATAATTGTTCGCATTAGAATCCATGTGGTGGGTTGTGCAAGAGTTGGAAGTCATAATGAAGCGGCAATTTAGAGCAGATTCATTAGCTTCTTCAACACTAAATCACACACCCCCCACAATTCAGGATAATTGAGGCTCTTTCAAATTTGGTAATGACAAACATTGTTCCTCCTACTCCTCTATTTAGGTTTTCTAGAGGTCAAAAAGAAAATTAAGGGACAAAATAACAAATTGTTTCCACACCAATTCTGTACTGAATTTGATTCCATCCTAGAATAGGCACTATATCTGAGTGATTTGGCAATTTTGCAAGCTTTTCTAGGGTTTTGCAGGACTTTATAAGGGTAGTTTGGCCATTTTAACATGATTTTAATGTGTTTTAAACACAAAGATCATTGAAAATTGGATCAACAAATTTTTCACAAATCAGGATTTGTCAGGGAAAATTTTGTCTAGCTCCATGATTCATGATTAATCAGGTATAATCACTACATTTTGCAGATTATTGCTTCTCTTATCCCTACAAAGTCCCTACTTCCCTTGTTCAATATTTTCCGTCATTATCAGATCATTGGGGATTCCTTGAGGTCAGCATGTAAAAAAAACTGCAGAGATTAGGAACTCTGGAAAACACAATTGTAAAGCAAACAATCATACAGTAACTGCTTCAACTGATACTACTAAATTTCCTTTAGTTGTGACGAAATACGAAATCCAATTCAACTGTTAAGTAATCATCAAAATGGTTATCACCTTACTTAACAAATGAAACAGCCTAACAAAGCAACAGTGTTAAGGTATATACCAGAAACATGAAACCAGACAAGGATCATGGTCAAGCGAACATTGAAAGAATTTCTCATTTAGTAAGAAAATGTTATTAAATTAAAAGAAAAGGAGAATAATTTAACATAGAGTAAATGTCATTATGATATATGAGTACTTCAGTTGTCAGTCGGCGATAAGACTTGACCCGACTGGCCAGAAACAAGTTACAATACACTTTTGATTTATGAATGTGCTAACAGCTTGTTTGGAACCTAATAGACAGGAAACTTCAACCATGCAAGAACTTCTCTTGTTCTTTCTGTTGAGATACTGCTATTTGATATAGGTTGAATATTAGCTTGTGATATTGCTATCAGGATTTACTGTGTAGTTTTTGAGTCAAACTCATTGACCCATATTTAATGAGTAGTGGCTCACATGAACCCATCTCTCATGAGAATGAATGGAACACTTAGCACTTATTGGATCCAGGTGATGCTCACAGAGGTGAATGTTAGCTGCCAAAAACTGCATACAAAAGCACATGTAAGCGATGATCCACATCTTTCTACATGAAGCTGATTCAATCTTCTCAAACTTGTGTACAAATATTGATTCGTGCAATCTGAATTGTATGTTAGTCATATCAATAAGTTCTTCCTTAGTTGATTCCTTCAAGAACCCATGAGCTTTGTTTGCATTCTAATAGCGGGGCATCTTCTTCCAGTCAAAGTTTCTATTTCTCTTTGATTTCAGCCTTCTTTTGATTAGCTGGAGATTCCTGAAGGTTAGCATATCAAAAATCTGCTGAAATATTCAACATTTGGGTCCATTGTTTACATCATTTTTTTTGAGAGATTAATCTATATCAACATGTGTAGCAACTTAGCTTCACAAAACTAAAATATAAAACTAGAACTATCACAGCCCATTTATTGGGAGGCCAGAACAATGTGATTTGCAATATCCTACATCATAATTTAAAAGAGATGGCTACCTCATAATTGTCAGGCCGACGTTCAAATAGTGACATTTTTGTAAGGATAAGTTGCCTGGAGACAGCATCACCCTGATCACCCAAGCCACCTTTTGGCCCAACACCTAATGTTAAGCCCAAACTATTAGCAGTGCCATGAGCAGCAGTGCGCAGCCTTGTTACTGACCATTCACCACAGGGTGTTTCCTCAGCACCCACAGCAACTTTGGCTATTCACCAAACAAAAAAATCAAAAAGTTAGAGACGTCCTCCAGTTAAAAATCTGGTACAATACACAACAATAGTAGAATTTAAAATCTGGGAACTTAAAAATCATATCAGAAAATGCCATAAGCACTAATCCCCAGAATCAATATAGAGAATGCATGCAGCATCTTTGTATGGACAGATTTCTCAAAGTATTCAAGGTTGATTTGAAACCTAACAAATAATCCCTATTAAATGTGGATATAAATTCACAAGCACACATCATTGAAACGAGAAAACAAACTCTGGCTGCTATATCTGACTCTAGGGTAAAATGACTTGCACCAGTCATACTTTCTAACAGTGTTCATCTAATATTCTGGTATGTCGAGTATGGAAATATGGGTACAAACTACAAAGCATTGTGGATGACAAATTATATATGGGAAAAGCAGGGGACCAATAGTGAGATGGCTCTTTAAATAACTTAAACAAAATAACAGCCAAATATTAAACAGTAAATATAATGTCCTCCAGTTGGAATCACAATCCTTCCTATTCTAGGTTCTAATGGGTGTTAAGCATTTTTTTCCTGCATCAAATAAACCAGTTTGTCCAGTCTTGAAAATGGGAACATCTTGTACTAGCCATTGTGAAGGTCATCCAAACCCCTAGGAATGTGTCCCTTTGGATCACTGCTTTCTAATGTCTGACCAATAATTAGCATTTTACAAGGCTAATAAGAAACAAATTCAATCTAAATTCATTGCAAATTCACTTTATGCCCTCCATTGGATACAACCAGAGAGAGAGAACATAAACTAATCGCTAAGTTAATCCTACTAATGCCAACTAGTAATATTGAAGATCACATGAAAATTTGAAGCAAGTACTACAGATAATTGAGCAGCATAATCCAAGAGCTCCAGTTATTAGCTCTTGGGGAATAGACATCCAATTCCAATAACAGGGACAGGCTAACTGTATAAAAAGGAACATATTCCAGAAACTTATTAAGGGTGTTACTAGAAGGGCAGTGTCAGATGTGACGGTAAATATCTCTTCTAAAGGAGCTCTGTAATTGCTAAAACATGGGGAGGCATCCCCACCCCTCAAACACCCAACCCCCACGGCATTTCAGGGACAGAGGGACATTAGGGGACATCCTCTAGCTGTCCCCCCTAAAATGAAAGCATCCAAATACATCCAAGAATGCACCCCCAAAGTTGGGGATGGCAACAATGTGGAAGCCGGACCTAGAGGGCACCTGCGGCCATGGATACCTCAGACATTCACTAACCATCCTGGGGATGGCTAGGCATTCCTTACAAAAAAGCAATATTTTATAATGTTAAAAAATATTGTTCACTGTTAAATACATCGCAACAGCTTTATAACAGTGGTATTGCACAATAGCATTTATAACAGCAGCAATAAATATATAATGGCGGCATTGTAACAAAGATTAAATTAATCATGACAGCAGTGATAGCAACAACTGTAATGACAGCAATAGATAAATCACAATTTAAATTCATAGTTGATGATGCAAGTTATCTGTTATATAACAGGTAGCGCTAATAGCAATAATTTAGATTTCTGATTTCTTTGCTCAAATAAGTTGAAAACTTGACAGTTCTTGATATGGTATTAAAGATGCATCCACCAAGAGTCTCATATAGGGTGGTATTGTGTTGGAAGTTGTGTGGGAAGTAAAACAAATAAATTCTTTTCAGAATGTGGTTGGCATGCAGGCTTCTGCAGATATCATCAGACAACATTATATTTATATATAAATATAATGTCATCCCCCACCGTCCCCAAAAAAGGCCATCAGATTGTTGTCCTGGAAATGCATCTCTCCTACTGTCCCACCGTCCCTATCATTTTTAGCATCATTAGATCCTACAAAGGCATCTAATCAAATTTCATGAACCCATGTAGTTGGTTACAATACATCTTGTCAAGCACTTCTATGCTGGGTCAACTTCAGGATGAGGCTGATTCTGTAGACATTCTTTTGTCATGGAGACCCATGAGATCCCCACTCGGTTACTTCTTGATGTCATGATGAAGGGTGCTCCCCTTAATATAATAAACACGTTACAAGAAGAAAGAAGTAACAATAGTTTGCAAGAACAAAATGTGGACTTCTTATTATCGCCGCAAATGCGGAATTACCGAACCCAAAATTACAATATGCTAACCCACATGGGCACCTTCATTACAATAATTTGCAAGACAATGCTTCAAACTATCACCCAGAGCTGTCCTAGAGAATGTTCAAGCATTTGTAAATAGGCAATTTTATGCCGCCTAGGAAGGCTCTTGACACTCAAACTTAACACCTAGGGTTGACAAACCCTAACAATACATATACAGTCGGCCAAATACATTTTTGACATTTATTTTGGAAGTTTTGGTTAGCCCAACATTGGAAGGCCATAACTCTCAAACTGTTGCTCTGATTGGCTATTATAACCACTTTTTGGAATCCTCAGTTTCTGATCTACGAGCTCGGATTTGCACAAGTGCCCATCCATCGAGTTTTTGGGTCTCGTCCAAGCACATTTAGGCCTTCAAAAATGAGCCTGAAGTTTTTATACCAAAATTGCACACGAAAAATCTGCAATAAATTCATGAATACGCATGATATAGCACTGAGCCTCAACTGGTAGGCTGATATATCCAAGATGAACATCCACCTCTAAAATTAGGACATTCCAAGCTTGTACAACTGACTTACTAACTAGCAAGCCTCCACAGATAGCAACTCTGCATTAAGACAACCCTTTTTCGAACAACTGAAATGAAATAATTTTGGTTGATAAAAGATTGCTCTTACACCCAAGATGCCCCCGCATCAGACACAACTATCCAATATCTCATGTAATGTCCCCTTTTTGGGACATAAGAAAAGTTAGACATATTTGTATAATATTAAAATTGACTTGGAGAGTGTGGATCAGTTTATAAAAGGTCAATTTCATATTATAAAAGGGGCTAACAAGGACAAAGAGAGATAAGATCAAAGACTAGGAAGGGAGTCGAAGAGTCACAGCTGTAAAGATAAAAGGAGATGAGACTCATTCATTTGGCATGCTTGATTTATTATTCAAATTTCAGTTTCTCTCTTACGAGAGTATTCGGAAATCTTTAGCTTTCAGCCCATGTGAGGGTGTAGCCCCTCACACCGGCAAACAGTAGACACAAACCCATTGTCCGTGGAGACTTCAGGTGTCTATTATGCGCTTACAAGTTCTTCTCTGAGTGTTCCAATCTGACTGTAAATTATGTGTTTAAGATTGGATTCTGAATGGTGGTTATTGTATTGTTGTTGTATAATGCAATAACATATTTAAGGAATTTTATGAGAGTTTAAAGGTTTTATATTGTGGGTTTGTAATACATTTTTATATGCTAGAATCCTAAGTATCATTTTGAGAAAGAACGGTTTAATATCTGTTGGAGTTTTTGCTGGTTTTTATTGTATTTTGTAATACATCTACATATGTTTAATTTTGAACATATTTGGAGCAAAAATCAATTAAATATCCAGTTTGGGATATTTCAGTGGTATCAAAGCAGTGTATCTGCCAACCTGCAGGGTTATTAATTTGCAAAATCGGAGTATTTTAGTTTTGAAATAATTCTTTTGTCTTCTTAAACACAAGAATTATTTTATTTGAAAATATTTGGTCATGCAGTTTAAAGGAAATCCTCAGTTATTAAAGTCCTAGTTCTTATAGTGATTTTGGGTGGAACCTTGTGGCAGAAACTTAAATGTAAGATTGAAATAATTTGCGACGTTTTGTGAAAAACCTTTATTATTGTGATAAACACAATATTAGGCCTTTCAATGGCTCTTTCCCATACAAAAGGAACATAACTTTTGAACTGGAGGCGTTTTATATTCCCTCTAGCAGAAGCTGAAATATTTAAGGTATCATTAACGGAATGAGGAAAGAAATAAATTTTGGGGCATGAACTATTAAAGCAGTTAAGTCTAAGTGGTGCCTAAGATCATTGTGCTTACACTGATGAATATTCAATTCCCTTGACTGAGATTGAAGTTCATTAGAGATGGTATTACAAGTTTTGTTGAAGTGATGCACTGATTTTACAGGAGGCTAAGCTCCACAATTCATCAGAAGAAAAGGAATCTAGAGAAAGATTGGGCACGTACAAGTTATTTGGCAAAGTTGGGTGTTGACGACAAACAAGGTTGGTCAACACTTCCATAGCAGAAGAGGAGCAATGGCGTGAGTATCTTCCTTCTAGTCGAGCAAGATAGGGTCATCAATAGGAACAAGACGCAATGACAGGGTAATTACCAGACATCTAAGAATTGGACAGAGGCTCACGGGTTAGCACACGGTATTGAGGGAGACAGTTTCACCACTTAACAAGCCACGGGCGGCTAGTATGGTTGTAACTGTATGAAGTCTGGAGGATATCAAAGGAGAGTTTAGTTGCAGTTGGGCTGAGAAGATTACACAATGGTAGTCAGCAGGCTAACTAAGTGTCTAGACGTGGAGACAGGACAAGTTCTCACTGCACAATCAAATTTTCATATCAGCTCCCATCATTAATCACGGGAAGAAATTTAAAATAATAATTCTCCATTGCTATGAATCGGTTGGCGACCAAGTACTTTTCGGGCTGAGAAGATTACACAATGGTAGTCAACAAGCTAAGTAAGTGTCTGGACGTGGAGACAGGACAAGTTCTCACTGCACAATCAAATTTTCATATCAGCTCCCATCATTAATCACAGGAAGAAATTTAAAATAATAATTCTCCATTGCTATGAATCGGTTGGCGACCAAGTACTTTTATTGTTGCATACAAGGAGGAAGCTCGCTCAAAGTTTGCTCATAACCTCAATTGATTGTCCCTATGTAAAAATAGCATGCTTAATACTTCCACAATAATATTATTTCCATTGTGCATTGAAGGAAGATTTCCATTGCCTAGCCTGTGGAAGAATATATTGGTAGTAACACGATCCAGAAGTTGTTGTATTTGTAGATTCCAAGTGACAAAGACAATACTAGAAAATATGTCAGTTCAAGATTGGTTATAACCAAGAGATATGAGAGAATTTAGTTGTCCACCAAATTGCATAACAGTAATAGAGTTCTAGAGCAGCATGCAATGGGAGTTAAGAAAGACGTGAACGTAGATATTCTTTGTGACTCCTGAGCTGTCCGAGTTGTTGTGAGCAGAGACCAATTGTAGTTACACAATTCCTTGGAGTTTTGTCAATAAAACCAATGGGCAGGATGCCACGTGTTTGGGATATTTCAGAGAATAAGCCAAAAAAAAAGAATTTGGCAATAACCACTACCGAGTAGTAGCAGGAACAACAACAGGTGGCATATCTCAGTGTTCAGGTAAAGAGAAGCTGGAAAACGATTGTAGCTCTGCAAGTTAAGGACGAAAACTCTATACACAGTTGGACATAAGACAAACTAATCACATATAAATTCATCAGCAAGTATTAGCAGTGCGTTAGCTGTAACAGCAGTTGCAAACGTTATTACATCTGCTTCTAGCAGGCAAAGCTAAGTCAAGGACCTGATTGCTGAACTTCAAACTAATAATATCTGATGGTATTGGTCACTGCTAGTAAGAAACAGGACAGAAACATCCCCTCAATAAACGCACGGGAAGAGTACAGTTAGCAAGAATGAGAAAACTGTATAACATGGGAAGCTTTATTGGGAGTAAGGTGAATCGCATGAGCAGGTGTTAGTCGATTTTGTGAAGTCTATAGGTTGAAGAAGAATCTAGAATACATATGAATTCGAAAGATCTTGTTAACCTTACTGCTTTTCTGGATCCTTCAACAACCAACAAGATGTTCTCCTCTCCATGTGAATAGAATAAATTCTAGACTTATATCTTTGGTGATTCGATAGAACTCATTTCCTCGGCTTTTGAATGTTCTACATGATGCATCATTCAAGGCGGAGGTGATAAGGAAATCACTTTATTGTTGTATAGGACCCATGTGGAAAAAGAGTTAATAGATTCATTACATGGGCAAGAAACAAGCCTTCACGATGAAGGTGAATTAATAAAGTTGCATATAGTACCCTACGCAACACTTTGGCATGATATGAAAAGCTTGTACTTACGCCCAAATACCAATAGTGGTTTTGCATTCCACCATAACGTGAAACTACGCATATTGCTTTTCCTATGTTCTGGATTGTGAATTAGTCTTTGCTAATAATTAGAGAGGTAATGTGACAGTACCATCAGCATTCTTATATGTGGGTTGCACACCACTGTTGGTCAAAATTCCTCTAGTTAGAACTTAATCTCTTGTCAAACCAAGTGGGAATTCTTATAGTTGTTGAACATATTACCACAGTAGCCTTGTTGAAAATCTTTGCACATCGGTTTTCTATTTTATTGAAAGAACATTCATCTTGACAATTTGGGAAAATATAGGGTTTGGACAAAATCTTGAAAGGTACTATGAAACTACAAGAGCAGTTAGCCCAGAATTTTGAATCCAATATAAGAGCAGAAATACTCGACCTTTATGGAGAGTATAAAGAACTGTCTACCCAAATTCAGAATGATTTATCATTCAATGATTACATCGATTTTCATCTAAAGCATCAAAATAAGACTGATATGGCAAAAAGAAAGTATTTGGAATTGGTTCAGGATCTCCTTGCAAAGGACCAATGCAAAGGTGTGTATGAAGAATTTCCGGCAGACCAAAATCATTGAATAAAGAGGCTTGAAAAAACAGAAAAGTCAACTAACATTGATTTGCAGCCTTCTTGCGATCACATAGATGTTACACAGGGTGCTAGTTTCTACATTGGGGATTTAGAGGTTAGCTTTGACAAGTAGGTTGATGAGGTCGATTGCACACGAGGTAATAGTAGGTTGGAATCTTTGTATAATGAACCATATATTTCTAATGCCCATGACATGAATTTAGAGGAACAGTCTAAGATGACACTGCAAGACGATGAAATGCTTCAAGATGACAATAATGGAATGCACACCTTAAAGAACCAGTTGAAGGTTAGTGAAAACATGATTGTAGCATCTTTGGTATGTTATGACAGCACTCACAAGATGGTTGAAGATCTCTACAAGAAGGCTCAAAGGGAAGTGGAGGGAGTTTGGCCTGTTGCTGATTTGCAGGTGGTCAAAACATCTCTTGAAGCTATGAAATCAGATTATTTATATTTGTTGTCTAATAGGAATCATATTCTTAAGGTTGCTGAAATATATGTTGATCAATCAAATAAAAAAAAGAATGAGATAAAGGAGCTCAACGAAGAGCTTAAGTATGCTCGTGAAGCATTGGATGATACTCATCTATCTCTTCAGGAAACAGATAACCAGAGCAGGATCACAAACCCTTTTCGGGAACATGAGGATAAAGAGAGGCGGGAGTTTTTCCAAGAAGTAATTGAGGAACTTGATAGCATTCAGCAGACTTATGACTTGGACAATTGCCCTAAAAGACCAAGTGCCAAGGTCTCAAATCACATTCAGCTTATAGACAACCCCATGTTTGAAGTGGATGTTGATTGGACTTCTGATAATCGCTTTTTTGAGATAAACGAGGACACTCCTTTTAATTGTCATGAAGACGATGATTTTGATTTCAGGATATGGAATCCTGGTACGGTTCCTAGCAATGGAATGGGTCATAGGATGGGGGTAGAGATTTTTCTACTATCGCTAGTCATTGGATCAGTCCAAATATGGTTTCCTCTTTCACCCCATACAAGAGTTGGTTGCATTGCATACATCAGCCATTGGATAGACTTTGCTGTAGTAGTGATGAGAGTTATGATTCAATCACAAGGAACGGTTCTTCAACTTCATTCTTATTCATAGTACCTATGTACCTGAAGGTACTCCAGATTGATGGTGACGGTATGCTATTTGATGTGCCCAAGGTGTTGTTTTCAGCTTTTGTGCAGCTCATTTCTTACACCATCTATTTAGGTCACGTTGTCACCATCTACTGGGTTATGCATAGTTCAGTGATACATTTCTACCTTACCACATCGGTTGTATATGACAACAAAGTTTGGGATCCAGGTGTTGATCATATGTACCTATGGCTTGTTGAGGACTTGATTGTAGTTCTATTCAATTTGAGGCTAGAGGCAGTGATGATCAGAGTTGTACAGTTTACAGGTGCAGCGTTTTTTCATAGAGTTATATGAAATCTAGGGATCCGGTTGACGGATGGATCACAGAATGGCACCTTGCTTCGCAGTATAGTCGGATTTGTTTTCAATTTGGGCTGCAGAGCTACTTACAAATTCATATGGGATCCCGGTACTAATTGCTTGAGGACAAGCAATTTCAAGGAGGGGAGATTTGTAATGTCCCCTTTTTGGGACATTAGAAAAGTTAAAGACATTTGTATAATATTAAAATTGACATGGAGAGCGTGGACTCAATTTATAAAAGGTCAATTTAATATTATAAAGTGGGCTTAAAAAGACAAAGAGAGATAAGACAAAAGGCCAAGAAGGGAGTCAAAGAGTCACAACTGTGAAGATAAAAGGAGATGAGACTCATTCATTCGACATGCTTGATTTATTATTCAAATTTCAGTTTCTCTCTTGCAAGAGTATTTGGAAAGCTTCAGCTTTCAACTCATGTGAGGACCTAGCCCCTTGTACTAGCAGACAGTGGATGTAAACCCACTATCCGTCACTTCAGGTTTCTTGTATGCGCTTACAAGTTCTTCTCTAAGTGTTCCAATCTAACTGTAAATTCTGTGTTTAAGATTGGATTATGAATGTTGGTTATTAAATTGCTGTTATATAATGCAATAACATATTTGAGGAATTTTATGAGAGTTTAATGGTTTTATATTGTGGGTCCATAATGCATTTTTATATGCTTGAATGCTAAGTATCATTTTGGGAAAGAACGGTTTAATATTTGTTGGAGTTTCTACTGGTTTTTATTGTATTTTATAATACATCTACATATGTTTAATTCTAAATATATTTGGAGGAAAAATCGAGTAAATATCTAGTTTAGGATATTTCATTTCATCAATCTCCTTTGTAGTTGAACTAGCTACTGGAATACTCCACTATGCTTCTACAACTTCATCTCCATCACCTCCTTCATAATACTCTATCAAATCTGAAATGTTAAATACTGGAGAAATATTCAATTCAGCAAGCAATTCCAATTCATGGCCATTTTTAGAATCGTGTCTTTTCACTATCTTGCATGGTCCAAACTTCTTCATTTTCAACTTATTCTATGTACCTACTAGAAAACGCTCCTTTCTGAAATGAACCATGAATTCACCTCCAATTTGAAATTCCTTATACCTTATTTTCACATCTGCCTTAGCCTTGTATTGCCTATTCATCTATATAATGTGCTTCCTCACCTCCTCATGAATGTTCTTCAAATGTTCAGCAAATTCTTCTACTTCAGCACTACTTATCTTTCCTTTATCCAACTGCCTCAATTTAGAAACATTTTTAAGACTATTCCCATATACAATCTGGAATGGTGAATTACCAGTACTCCTATTGACAGAATTATTAAATACAAATTCTGCCTATGGTAAAATCAGATCCCACCCTTTGGCTTTATCTCCAACTAAGCATCTTAACAAGTTTTCCAAACTGTGATTCACAAGATCTGTCTGTCCATTAGTTTGTAGATGATGTGATGAACTGAACTTCAAATCTATCTTTAATTTCTTCCACAATGTATGCCAAAAA
Organism: Cupressus sempervirens; assembly: GCA_028749045.1. NCBI lineage: Eukaryota > Viridiplantae > Streptophyta > Pinopsida > Cupressales > Cupressaceae > Cupressus > Cupressus sempervirens. The sequence continues at coordinate 336,485,896 of CM053791.1, forward strand.
TACCCAACAAATTTGGTATCTCGATCTAAAACTATACTCTTTGGCAAGCCATGTAGTCTCAACACTTCTCTAAAAAACAACTCTGTCACATGAACATCACTAGTCTTCTTGCAAGGAATGAAATATACCATTTTTTAAAATCTATCAACCACCACAAATATGGAATCATACCCTCGCTATGTCCTTGGTAATCCAAGAACGAAATCCATGTTGACATCCTCCCATGGCTTCTCTGGTACAAGCAATGGCTAATACAACCTTGTATTCTACTTCACTCCTTTTGCCATCTGGCATACTTTGTACAAACTTCTTCACATCTTGCTACAATTCTTAGCAACCAAAGCAATGTCTTATCTCTACCAAAGTGTCCAGCCAATCCTCCACTATGCTTCTCTTTGATGAGATTCTCTCATTGGTGTTCTTGGAATGAACAACTGACTCCCTTTGAACAACATATCATCTTGGATTATGAAATCTAACCACTTGGTCCTATCAAGTGTAACAAATTTTGTACAAGCCTTCCAAGCTTCACCAAAATTAGGATACTCTGGATACAAATTACTGAGTTCCTTGAACCCAACCACCTCAATCTGCATTTGTCAGCAAAAGTTATCTTTTACTAAGAATATTTGCAACTCTATTACACTTCCCACTGCAACTCTGCAAAAACTCAACCCACTTCAAATGCCTTTGGTTCAATTTCCCTTGACTATTCAAATATTGCAAAGCTTGATGATCAGTATACAAAACAAACTCCTTAGGAAGAAGATAGTGCCTCCACTTCTTCAATGCCTGAATTATAGCATAAAATTCCTTATCATAAATAGAATGTTTTCTTTTGGCATCATTCAATTTCTCACTAAAATAAGCAACAGGTCTACCTTCTTGGCTCAAAACAACTCCTATTGCAGTACCACTAGCATCACAATCTACTTGGAACACCTTGTTAATATCTAGAAGTGCTAAAACAGGTTGCTTTATAACTTTTTGTTTCAACATATTAAAACTCTTATTTGCTCCTACAATCCACTCAAATTCTTTCCTATCCCCTCTCATTATCTCAGTCAAGGATCCACAAATACCGCTCAAACCTCTTATGAACTTTCTACAAAAACTAGCCAATCCATAAAAAGATCTTACCTCTATAACACTCTTTAGAGTAGGTCATTCAAGGATAGCCTTCACTTTCTCCTATCCATTTCTAGACCTTCTATTGAGACTACAAATCCCAGGTACACCAACTCCTTCACAAAACTGCACTTTGTTATGTTTATCAGCAATTTTTCTTCCCTCAACTTATCAAACACCTTTTGAATATGCATCAAATGCTCCTCCAATGTCTTACTAAAGATCAAAATATCATCTAGGTAAACAATGATAAACTTATCCAGAAACTCCTTCAATACTTCATTCATGAGCCTCATGAAAGTGCTCGGTGCATTGGTTAGCCCAAAAGGCATGACTAACCACTCGTAGAACCCTTACCTTGTCTTGAAGACAGTCTTCCACTCATCACCTTCATTGATGCGAATCTAATGGTATCCACTCTTCAGATCTATCTTTGTGAAATACACAACTCCACTCAAAGAGTCCATAATATCATCCAACCTTGGCAATGGAAATATATACTTGATTGTGATCTTGTTGATTGCTCAAGAATCTGTACACATCCTCCATTCTCCATTCTTCTTTGGTGCTAATACTGTTGGTACAGCACATGGACTCAAAATCTCTCGAATCAACCCCTTTTACAATAACTCATGCACTTGTTTGTTCAACTCTTCACTTTCTACTAGTGTCATTTTGTGCGCTGCCTTATTTGGCAAACTGGCTTCTAGAATCAAATCCATCTGGTGAATGATCTTCCTAACTGGGGGTAATCCATCAGGTACATTATCTGATACAATATCTAGATAATCTTCCAATAAATCTACAACTTTTGCCGGTACCTCCTCTACTTCTTTTTTACCATCTTTTGGGATTACAGCAAAACACATATGCTGACGCTTCATACCTTGGATAAAATCTTTTCCATCAACAAAACATATTCTGGCAGCACTAGATACCTTCTTTTTTCTTCAATGGCTTCAACTTATGTTTCACTCCATCCTTTGTCAAAGTGTATGTATTTGTTCCCCCATCATGTACAGCATGCCTGTCAAACTGCCATGGCCTACCCAACAACATATGACATATGTCCATAGGTATGATATCACACACCACCTCATCCTGGCACCTTCCAATCTTAAACTTCACTAAACATTGCTCATTAACCATGACCTTATGGTCATCTTGCACCCAGGCAATACGGTATGGACATGGGTGTTTCTGCCTCTTCAAATTCAACTTCGTAACCATCTTTTCTGATACCAGATTGTCAGTACTTCCACCATCAATGATTACATCACAACAGTTATCTTCACATTTGCACCTAGTGCGAAACAAACTCCTCCTTTGATCAGGTTTATTCTCACCACTTGGCAAGAGTCTCCTATTAACTAGGACCTCCTCCTTCAGCATCTTCAAAATGGGATGATTTGGCATCTTCACCAACATGTGCGACTCTGGCCTGGCCTTTGGCTCCTCGATCTATCCTTCCTTGGCACTGGGAACATTCAAATGATCTATGCCCTTCTTCTCCACAGTGAAAACATTTTCCACGAAAACCTCCTCTCCTAGATCCTTGTCCTCTTCCTCTTCCTCTCTGATCTCTATTATTCTGATCATGGAAACGGTTGGAATCGTTTCCCCTCTGGTTCTAACTGCTACTACTTCCCTCATCCTTGTTCTTTTGATCATCATTTCGGCCTCCATAAGACCTTTCGTCAAATCTTCCACCACGACCTCTTCCACTATTCTTGTTATCAAACTTCTTAAGCTTCTCCTCAACTTGTACGGCAAACCAGTACGCCTCCTCAATATTGGTCATTCGAACTAGACGCTCCTATTTTGAATGCTTGACCTTAACCATTAAGATAACGAGAAACTTTCTCTTTATCAGTTTCTACATGGCTAGTTCTAATTAGAACTCAATAGAACTCTTCAGTATGCTCTTGAACAGATCTTCCCGCTTGAGTCAAACCTTGCATTTTCTTTAGCAGATCCAACTCATTATCCTCAGGAATGAACCGTCACTTCATTTTAGCTATCATTCAATCCCATCTAGCGATTTTGTCTTTCCCTCTTCTATTTTGCTCCAATTGGATCTTCTGCAACCAAATCTTTGCATGACCCTTTGGTTTGGCCTTTGCAAAGTTGACCCCTTTCCGGATCTTTAATATCTTCATATTCAAAGAACTCTTCCAATTCATTGATCCAACCAATCAATTCCTCTGGGTTAAGATTTCTCAAAAATGTGGGAACAACAAACTTAGATCTTTTTCCAATCTTAGAAATGGCCTTGAAAAGTTTTGCCTCCTCTAGGTTCATTACTTCATCCTCTACTGCTTGATCAGTGTTTCCTTCTTCCCCTTCATCCTCACTTTCGTCACCGCCTATGGCAAGATTCATTCCTCTACACATTTGTTCTTCCAATGCTTGTCTTTGCCTCTGGAGGGCTCTAAAATCCTCAAGTGTAACACCTACGACTCTCCCACCATGCTCTCTTCGTGGAGGCATCTTCATGCTTCCGCTAAAACCCTAGTGTAAACTGTCTCACAATCGGCAATCTATCTACATGCTCAGCCCAAATCACGGTCCTAGTGCGAACTGCCTCACAGTCGATGATCTATCCACACACTCAAGAACTCTAGCTCTAATACCACTTGATTAATGGTGCTCCCCTTAATACCATAAACACATAACAAGAACAAAGAAGTAACAACAATTCGCGAAAACAAAATATGGGCTTCTTATTATCACCACAAATGCGGAATTACAAAATCTAGAATTACAATATGCTAACCCACATGAGCGCCTTCATTCCAGTAATCTACAAGACAAAATTGCGAACTATCACCCAGAGTTGTCCTAGACAATGTTTGGGCATTTCTTAAATAGGCAATTTTATGCCGCCCGAGAAGGTTCTAGATACTCAAACTTAATACATTTTTGACATTTATTTTGGAGTTTTGGTCGGCCCAACTTCAGAAGGCCATTACTCTCAAACCATTTCTCTGATTGGCTATTATAACCACTTTTCAGAATCCTCAACTCCTGATTCTATAGGCTCGGATTGGCACAAGTGCCAATCCATCGAGTTTTCAAGCACAGTTAGGCCATCAACGATGAGCCTGAAGTTTTTATACCAAAATTGCATACCAAAAATCCACAATAAATCCATGAATATGCATGATATGGCATTGAGCCTCAACTGGTAGGCTGATATATCCAAGATGAACATCTACCTCTAAAATTAGTACATTCCAAGCTCGTATGATTGACTTGCTAAGTAGAAAGCCTCCACAAACAGCAACTCTACATTAAGACAACCCTTATTCAAACAACTGAAATGAAATATATTTGGTTGATGCAAGATTGCTCTTACACCCAGGATGCTCCTGCATCATGTCATTGGCTTCCATTGGTTGTCAGCCTACTGAGACAACACTAGGAGCTCGAGGGGTGTTAGGTTTACAGTGTGCTTGAAAATGGAACTAAATTGTTTACTTTCATTTTCAGAGACTTTCCAAGCAGTAATTCAATATATGAGACCACAAATTCTGGCATAGAATGTATTTTCGCCTACGAGAGATATTGTCCTACGCCAACACAAACAGAGGACAAACCATCATACTCAGTCAGTCAAGGCCCAATGCATTTCACTGTAATATATGTTTGATCTGAATTTAATGATATAAAATTGCAAGTCCGTTGCATCCCTTATATCTCCCTGTTATAGATACTATTCACACTGTATTCTCAAGTTTTTCTCGGCAGATGATTATGGCGCTTTGAGATTCAACAATGACATGAATGAAGTGAGTCGACAATGACGAGCTTTGATAATGTGCTGGAAGTGGGCATACGAAGGTGGTGGAGGGAAGTGGGTGCAATTATTGTCAGCCAAAGAGTTTTGACCCACCCACAATATATCCCATTGAGATATCAGCCGGATGCATGAGTGCAGTTCGGAGAAAAACATTTTCACCGACAGTGTGGGACAAATCCGCTGGTCAGTGCCCGCATAGGAAAAGCCTTACCAGCTAAAAATATTTATTATTTCCAGTATCACTGTTCATTGAGAGTTAAGTTAATAGCCTAAAACCAAGGCATTTTAAGACAGTTTTCAAAAAAAAGCATATACATTAACCCTTGTTTCTTAAAAGAAAAATCAAGACACATTTCCAATTCTTTAGGCTATTTTCTTAACACACAAGGAAAAATCTTCATCAATGGAAAAAAAAATTAAAAGATGTGATCAAAGAATTATAAACTTGTCAACTCATGGAAGAAATCATTCCATTAACAGAATGCTATTCCTGGCTTTGCAATACACTGTCCCAAAAAACAAGCACCTTTGCTCTTAGCTTTTTATCGAAAACCATCCATACCATTTCATACCTCGCTAGATCTTTCCACAAATTGCTGTTGGAATCAAAGGCACATAATACTATTAATAATTATAGCTCCCCACACAAATCACTTGAAATCTAAATTACTCAAACCTTAACACTGTAAAACAGAATATGTTTGCTTTTACCTGTAGCGTACCATCATTTTTATTAAAGAAACAAATCATTTTCTGTACTTCAAAATTTGTCTTTTGAAAAAGTCTGGAGCATAGAAAAATTTCAAACAATTATATTAAGAACTTACCCTGTTGCTTCAGAAATTCTGCAGCACCCATTAATTGTGAGTTGTCTACAGTCAACGTGATCCCTACCATTGACTTCGCAGTTTTTGTCTACAAGAAAATATTCTTTGTTACAATAGGTCCATAGGCAATTTGTCACAATAAGTTTGAAAATTAAAACAACCAAAAACACTTATTAAAAGATAACCTTATTAATTTCAGTGAATTTAGACTGTACTGCAGGATTTTATATATTTGTCATCATTCTTGTAACATTAAAAATTAAAATCAATGCATGCAACAAAATCTAGTTAGTACCAATTTCGATATGATAGTTGTGTTTGTGCTACCCGATGATGACATAAAAGCTTTACTCTTTCTTCCAAACATGGGACATAGGACAAACCCTCCACCCTCTGCACCTTTCTTTCCATACGCATCAGATAAAATGATGATAGCAGGAGAATCCATGTCTCTGAAGTCCAAACACCAACGCATGTCACCACTATTTGTTTCCAAAATTTCAACTCCTACAATTGTTACTCTCAATGTCTGCAAAATATAAAGGGATCTACAATCAGAAAATTGTCTGATAAGCTGCAATGCAAGAAATTTATCAGCTTAAAGAATAGTCACAAACTCCATATAATTAATAATCTAATTTGGTAGTAATCTAATTTATGATTAATATCACAGATACCAAATTTTGTCTAAAGACACCACAAATATATTTATATTTTTGTACTTGTTGCAAGTGAGCTCCTACTGACCAAGAAAAGGAAGGCATAGTGGCAATTTTCTTTATAGTTTTTGCTTTCATCCAGAGCAAGCAGGTATAGAACCTGAATGTTTCTAAGGGCAATGTAAAATTTGATATTATTCATCACAAAATATCAATAACAAATGTTAATCTTAACAAACCAATATTTGCACAAGGGAAAATCTACAAAGAAACTAAGAATGGGCTCTACTTAATCACTCCAAAATATGTTGAAGTAAAATGGAAATGGATAAAAAGATGCACCCAATGTGATATTACAGATATGCTGTACTGTAATGTCCAATTTCTGAAATAGGATTTAATTAAAAATAATTATAATAAAATTAAAATAGAAAAACAAATGAATGAAAAAATAATGATTAAATACAATGTAATATAATTACAACTTAAATAAGTTAATGAAGGTCAAGGGCAGTAATTACATAAGGTTGTAAATCTTTCAAAGGATATGAACGATGAAGGATTGTGACTCTTTCAATAGGTGTTCATTGTGAAAGGGTATGACCATTGCAAAGGGCAGGTATGGTGATGGGGTGAGACTCTTTCTCATTGGAAGATATAAAAGGGAGAAGGATTCATTTAGAGCCCGTTTGTTTGCTGGAATAGGAATAGGAAATGTATTCTCTATTTGGTACCCCAAATCGGAATAGGGAATAGGCAAACATACTCCAATTTTGCCCCTAAAATGAGCATATGTCCACTACAAAAAATAGTTGTTATTGAAATGGGCCATTCCTATTCCCAATCTGATTTTTTCTTTTTTTCAATCAGTAAACAGCCAAGCCTTGTGTTATATTGAATAAATTAAATTGAATTATAGAATTCTCCGTTCAACCGGACACTGGTAGGAAAGATGTACAATTCTGCAGATTCTGAGATATAAATCAGACTTCAAAATCAGAACTTAGTTGGGTTTAGAATGAACCTTGATTCAAATTCTATGTTCAAATATATATGTGCAGATATAGATGACAACTACAGATCTGAATTGTAATCACAAACTGAATGATATAAACTTCTTCTAGGAACCCGTGGGAATACGACTGCTTGGAGATCAGACTATATGTTTGCTGTGTGTCTCCAAACTGCAATCATAACCCGCCTATATATCCTCTTTAGAGGGTGTGTCCCTTAAGGGACATAACCCTTGGCATAAACTAGTAATTGATTATCCCTAAGCCGGCGACTATAAACCAAATGTTAGTTAGATCTAACTAAAATTAGTCAAGGATAAACTAAAACATTTAATTGCAGATCGCCGGCACCTATAGGGCATGTATAAGTTATTACAAATGCCATTCTTGAGAATGTATAAGGAGAAGAGTCAGGTGCGATTTGCACCATAAGACTTGAGGATTATAAAGGTTAAATTCTTAACACTCCCTCTTAACCTGATAATCCTACAGAGAGATATCATATCTAGCAACATCAATACAGATGTTAAGCAAGAATTAATACTCTATATCTATCTATCTCTTCTTAGTATGTAGTATCATAGAACACATGATACAAAGTCATATTACTAAGCCTGTGATATGACAAATCACTGCTACTAGTGATAAGACACATGTTGTGACTCATAGAAACTAGTATTTCTAAATCACAACTAGACCCTAAATTTAAGATCTACCAGAATACAAGATAAACCTGAAGAATTTCTAGAATTCTTCCTTTATCCAATTTGTGACCCATGAACATAGCAATGTCAATGTCATAAGATGATCTAAAATTCACCCGGATCTTACAGTAAAATCTATTGTTAGCACATTATCTAAGAGATCGTCACCTCTCATAATGCCTTTTGCACAAGTATTCATTATTTCAGAGATCGTCACCTCTTAAATAATGATTACATATGGTGGAGCCCATAACAGTCAATAGCCTAACAAAATAAAATTTATTATTTTATTAATAATCAAAGAGTACAAATGAATTACAACTCAACCATACCAAGTCTCCTTCTGAAATGTTCTATCTTTACTCTAGATAGAGGTTTGGTGAGTATATCTGTTGTCTGATTTGCAGTACAAATGTATTTCAACTTAACAGAATTCCTGTCTACCATATCTCTTACATAATGGTAAGGAATTTCAATATGCTTGGATCTGTCATGGAAAACTAGATTCACTGAGAGTTTGATAGAACTCTAATTATCACAATGAATGATTGTAGGATTCATGGCTTGCCCAAATAACCCCACAACTAACTTCCTCAGCCATACTGCTTCTCGAGAGGCCATTGTTGCTGCAATGTATTCAGCGTTTGTGGAGCTCTGAGCTACTGAAGACTGCTTTCTGCATATCCATGAAATTATAGCTGATCCTAAATTGAAACAGCATCTGAATCGGTGAATCCATGCAAGTCTAAAGCAACTTTATCATATTTGAGTCCATAATTAAGAGTGCCTTGTAGGTATCTCATAATGTGTTTAACAACAACTAGGTGAATCTCCTTAGGTTCACACATAAACTGACTTAAGGCATGAACAACGTACCAAATATCAGGTCTTGTATTTACTAGGTACATCAGGGACCCAATCATCTGCCTGTAAAGAGTAGAATCGATTGAAGGTGATTCTGCAGCTGCTTCTTTAAGTTTATGCAAATTGGTCTCCATTGGAGAAAACATAGACTTGCAATTCCACATTCCAAATTTCTTCAAAATATTTTAAGTGTACTTTTCTTGATTCAGCAGGATACTATCAGCATTCTGTCGTACTTCCAATCCTAGGAAGTAATGAAGAAGACCCAAGTCTTTCATCTCAAATTCTATGGTTAAATCTTTCTTACACTGATCTATAAGATGATCATCACCTGTGATTAATAAATCATCAACATATAATATCAATATTACCATACCATCTTTATCTCTTTTATAATATAAGTTTGGATTAGCTTCATCCTTAGAGAATCCTAAGCCGATGAGATATTTATCAATCCTTTCATACCAGGCTTTGGGAGCCTATTTAAGCCCATAAAGAGCTTTCTTGAGTATGCAAACAAAGGCATTAGGATCATGGGTTTCAAATCCTTCTGGTTGCTCTATATAGACTTCTTCTGAAATCTTCCCATTGAGAAATGTTGTCTTTACATCCATTTGATGTACCTTCCATCACTCTACAGGCATTTGATGTACCAAAACACTCTACTATAGATCACGGCATCACTCTTAGGCATTTGATAGAGAAAGTTTGGGACACTCCGGGGAACGAGGCTTTTTGTTGTTTCGTGGACTTTAAAAAAGCTTTCGACACAGTGCCACGTAATAAACTATGGGATAGAATGGTAGAGCTGGATGTCCCTAAAGAACTTAGGTCAGCGGTTTACAGATTATATGAGCAAGTCAAAGCTAAAATCAGAACGACAGAAGGGATATCAGAAGATTTTGATAGCAACATCGGGGTTAAGCAAGGGTGTCCGCTTTCTCCCACACTATTCGGGCTTTATATTGACAAGTTAGAAGAGTGGATAAACAAGACCAATGGTGAGGGGGTGCAGCTGGACCACTTCGTGATAAGATTGCTCTTATATGCAGATGATCTCATAATTCTTGCTAGAACAGCTAAAGGTTTGAAAGAGCACTTGAAAGCACTAGAATTTTTTTGCCATGATGTAGGAATGCAAGTTAACACTAGCAAAACCAAAATTATGATCTTCTCACTAAAGAAGAATAGGGGCATACAAGACAAGTTTCTGTTTGAAAATAGCCCCCTTGAGATTGTGGAAGAGTATAAATACTTGGGCATCGATTTTCATAACAAACTCAACTGGGATACTTGTAGATCGAAAAGAATCCAAGGGGGCTGGAAGGCGTTATACTCTTTACAAAACAAGTGCAGGAACGCAGAATTATGGGATTGGACGACCATGAAAACTCTGTTTGGTTTGCTGGTCACTCCGGTTATTCTATACGGATGTGAAGTGTGGGGCGGTAGTATGTCCAAATAGAAATGGCGGCAAGTAGAAAGAATTCAAAAACACTTTATCACATGCAATCTTAAAGTCAAGACCACAGTTCCGTATGAAATCCTTTTGGCGGAGGTGGGTTCCTTTCCATTAGAAGCCGTCGCATTGATCCGAATGCTAAGCTATTTAAAGAAAACCCAAGGTCTAGAAACACATCATTGGCCCAAGTTGGTAATAGAGGAAAAACTTGTGAGGCGGAAAAGCACATGGATGAAACAAAATGACAAATGGATGCAAAAATGGGATATCAACATCCAAGCTTGCCCAGATAACATTAAAGAAATAAAAAAGTTTGTCAATGAAAAATTTTGCAATATTCTGTGGACAAGACACATAGGGAGGAAAAAATCTTATTACATTAAAGAATTTAATCCCACTTCTAGTCATGATGAAAAGGCCTATATAAGGGCACCTATTAACTGGAAAGCAAAAATGTTGATGGCACAAATTAGAACTAGTTCACATCAACTGCGATGTGAAACTGGTAGATGGCAAGTTCCAAAGGAAGAGTGGGCAGACAGAACATGTTTATTCTGCAATATGGGAACAGTGGAGACAGAGCAACACTTTGTCATGGAATGCTTGGCTTACAACGACATCAAATCTGATTATACAAAAATTCTGCAGAACAAGGACTTCAACTATTTATTTGAGGAAGATCAAGTGAAGAGAACAGCGGAGTTGATTATCAAAATTCAGAGAAGAGACAAGTTAACCAAAACTTTGCAACTGACTAGTTTGACTCCTGACTCGGGAGGGCGATTGCATGGGTCCCATAGACTACTTTAGTCTCGTGGACGTCATTAAAATCTATCATATCATATCATATCCCTTAGATGCGGCAATTGCTAAGACAGCTTGAACGGTAGTATATCTGGCAACAGGAACAAAGGTTTCTTCATAATCAATCCCTTCTTTCTGAGAAAAATCTCTGATTACAAATCTGGCTTTATATTTCTCAATACTTCCATCAACAGCATGCTTTGTTTTAATTATCCATTTTGAAGAAGCAATGGATTTTCCTTTTGGCCTTGGAACTATTTCCCAAACATCATTTTTCATAATTGATTGATATTCTTCTATCATAGCTTCTTTCCAGGCTGGATGTTTAATAGCATCAGAAGGATTGGTTGGCTCTATTTTCGACAAATCAATCATATTTGTTGTATAACAAAAGAATCTCTTAGGTCTTTTGCTTTCTCTAACTGATCCTGAAGGTGCAGCAAAATCTTGAGCTGCTTCAACTGTTTTTATGGCCCAAAGTGGCCTTTTCTTTGAACTTTCCTCAAGGCTTATTTCATCTTCGACCTCTTCTAAGTTCTCCCTTTGGGATTCAGATTCACTTATTCTTTCAGAATTTGATAAAGGAGAGAGTTCATTCGAACTTATTGCTCTTTTGAATGCAAGATCTTCCTCAAATATCACATCTCTGCTAAGTTCAATAGTTTTCTGTCCACGTATGAAAATTTTATATGCTTTAGAAGTTTCACTATATCCTACAAAGATACCCTTCCTCCCAGATAGTTCTAATTTGGTTCTCTTTTCTTTTGGCACATGAATGTATAGAGGACATCCAAAAATTTTGAGATGACTTATATTAGGTTTTATTTTAGTGAATACTTCTTCAGGGCTCTTATCTTTGAGATAGGAGTGAGGGCTTTTGTTTTGAATGTATACAGCAGTACAAGAGGCTTCTGCCCAAAGATAGTATTCTAGATTTTGATCAAAAACCATAGCCCTAGTAGCTTCTATAATTGTCATGTTTTTCCTTTCAGCTACCCCGTTTTGTTCAAGGTTATAGGAACAATATACTCCCTCTTGATCCCTGATTCTTTACAAAAAAATTTAAACAAGTCTAAGGTATATTCTCCTCCATTATCTGTTCTAAGGGTTTTAATTTTATGTACTAAAAATTTTTCAGTTAATGCTTTGAATTCTTTAAATCTTTGTAAGATTTCTTCTGATTCTTTGCATTTTAAGAAATAAATCCATGTTTTCCTAGAGAAGTCATCTATGAACAAGACATAATACCAGAATCCTCCAAGGGAGGGAATGGACATGGGTCCACATAACTCTGAATGAATTAATTCTAGAACATTATTTGTTTTTCCAGTACTATCATGAAAAGGACTTCTAGTACTTTTACCCAAGGCACACCCTTTGCAAATACTAGGGTGATCTTTGTTTAATTTAGGTAATCCGGTAACCATTTTTTCCCATTTTTGCTAAGGTTTTAAAGTTTAGATGCCCTAATCTTCTGTGCCATATTTCATTTGAATCTTCTGCTTTGTGAACAAGGGCTTGAATGGGTTCTACATTTAGTTCACACAAATATCCCTTTCTTTGACCAATTACTTTAGCTTTCTTGATGGTAGAGTTCTTAGCCCAAGTTAATACTTTGCCATCCATGAACGCAACATTGTATCCATCATCTTCTGATGCTGTAATTGATATTAGGTTCCTTTTAATCCCTAATACATATAGCACATCTTTAAGAAGAAGAGTATTTCCTGTCTTTAGCTTCAAAATGCAACTACCAATTCCTTCAACTGAATGTGCTGAGTTATCGCCAATAGTAACTTCACCATTGACTTTCTTTGACAAGATATCTAGAGTTTCTTTGTATCCAGTTATATGCTTGGAAGATCCACTATCTATTACCCATGCCTTATTTGAGATTTCATTTGATAAAGAGGAATACAAAACACGATTCTTCGGATCATAAGTTTCTTCTTCTCTAATGACATTTGTGCAATTCGCCTGTTGTTTGGAGTTTTCTAGACAATTAGATCTATAGTGTCCAAATTTTTCACATTCGAAACACTTTATTTTTGATAGGTCTTTCTTGGGCTTTCCATTCTTCTGATTTCCTTTATTCTTCTTTAAGTGCTTTTTCTTGCCTTTATAAGAGTTAGCATTAAGAACGTGAAGTTCTTCATCTTCCATTTTAGGTTTTCCACCTTTCTTTAGTTTTCTTGATTCTTCCTGAAGACAATCATTCTGAAGTCTATTAAAATCCGGAAGTTGATCTCTAGCAGTTATTCCTTGTGCGAATGTTTCCCATGATTCTAGTAATCCATCTATGGCCATGAGCGTTAGTTCAGTGTCATTAATGATGGTTCCTATGCTTGACAATTCATCTCTTATACCAGCAACTCTTATTAAATAAGAGTTTATTGATTCTCCTTTCTTTATTTGGATGTGATTCAGTTGTCTTTTTAATGCAAGGACCCTAGTTGCATTGTTTATTTCAAATGCATTCCGTAATGCATTCATCATATTGTAGATAGTTTGGTGTTTCGTAAGCATAGGTACGATATCATTCTTAACCCCATCCAAGATGATTTGAATGGCTTTCCTATTTCCATTGGTCCATATGGATTTGTGAGGTTCAACAAGTGGCTGTTTGGATGCTCCATCAACAAACTGTCTAACATTATTTTCTTCAAGAACCATCAAGTTTCTGAATTTCCATGCTTCAAAGTGTTCCTTTGCATCAAATCTGTCCTCGGGCCTGATTGTATATGCCATTGGAAATGAAAGACAACTTCTGAATATAAACAGGTCTGATAATTGAAAATCTGCAAAGCCCTAGATTTGATAACAGGGCTCTGATACCATGTACAGTTCTGCAAATTCTGAGATATAAGTCAGACTTCAAGATCAGAACTTAGTTGGGCTTAGAATGAAAGTTGATTCAAATTCTATGTTCAAATATATATGTGCAGATATAGATGACAAGATATATATGTGCAGATATAGATGACAACTACAGATCTGAATTGTAATCACAAACTTGAATGATATAAACTTCTTCTATTTACCCGTGGGAATACGACTGCTTGGAGATTAGACTATATGTTTGTTGTGTGTCTCCAAACTGCAATCATAACCCACCTATATATCCTCTTTAGAGGGTGTGTCCCTTAAGGGACATAACCCTTGGCATAAACTAGTAATTAATTATCCCTAAGCCGACGACTATAAACCAAATGTTAGTTAGATCTAACTAAAATTAGTCAAGGATAAACTAAAACATTTAATTCCGGATCGCCGACACCTATAGGGCATGTATAAATTATTACAAATGCCATTCTTGAGAATGTATAAGGAGAAGAGTTAGGTGCGATCTGCACCATAAGACTTGAGGATTATCAAGGTTAAATTCTTAACAAAAGAAAGGAGCAAGAAAACTCCAATCTTGTCCGGGAGCGAAGTCCTATATTATACAATTTAAAGGGGCATACCCCAGTTTTTAAATGAATAAAAAATACGACATATGAAAATTAACACGAATTCTAATGCATATTTAATCTCCTTTCAATATCTGGTTTGTCTACTCGCAACTTCTTATATCTTTTGCAATACTCCTTCTATTAGCTTGCAAATCACATATATCTTTCTTTCCACAAATATTAGTAGTGTTAGACAAACCTGATAAAATGAAGCATTTCAACAATATTTGTAATTACCTTTTCTGATACATATTTATCACATTTTTCTCTTTATCTATATATAATTTATTATGCATTGGTATACTTAGTTTTCGGCTTATCAATTTTACTATTCTATTCCTTTAAATGATTATACCTGTTTGTAGTTTCTGAGATAGCGATATCAATTTATTCAATCAAGTTTAGCTATATTCGAGGTGGAATATAATTACTAATAGATTCTTTTTTGTTTTTTCTGTTTCTAGCTATAATTGATAGATTTGATTCTTTATTTGTTTCTTACACTTAAACTTTATTATTTTAATTTATATTTTTAAATCTATCAGCATTTTGAAGACACCTTTCCCACTTTTCCATCCTCCCCTTTGATTACTACACGGTGTTAATGTTTTCACTTTTATTCATGGTGTTATTCAAATATATCTATATTTTTTATGTCTTTATATGCTCAGATATATATGTATTTATATTAATAGCTAGTATGATATACTTTATTATCTTATACGACTAAAGTTTACATTAACCTATTTTTTTATACTGCTGTTAACTTTCCGATTAGTTTACTTACAATTAAATATTAAGTAATTTTCCTCGTCAACTCCCTTATTTACTAACTAGTCTGCTACTTCATTACCTTCTTGAAAAATATGCATAATCTGAATCTCTTCAATACGGTCCAAGAGATTTAGCACTTCTTCCAATTTAAAATTTAGAACCCAATTTGGGGTCTCCCTTTTCTGATAGCATTGATCTGCTTCAATTTTTATTTTTATTTTTATTTTTAAATTTTTTATCTTATTTTTTAAAACATTTTTTTTATTATATCTATTTTTGAAAATACAAAACTTCACCTTATTCCTATTCCATTTTTGTACAACCAAACAAGGGAGTAACATATTCCCAATCAAATACCAGGTTAACCAAACAAGAATGGGATTGCTCTTTTCCATTCCCATTCCTATTCTAATTTTCTATTCCTATGCCAACAAACAAACGGGCCCTTGAGGAAGACAACCAAGGGAGATGAATTTGGAGAATAATTTATTATTCTCATAGAAACAGTGCAAAGTGGTGACAAATCTTATGGAAAGTGGTGACCCTTTTGCCAAGAATGTATAAAGGACAACTCATCCAAAGTATTAAAGGAACACCTATCAATAATTACTCATGAATCAATCAACACAAATCCTTGATTAATCCCTCGTGATATCAATTAATCAGCAAGATCAAGAAAGCAATCAACAAATCCAGCAATCAAGCATCAAATCAATACCTCATCATTCACCATTAGCTCAAAATTCAAATCATCAAATCAAAGGAATTCATCTGTTCAATCAATCTATCATCAAATTAGATTATGATATTCCTGTATAATCTCTCATATATTAAATGTCATGACCCCTACCAGATTTTGAATTGAAATCATCTCACAACAGTGAATTCACAATTTCTGACAAAACAATATCCCTCCACACCCCTGTCAATCTGGAACCATAGTTGTGATCTATTTGATCTGAATCAGTGGTATTAGAAGATGAAGCCTTGTCATTTCTCATGATCTGTATTGATCAAGCTCACTGATGGAGGAAGTGAGGTTCTGAGATAGACCAGATCTGATGGTATAAATGCAAAAATACATTACTAGAAATTGTCTTTTAATCATGAAGCCAATTTTTTTTTTCATCTTCCATAATATTCCTTTTATATTAGCAATCTTGAGTCCTTGACCAATCATTAAGCAATTATTACAACATTAATGAAGAGACATGTGATAAGTTTGAGGAGACAAGGGTTAGTTGGGAGAAGACTACCTTCCTAGGATGCGATTTATTGTCTTCCCTCCAACGGCTATGTAAGGTAGAAGTTCCTTTAGTGGAAGGCATGGAATGAGATAAGAAAATTGAATCATAAGGCAGACATACTTACAATACGCACTGTATTTTGTGGACTTACAGTGCTAATTCTATACAGTGCTATGGGTTTCCATACATGATGGGATAATTCTCTGTATATCTTCTGACTTAATTTGTGTTACAGATTACCTGTAATAGTATCATTAGATATATTGCTGATTTGAGAATAGTCAATATAGGAAATGTGTATAAATTGCTATGAGTATTTATACTTTGACTGCTGTAATCAGCCATGACATCAGTCAGTCAGAGGATTTTGATGTCATTAATGATATGGATTTATTTTCTACTTCTTGTTGAGTGGGATACACTGACAGCTGATATCACAGCATTACTCATATAAAGTTTGCTGCGTTATTTGCACGAATTGCATATTTGCTAGGGTGTGCCTCAGTCAAATGTACTTATGGTAGGGTCCTTTTCAATTTGTCAATAAATAATAAATATTAATTATGAGAAAGAACAAAGGATGGAAAAGGTCTAATAAAAGGATACAGTTTCAAAAACATCTTAAATGGGCAGAAAGGTTGAAAACGGATTTCTGGTAAAAAGAATGGCTTACAGATCAACCCTTTATATTCCAGATTTTCAAATGATGGCTACCAATCCAACAGAATGGTAGTGACCGATGGTCAAGGATTGTCGGATTAAATAGACAGATTCCTTTGGGGCAACCAAGTCTTGGAAGGTCATTCAAGAACTATCAAAGACAACCAAAGAATATTTGGATCAGCTATCAACTTTGCTGCAAAACTCTAGAATCAAATGGAGTGATTCATAATATAGCTCTCAATGGCCTCACAGCAATACAGGGGTTTCTTTGGTCATAGAATGGTATTGGAAATTAGTCAATTCAATAGAGGCTCTTCCCAAATCCTTCCCTTGGGGAAAGATGTAGTCATCTAAGGCATTTCCAAAGTGTATGATTTTCCTCTCGTTAGTCAGAAATGTCAGGATCCTTAAAAGAAAGGCAGCTTTGGTCCTAAAAGATGCCCCATTTGTTTGGTATAGAAGGAAGAGGTCAATCCCACCAATCTTCACTGTAACTTTGCGAGAGAAATCTAGTATTCGTCCTTAGCAAGTCCCAATGTTGGCTGGGTGGTGGCAAGATCCTTTATTAAGCATTTTGATTCCTAGAAGTGCTAGATCTCTCTAAACAATCAATAGGATCTCTAGAAAATTTGGCTAGAATGTACCAACAAGATCTTTGATGGAAAAGAGGAAAAAAAAAGAGAACTATGGAAGAAAATGAAGGCTGCTTGCTGTAAAAGTTCTCTACAACATCCCTCCAAAGTAAGGAATCCGATCTCATGGAGGTGACTATCCTCAAAAAATGGCCCAAAATAAGGAAACATTTTGACATGAGATCCTCTAGAGCTTCTAGGAATCTGCTAACAAACATTTTAAGAGCTCAGCAGAGAAGGTTAGGTTATCCTATGACTTCTAGAGTAAGAGCTATACTGGGAAACAACAAAGGAGTTGGTTCTATTTTTTCAATAGTGTTAATTTCAAGAACATTGTTGAAGTGATATGTATGAATTTTGAACTTCTGTTTGGGATCAAACTTCATCTTACCAACCTGGTTGCTTAAGAAAACTTTTGAATAATTATTAACAGTTTGGAAGAAGTAAACATTTTTTACTGGCACCTTTGAAACCCTTTTTTCATAAGCAAGAGACTCCTTTGGCGAGTATAAGAAGTATTGCTTCATTGACTAAAGATAGAAAAGAACAGAGTGTTGAATTGGCTAGGGAACTTGTTGGAAAGTTTCCATTCCTTCTCTAGCAACTGAAATAACATTCGAGATTTGGATTGCCTTCAGGATACACACAAATCTTTCATGAAGAAACTGTGGATGTGGAGCACAGGCAGCCTTCATGATATTCTTCCTAGGACTGTTGAAGGTTTCCATCCCAACTTTCCCCCTGAAGAGATGCATGCATCGAAATGAAAAGTATGCATGCTTGTTGAAAAGCATGCATGCATTTAGAAGATTCAACATGCAAGGAGAAAACCTCACTATTAAGAAAGTTACTTTTGCTTGAAAAATACATGGAAAATTTGTGTTTTTAGTTTAGATTGCTTTCTTATTGTGTATTTGTGACCTTCTCCCTTGCATAACTTGTCTTTTATAACATAACTAACTGCAACTGTGGGAACTGTTCCTCCGTTTTTTTATAATCCTTTTTTTAATTATTAGTATAGATATGAGTTTGACAGCATTTTCGGGATAGATGACAAAGGATAACAAGATATATCTATTTTTTTATATGTTAAGCTATACTTATTATATAGTGTCCTCTTTTCTAGGGCATTAAATTTTGATGGTCGTTAGCCCATTTTGCCTTGGTCTCCTAGGCTAACCGGGATCTCACAAAAATCAGAGTGAATTTTGGCCTAGCTCTGGCCAATGGAGATTTGTTTCAGCAGGGTTCCTAGATACTTACTATGTATAATAGGTCATCAGGGCTCAGTATTCTTGGCATTTCGGTGTTGGATTGCGAGCCCCGAGACCTCTCCAATAAGCTATTACACATCGTTATCCAATTCCATCTGATCAGTAATTTTAAAACTTGAAGATTAAATGATTTATGAATAAAGTGATTATTAAACTGAAGTACATATTATTATATGTCACTTTATTATTAAAAAAGCACCTTATTCTCTAGAGTGGAATAAATGATATTTTAAAGGGAAAATAAAGAAACAGAGTAAGGAATATGTAGAGTCACAGAGTTGTGACTAAAAAGAGTGAAGGGAGCTCATTTGCATTAGGCTTGGAATTTGGAATTGATTACATTCTCTCTTGGAGAGTTGCAGTGCCTTTCCCATTTGCGTTTTGCATGCCATCCTAATGATGTGATTTGATGCCCGTGCTTATTGTGTGATCATGTTGGACCCATGAGTGGTCTACACCTTTGGGGTGATTTGACTTATGATGTCGCCAACAAATTGTTTGTGTTTTATCTGGTAGTGTGAACCATGTTGCCTTGGCTGGTTGTGTACCTGATTTGATATGCCTTGGTTTGGTTTTGTATGTGTATTGTTGCTCCTATGTGATTAGTTGAGTTGATCTTATGATGCACTGATTATCCTCGTACTATGCTTTTCTGTGACATTGTGAGATGCACCCTATATATTCTTGTGTCCATTCCAAGATGATTGTCATGGTTTTGATTGGTATTTGACTTAACGGTTGCATTAAGGAATGTGCCAGTGGTTACCTAGTTTTGGATGGTATCACGATGTTATTCTGTGAGTACCCTTGTGATGTGATTAGTGGTTGCACTGTGTGATGCATTTGATTACTACAACTTATTCTAGTTCCTACAACAGTGTTGATTTATATGTTAAATTATGTTGTTAATAGTATTTTGATCATATCCATATTGATGATGCTTTACGATGTTATTTGGTGTATTTACGTTTCATTTATGGATGTTATAGCAGGATGATTTGTTATGGGATTTTATGATATACTGTGCTATGTTGTTGGGTATTTCAATTACTTCCATTGATATGTGCTAAGAATAATTGTGAAGTGATCTATTTAAATGATTCTAATTAAATTGCAATGTTAATATGATTATATGTCGTGTATTGTTGTATTGCACCATTTCTATGCATTTAGCCCATTAGTGCTAGTACGAAGTAAGATGGATTTTTGGTCACTTGCTTGCGAGACATGGTGTCTCTGTCCCCTTCATTGTGATTATCTAAAATATAATAATATATGCACTTCAGCTATTTGAATATTGAGCATCTCCACTTGATGTCTGTGTGTTTACTAAACAGGTACCAAGTACATTCATCATGAGTTGCGGAATTGAGTGTGTACCTATATCCCAAACAATGGCATCGGGAGATAATGACTTTAGCCTTACATCCTGAGCCAATGTCGTACCTATATGGACGATGTATCTGGTTATTATATTATATCAGTCTACTACATTTTTGGTAAATCTGAATTCATATTGCATTTGTGATAGACAAGTCAATGTTTGTGCATTAGAGTTCCAACAATTGTCACAAAAGGATTTCATTAAAATGATGATTTAATGTATTTTGGTGATTTTGATGGTTTTACTTTAACTACCGACTATTTTTCATTGACTTTATTATTTCAAACGAAAGGAATTGCATTAGGACTATGGGTTGAGAATTAGCATTCCTCTACATTTGTGTTTGAGTTCTCCACCTAGTTGGACGGGTGTGAGCAATTTATGCTTTGCCCATGTGGGTTTTGAAGTTTTAGCGTAGTTAAGCTTTTAGATTTTGCATACATGTCTCGATTTGAAATATTATTGGATCTTAAAATGTTGGGTGCAAAATAGAAAATGAGATTTAATTTCATTAATTTATTTTATGTTTGATTTTGGGTTATTTTGTCGGCACCTTGTTTTATGTGCCACCCAGAACCTGCCAGTCGACATCTTCGACTTGATTAGAATTATGAAATTAGTGACCTCTGCTACAAAGAGTATGATCATGAAGTCGAAATGGTTAGAAGACATTCCGAGTATCTTTGCATCTCAATCTAAAAGTATTCTTTCAATGTCAAAATGTTGATTTTTGTCCTTGCCAGATTCTGCCGAAATTTGAGTATTTGGTTCCTTTTAGGCATTTTCTGCCTCCCTCATGCTCCAATGAGATGTTTGATGGATTCCATGGGAACTTGTGCTCTTGGCAAAGTGGTGGATTAAGCTTTGTTTTTGTTCATGTAAAGTTTAATGGATCTTAATTGCTGGAGACATATCAATTATATTTCAATCTGATTTAATGATTTAGCAAACTTATATATTCCTTATTGAGTGCTTGACTTCTCAATCAGTAATATTTGTTCTGATCTGAGATCTATATGCCACTTTGATTGATATGATCTGCAAATACAAATGAGACAAATATATTTACCTATTGAAACACAACTAAGTAAGGTAATGACCCTACGTGATTATGTCCCAAATAGATATACACATTAGTGTCTTTTCATAACAACTATTATATTAAGAATGAGAATATATATATGCAGTATTTAATGTGACAGAAATATATATATATATCAATTACTAACTTCTAATCATAGATGTTTCAATACACTTACTGCTAATATTCTTAACACTCCCTCTTTAGCAATGAGGGTTTGAAACATATATAGGTACCACTTAACTGTGGTTTAATAATTATGATGTCCGACAAAATCCGACCCAAAGAACCATAACAATTTTCATAGTGTCCGGCAAATCCGGCCCAAAGAACCATGATGGTTAATATGTCCAACAAAATCCGGCCCAAAGAACAATGATAACACTTTCCTTCAACATTTTGGTGTTATAAGGTTGGTCAACTATTGATAAGATCGTCACCTTACAACAGTGACATTAAACACATATGAAAGATCGTCACCTTTCATTTTACAAGTTTGCAAACAATCTAATTTTCAATATTCATGAATATATATATATATATATATATATATATAATTTACAAATTACAATTTCAAATTTGTCATACCAAGTTTACCTCTAAAGTACTCTATTTTCACTCTTGCAAGAGGCTTGGTAAAAATATCAGCATTTTGTTCATCAGTGCTCATTTCTGTCAACTATGTCCCTAATATAGTGGTATGGAGTTTCGATGTGCTTTGATCGATCGTATAACACTGGATTAGTGGAGAGTTTGATGCAGCTCTGGTTATCACAATGGATCACTACAAGATATAATTTCCTTCCAAATAATACAAATAATAGCTTCCGTAACCATATTGCTTCACGCACTCCCATGGAGGCTGCCATGTATTCAGCTTCGGTAGAGCTCAAAGCAACTGTAAGTTGTTTTCTACTAAACCACAATATCATTGCTGATCCAAGACTGAAACAACATCCAGTTGTACTCTTACGATTTTAAGGAGCATTCAGTCCAATTAGAATCAATAAAGCCTTCAAGTTTGATCTCAATATTTTTGTAAGTTAGTCCAAGACCAATAGTGCCACGTAGATATCTCAAGATGTGTTTTGCTGCCATTAAATGTATATTCTTGGGCTCACACATAAAGTGACTTAATACATTTGTGGCATACCATATATCGGGTCTAGTATTTACCAAATACATGAGAGACCCAATAATTTGTCTATAGAGTGTGGGATCAATAGATTTTGAATGCACTATTTCTTTTAGTTTGTGTAGATTAGTTTCCATTGGAGTTGCAAGTGGTTTGTTGTCCATCATTCCAAATCTAGTCAAGATGTCCTGAGTGTATTTACCCTGATTTAGAAAGATGTGATATTTCTTTTGACATACTTCTAGGCCCAAGAAATAATGTAGTAGACCTAGATCCTTCATTTTGAATTCAGCTATAAGATATTGTTTGCATCTTTCAATTAGATGATCATTTCTTGTTATCAATAGATCATCAACATATAACACAAGTATTAACATATCATCATTAGAGATTTTGAAATATCTATTAGGATCGGCTTCATTCTTAGAGTATCCTAATTTGATGAGGTAGCTATCTATTCTTTCATACCAAGCTCGAGGTGCTTGTTTAAGACCATAAAGAGCTTTCTTGAGTTTACACACATATAGATTCTTATTTTTTATAACAAAGTCTTCAAGTTGTTCAATATATACTTCTTCGTTTATGACTCCATTTAAAAATGCAGTCTTCACATCCACTTGATGTATCTCCCATCCTTTAGCTGCTACAATTACAACAATTATCCTAACTGAAGTGTAATGAGCAACCGAAGCAAAAGTTTCTTCATAACCAATGCCTACCTTCTGGTAAAAAGCTCAAGCAACAAACCTTGCTTTATGTTTCTCAATGCTACTATCTACTGCATATTTGATTTCGTATAGCCATTTTGAAGAAACAACTGATTTGTATTTAGGTCTAGGTACAATATCCCAAACATCATTTTGTAGCATCGATTGATATTCTTCAATCATAGCATCTTTCCATGCTTGACAAGTAATGGCTTCTTCAACAGTTGTTGGTTCAAATTTTGTAAGCTCAGTTACTAGGGAAGTATAACAAGATTTGTTTCTAGTATTCTTGCTTTCCCAAGAAATTTTATCTGGTTCAACATTATTTTCTTCAATCATGTTTCTTGCCCATAAGGGCATTTTCTTGATATTGGAGGTATCTCTATCTTTTGTATCTATAAATGGTTCATTTCCTTCTGATGTGTTCTCTCTCTGAATTTCAGTTAAAAGATTTTCATCTAAGTCTGTAATGGGCTCATCTTTTGTATTTGTGGCTAGTTTTAATGCAGAGTTTTTCTCGAATATGACATATATGCTTACTTCAACTAATCTTTGTCCAGGCACATAAACTCTATACCCTTTTGAGTTTTCATTATACCCAAAAAAATATCCCTTTCTTTCTAGATGGATCTAACTTAGTTCTTCTTTCTTTAGCTATGTCAATATAAACAAGGCAACCAAAATTTCTAAGGTGACTTAAGTCAGGTTTATTCCCTATAAAGACTTCTTCAGGTGTTATGTTTTCTAGTATGGAGTGGGGACATCTATCCTGAATGTATACAGCAATATTGGTGGCTTCCGCCCAAAATGAAAAATGCAAGTTTTAATCATGAAACATGGCTTTTGCAGATTCAACAATAGTTCTATTTTTTCTTTCTGCTACCCCATTGTGTTGAGGATTATATGGTATTGTATACTCCCTCTTAATCCCAACACAAATACAAAAAGCTTTGAAATTTTCAGAAGTATATTCTCCCCCATTGTCAGATAGAGTTTTAATTTTCTTTGAGGTTTGATTTTCCACAATTTTTTTGAATTCTTTAAATTTTGACAAAGCCTCATTAGATTCTTTAACTTTTAAAAAGTAAATCCAAGTTTTCCTCAAGTAATCATCAATGAATATGATGTAGTAAGAGTAACCTCCTAGAGAGAGTGTTGGCATGAGCCACATAAATCAAAGTGAACTAGTTCCAGAACCGATTAAGACTTGTGTTCACTAGGAGGAAAAGGTTTTTTAATGTTCTTTCCTAGAGCACATCCTTTATAGACACCAATGCATTTTGAGCTTAGACTCAGTGTTCCAAAGGTGATTTTCTCTACATTTGGAAGTGAACTAAATCCAATATGTCCAAGTCTTCTATGCCATACTTCATTGCAGTTTGTTACTTCAAGATTAAGAGCTTGCTTTTGGATATTGCATAGTTTATATAAGGTCCCATCTCTGCTTCCTACAGTGATGGCATTTTTTAGACTTGAGTTTTTACGCCAATACAAAACTTTGTCTTAGTTGAAAGTGACTTGGAATCCTTCATCAACTAGTCCAGAAATTGAAATTAGATTTCTTTTTATACCTAGTACAAATAGAACATCCTTTAATTTTAGTGTAACTCCAATCCTTAATTGTATAAAACAGGTCCCAATTCCTCTAACTGGATGGGTGGAATTATTTCCAATGGTGACTCCTTCAGAGATGTATTATCCGCACATTTTCATTAGAGTTTATCTCACTTGATAATGCGGAATAGTATAATAGATTTTCATCTTTCTTTGTCATAGCTAAAGAAGCTAAGATGTTTTCCCTTTCCAGACAATTTTTGAAAGTATGCCCAAGTTTCTCACATTTATAACATTTAACTTAGGAAAAATCTTTTCTTTTGTAATTTTGATTTTCTTTCTTTTTGTCATAATTCTTTCGTTTAAATTTCCTCTTTTTGCCTTTGTAATTTGAAACTGAAAAAAGAGCTTGATTTTCTCCCTCTTGATTTGAGATGATCCCTCTAGAAACTAGCCTTGATTCTTCTAATATGCAATCATTCTTTAGTTGATCAAAAAGAGGTATAGTAGGTCTGCTGATTACTTGAATGAATGCTTCCCATGATAATGGCAATCCTCTAAGTGCTATTATCGATAGTTCTTGAACTTCTATTTTGCTTCCAATAGCATTTAGATGATTTTTAATTTCTGAAATCTTCCCAAAATATGATGAGATTGTTTCCCCTTTACTCATTTTAGTATTCATTAATTGATTTTTCAGTATAATTAGTCTACTTGAGTTGTTGATTTCAAACGTATCCTTAATTGTTTTGAATACTTCATATGCTTTCTTTAGATCTGATATAGATGGAAGGATATGATCTTTTAAGGAATCCACAATGATTTCCCTAGCTTTATTATTTTGTCTTTTCCAAGTAACCTTTTCTGCCTCATCTTCAAGAATTGAAATATTTGACTCAATAAAAGATTTTAGTTCTAATTTTTCAAGAATTGTAGTAATTCGAATTTTCCAAGAAAAGAAATTCACTGTTCCTTCAAGTCTATCCTCTACTCTTACATTATTTGACATATTGTCCCTTTAATTATAAAATCAAAATGATAGTCTCTCTACCAATTAAGCTCTTATACCATGTAAAGTTTAATGAATCTTAGTTGGTGGAGACATATCAATTATATTTCAGTCTGATTTAATGATTTAGCAGACTTCTATATTCCTTATTATTGGCTTGACTTCTCAATTATATACATGTTCTTAATGTAGTAATATTTGTTCTGATTTGAGATCTGTATGCCACTTTGATTGATATGATCTGTAGATACAAATGAGACAAATATATATACCTATTGAAACACAACCAAGTAAGGTTAAGACCCTACGTGATTACGTCCCAAATAGATATACACATTAGTGTCTTTTCATAAAAACTATTATATTAAGAATGACAATATATATATATATATATATATATATATATATATGCAGTATTTAATGTGAGAGAAATAGTTTTATATATATAATATCAATTACTAACTTTTGACCACAGATGTTTCAATACACTTACTGCTAATATTCTTAACAGTTCTTCCTTGCGTGTTTTGGAGTTGAGATATCCTTTGTATTGCTTTTGCCTATATATTGGCCCCATCAATGCTTGAGACTGAGATTGCATGTGATATGTGGATGTATCGTGTTTGAGACCGTATCCAGGCATGTTGTTGAGCTATGCTCCTATACCAAGGTCTAAGTGACACATGCTCTTGGTGTTTGAGACCATTAGATTTTATTATGTAACAAGATGGGCTTGTTTGTTCTTTGAGGAGTGGGGTGGAGTGGCTCTCCAAGGTAGTTTGGGAAACAAAGGGTTCCCAAGGTATCCCTTGGTAGAGTTCTTAATAAGTTATACCTAACTAAATGAATGGGATCATAAAATAAAAACAAAAGATTATTGTAACTTATATGATTGACTACCTTGCCGCCATTTGAGCACATAGATATGGTATGTCTTGCTTTGTCGTCATTTGAGGATGTTGATATGGCATACTAGCTTGTCGTCATTTGAGGACATTGATATGGTACATGGTGCAGGAGCACCTTGGGGAAGGGAAAATCCCTGAAGCAATTTTAGCTTGTAAATGGTCTAGCCAACCATTTGATGAATAAAGACTAATGATGAAGTCCCATGGTGTGTCTAGGAGATGTAAATAGGTACAGGTGAAGTCCTAATCATGAACTTAGAAGATAGGACCTAAGTATGACTACAAGACAAAATTTGGTCAAAGAAGCAAAATATAGGAGAGTACCTTAAAATGGGGTGACGGAGCCCAATTTTCCAAGGTTTTAGGCCTCCATTTAAGTGATTTTTCTAAGCTTTCTATCCTATATTTTATCTCATAATAGTGCTAAGAATATTTGATGATAGAGCATCTGTTCTAATCATTGGTGTTGGGCTCAGTCAAATCAGGTTTTCCATCAGTTAATGCACATGAGTTTAAGGAGTGTTACGTAGATCTCTCTAGAAAGTTGGAAATGATCAACCTTAAGCGTGAGCCAATTGGAAAAGCCTTCGTATATGGAGATGCAAATCTGGAGTTACCAGCACGTCGTTTATATCAGTCAATTGTGAAAGTTCTTACAGCCATAAATGTTGATTTATAAATCTGTTGAAAGGTAAGAACTGAGAGAGAGAGAGGGGATGAGAGCTGCTTGTTCATTCCTGATACAAGTCATCAAGTCTGCAATGGAAAGTCTCCAGACTGCCTTTATATATCAACTGGCAAATCTCCTTCAGTGTCGTTGGCTCTAGACTACCTGGTATTGAACAGGAGTTGATAATACTTGTTCCGATGCAGAAAAGAATGTAGTAAAATCACCTCACAAAATCATGACATCCTAATGATTGCCACAGATAGAACATATTACAGCCATCATTCACAACATATTCCAAGCATGATTACATCTATAAGAAGACAGGTGGGAGACGATTCGTAAACCAAAGCTAAAGTATGAATCTTATGACAATGATGATCACTTGCCATGTTTGCACAGTGTAGTTTGTCTTATTTGGAATGAGACCCAACACCAAAAGGAAGAAGATTTCGTTAAATTGATTCCCATATCCTATCTCCTCCAGTGATTGTAGATATCGCTAATGATGGTGCTATTAATAATTTCAGTCTGAATCAAAAATGTCTAGGCTTTGATTCTGTGCATGAACCACTTCCAGTTTTTGGCAAGAATTCTGAGACTGTTGAAGATGAGACTATACAGATATCATACGATTCAGTTATCAAGTCCAAAAATCGATCAAAAACTCCAGCTATGAAGAGCCGTCAAATATCAAATTTGAACCAAACTTAAAATTCGCAGATGTCGTCAGGAGTACACTCCACACTTTCAGAGGGATATACACACATTTGCACAGAATAATCAGAACATGAGCACATACAGGAGCCGATACCCAAGGTCAGAAAGCAAGATAGTAGTGTGTTGACGGAAGACTCTAGACATTTTATCATGCTTCCCAGATACCCTATATGCAGAAGTTCTCTATTCCCCCTGTTGAAGCTACAAAAGATTCAGAATGTTTGGAGATGTATGTGGAAGGGGGAGTGGTTGCACATTTGTGAAGCAGAGGGTTCCCAGTGCGCTCATGTATTGGAGAAATAATTTATCGGGCACAATAGAAAGGATGTGATTAAAATACAAAACTATAAAAATGGTTACCATACAAAAATAAGCATGAGCAGTAGTTTAAGATTAATAAAAGGAAGAATGAATTTAGAAGAAGCTTGATAAAACTCAATTTAATAGTATTCATTATAAGCTAAGTAATTAATCGGCCATGACAAAATAAGGTTGCGATTATATTTTCCTAATGAAAAGATGTGTGATAATGTTATAAGAGGTGTCTCTTTTTGAGGAGACATAGCTCCTCCAATTAAAAGGTAAATATAAAAAGGGAATCCTCAAAGGAGCAAAGACATATTCAAAAAGACAGATCCGAACAATTACATTCATACACTCTAAAGGAGTATTTCATATTTATTTATTGTATGGAGGAATAAGGAGTTTAATATGACTTGTAGTATAAATTGATTTATTTTATTTTAATAATAAAATAAAAAGTCTTTTGTTTATTTTTTTAAATGGCATGGAGATTTAAACTGCAAGCGAATCGTCCTTGGTAATTATTTTTTGGAATTTTGTATACAATTTAAATGCCGGATAAGTAGACATGATCATTTAGCATTTTAAATTTGATCATCGCAGATATTGTGAAATAAATAATTGTTTCTTTATCTGTGTCTAGTTTGTCTCCCTGCCAGAGGAGTTAAAATTCAATCTGGACTAATTTAAGATTGCATAAATATTTGCTCTGTAGCATCTTGATTATTTAATTGTTGGCATTATAAGTGCTTAAGAGCTTTATGAAGTTGTAAGTGAAAATTCACTGAAGTTGACTCTATTGCCCAGATGAGTAGAGGCACTGGTCTTTTTATTATTGAAGTCAAAAAATCTATACCTTCCTTCCTACAAACATCAAATCAATTATTTATAAATATTTTACAATCCATTCAATTCAAACACTCAGCATCCAATTTTCATTGAGTTCGAGGACCTTGCCAGTCGGATAACTCCAAAGCTTAAATTTGCCCTAGAAAAGCCTTGAACCAGACAGTCAGTGTTAAGGTGAAGGTTTACCCACCTGGGTGTAGCGGAGCCCGAAGTGTAGGGGAATCAAAAAGTATTCTCATTCATTGGCCAGAACTGATTGAGAAGTCCTATTGAAGAAGTGGTAGGCTCTTGGATTTCCAATCTGCGGTTTTGGAAACCAACATGGAGAAAGGAATGATTTGGAGTTGTCTTTAGGTGTTCTTGAAACATTCTAGGAGGTTTGAAATCAAATTGGATCAGTTCAGAAGGCTAAGAAGCCATAATACCAAAAATTGTGAAGTTGCTCATTGACAACTTTGTAGTTTTTGCAAAGTTGCAATTACAACTTTTGCACTTTTCACAAAAAAGGCAAAAGGAGATTGTGTACCTTGACCCAAAGGTCTAAGAGGTTAGGGAAAGTGTATATAAGTATCATCCAACTCATTGATAGGGGTTGGTTATGTGAATGTACGGACAGTTCATGAAATAACAAGAAATTGTTGACAGGAAATAAGGTTTTTGATTGAAAGTTTTGTTTTCTTCCATTGATTTGCTCACTGTATTGAATGGAATAGATGATTGAAGGCATGTAGAAACTATGTGCAATTTGGTGTGAGCATTTGAATCCATTTAGGCAAGTTTTGAAAATTAGTTAGTTTTGTGCTTCCTACTGGTTGGTTTTGAGCAAACAACACTAAAATGGGCAAAGCTCGAAATCCCATAGTTTAAACCTAATGGCCTTTGGGATTCAAGTTGTAGACTTTGAATACTATGTACATAAGGTTTTTCTTGGGTGCAGGAGTCAGTTTTCTATTTTTGCAAGCGAACCCTAAGCAAGCTAGTGGAAGCATGGCAAAGCGCAGTGATGCTTGCAAGTGAGTTCTAGTAAGAACAGTGGATTAATATGTGTCAATCTTGGTTGGGCAATGGTGGAGTAGTGTGTCAGGTGTTGAAAAACCAGAGGAGAAGGTTTGATGCATAGTTTAGGTCATCTTATAAGTTGAACTGCTGTCATTGCCCTTGAAACCCTCGAGATAGGGGTTTTCTGGAAAAGTATTGTACGGACACCATGGAGGCCTAAGACCTAGAAAATCTGTGAGCCTAGGTCAATTGGAAACAAAGTCTGGAAGGCATCAATAGGGATTGTTACTTGAGGTTTTACAAGTTATTGAAGAATTCTTGTTTCTAGGAGGGCTAATCTAGGTGGGCTTAATAGGGGCTCATAGGGCTACAAGGACAAACAGAGCAAGAATGGGTTGTGGGTGTGTGAAACCTAACAAGATGGTGCAGAATGACTTGAAATGTGTCAAGAACCTCAAGAGGAAGGCTTAAACTTGATTTTGACCTACTGGTAGCATTTGGTGAGGTTTTGTCTTGGTAAGACAAAAGGTGCATAGCTCAATTGATAGGATCCTCTAGGATGGTTAGAGAATAAACCCTAAGGAGGCTAGGAAATAGCCTTGATATAACAAAAAGGCTCTCTGAAGAAGAAGCTCCCCATCAGTACAGTACCTTGTTGTCGTTTGAGGATGTTGATATGGTACACTATAGCCTTGCGATCTATGGATATTGATATGGCTCAACCAAACATCCTTGATGAGAGAAGGATAGCTCGATGTCGCACAGGCTTTGAGAGTTGTGTGATGATACTCTATTCCCGAGTCACCACACTAAATCTTTGTTAGTACTGAGCAGTACCCTTGGTGTATTATAACTATCAGTGACTCTAGTATATTGCGTTGCACCCTATGCATGTATACCTTTGTCTACGCCTGGTTTAGTATCTCCACAAGCACGACGGGTTGGGCTTGTGGGTCCCATATGGATGGGAGGCATTGCTAACTATAGCAGTGTTGGGAGTTGGTGAACAAGGATGAACTTCCTCCACCTACAAGATTTGGAGCTTGTATGCTCACTCTCTTATTGCATATACTCTAATGTGGCATTTATATATTATTGTTAATTTAGATCAGTAGATTAATGTTGTATATATGTTATGACGCAATCAAGTGCCTTCCACCTATATATGTGTATTTCCGGTACTACCCAATGTGGAGTTAACTCTTTTTATTTCATCTCTATTATTACTATTTAGTAAATAGTCCTACAACATAAGTTCTATATCATACAAGAGGTATTTTCTTGTACGACGTAGTACAAGAGTACTCTGTCATACAAGAAGTGTTTGCTCGAACGACCCAGGATCCATTGTCATACTCTATATTTGTCCTACTAGGACCATTCTTAGCTCATACAAGAATTTGTGTTTTGACATTTCACAAATTGATGGCACTTTCACTGTTGGTTGAAAAGACCTAATTGGTGATTTAGATACCCTTTTGGGTGATGAAAGCCACCCCATTCATAATAGATCAACTTGTCATCATTGAAGAAGCATTTTTTTACGTTACAAACATTTTGGTTATGAATAGAATAAGAAATGTAATTGTACGGTCAACCGTGGTAGTAATTGTAGTTTGGGTTTAAAAGAACATCTTCCTCGGGAAAGATATATTATTATCTCCCTCTTGTGATCTGTGGATGTTATCCACATCTCCTTCGAGTAATCTCGCAAATGTGTGTTCTTCGTCCTAAGCGTAGGTTTATGGCTTAGGAATCTTGGGAAGTATTAAAATGACTTTCACTTGCATTGGTGGACATGTGAGTTAGGCCTTGACCTTGAGTTTCATATCTTGTGTAGACAATTAATTAATGCACTTGGTTACTCCATTATGTTGTGAGGTGACTTATTATTAAAAAAAATTATTAGATGCATCTCTGATCCTTGTGTTCCAAGGATTCTCAAGCAGGGCATTACAAGAGTTCTGGAGAGCTTCCACTTTCAGCAAGTTTGAGGATAGAAACCCTCGCGCTTGCGGACAGTGGACGAAAACTCACTGTCCGTTGGAGACAGTACACAAGTGTTACACAGTGTTTCAAGTTCATATTTCTGATATCCAATCTTCTTGTGATTTATGTAACTACAATTAATGTTTGTAATTGTTTTGAAGATTTAGTTGCAATATACTTCTGAAATTATATTTTCATTTGGGTATTTTATAAAATGTGTTGGATAATTTGAAATCTATTGCATGAAATTATCTGTTTAAATTTCTTAAATATCTTTTGAGAAATTTGGGGTAAACTATCTAACAGGGATATTAAAGTGGTACTAGAACCAGGTTAAGCCTATGAGGTTTTTACGAGGACGGAGACAGTTCACAAAAATTGGGGATTAATTCTAAATAGTTACTGGATGGACTTTTTCCCACAATGGGCACTTGAGCTTGTGAATTTTATAAAATTCCCCATCTATTTTAGGACTGGTTGTATATTATTGTTCTGGGGTCACTTCCAGGACAAAAAATAATCAAAGCTTAGTGACCTGAATATAATTGTTTTGAGTAGATAAGTGTATACCACACCATGAATGAAATATACAATATATGTAAGACAAAGGTTTATTTGGGAATTTACATTCGATTCATCAAGCCAGACTAATGCAATATTGCTGAATAATCTTTGTGAATTGTGAAGGCAGTTGTGGGCCCCATTCAATATCATAAATTTTTGAAATCCAACAAACATTACCAAATGATATTTTATATTAATGTGTCCTAGACTTTGCATATGGTGGCATCCTAGTGCTAAATTTTATTTGTGGTGCTCGATTAAATATTTGTGAACAATTATAATTAGAGGCTAATGTTCTTTGGCTGAGCATTAATAATTATTGATTCAATTCAAACATTTATTGTCATAGCAAATAGTATTCATGGATGCATTTGTTTGTTGGCATGTGCTTACAAACGAGACGGTATGATTTCTTGGGTATTTGCTCTGGGACAAAGAGGTTTTTCATAATGGTGGTGTCATGCCTTGTTGGTATGGAAGTGAATATTGGAAATTGTTTCTGGTAGTGTCGTGAGACCTCAGCTTTGTCGTCCAATGGTGGAAGTCACATATATTTGTTTCCTAAGCATTTTGCTAGATGTTTTAATTTACTATCCATGGTTACCGTCTTTGGCTGGACACTCATTCCTGTCCACTTGGTACTGGCATCTTTGTCCACTGTGTGCTTCAGTATATGCAAATGCTTTGCCTGGGTCAAGCCCACTGCAGAACTTTGAGAAGACATTTATTTTTACAATGGCTCACATAGATTTATTGCAGAACACTAGTTGTGATCTTCAGGTGCTTCAGTACGGGTGACAAAAAGCCAGGTCTCCAGTTATTGGGACTTAATGGGTGTGACGGTTATTCAGGGATCACAGCTTGCTGTCAAGAAGGAACCAACGAGATATCATTATCTGCAGATGATGCAAGACAATTTTGCCTTGGCATACAAATTATTAGACGTCAGACAGTTCAACAGGTTTTAAGCTTAGTTATGCTGAGACAGAAGGTAAAACTTTTCAAGAGGGTCTTACTTGTGTTCAGTATTGTAT
Organism: Cupressus sempervirens; assembly: GCA_028749045.1. Lineage (NCBI taxonomy): Eukaryota > Viridiplantae > Streptophyta > Pinopsida > Cupressales > Cupressaceae > Cupressus > Cupressus sempervirens. The sequence goes on from CM053791.1 coordinate 336,520,104, forward strand.
GTCTGTTGGCTCCCTAGGAAGTGTTGATGATTGCCATACTGAATCTGGAATTGGCTGACATAGATTCCCTTGCTGTTTGCACTTTAGGCAGTCTATTTTCTTAGATACCAACATTCCGAAATTTTACACCACACTAGTAGCAGAAAGTTCTTTGGTTCTTGTCAGTGCTTATTGATTGTGGGAGTTTGCCAAAGCCATCATTGCAGCAGGGTTACAGTCAATTTGGAAGGATTGATGAATTTTGGAAGATTGATGAAGACATATCACTGGAAATTTATTAAAGCTGACCACAGACCTCTTCTTGCTAGCTGTTTACAGAGTGGCAACAAACTGTTTGTAAAAATGTCTAATTGTTAAGTACATGTAAACTGATTGACGAAATGTGCCTAAGGAATAAGTAATTGTTTCAGATGGACATGTTTATTCAGGTGTTTGAGAAAACACCTTTGTTATCTATGCAGGGTTTGTAATATAATTCGGGTCAAAACTAGCTGGGAATGGCAAACAAAATGAAGACAATGGCAGAGCTAATAAGTAACCTTTTCTTATAAGAATTTAATGAAACATTTAATTGTGACCAGCTAAGTGATTTACAGAAAGAAAACAAAGCAGGCAATCAGTTGCATATGATTGGATTACAATTGGAGTCCATGAAATCCATAGATGGTCTTCTTCCTAAGTTGAAACAACTGGGTTCACATTTATTTAGAGTAGTCCAGTCAAATTGGAGGCTTTTGAATTGGGCATTGCAGCACTCAATGGTTGCTTTAGTCCAACACAAGTTAACGGAGCATCCATGTGAAGATGTCAGATTAACAATTGCTTCCTGTCACAGTGAAATCATAAGAATAACAGCTCTTGTTGCACCTTATATTGATAGCATATTGAAGAAGGTTCTACAACTGATTGTGGACTGCCTATGTAGAACACGAGGTCAAAGGCCCTACCTTTGGTAAGAGGACTGACTTTGGAAATCATGGCAAAAGTCATATTTTCATCATCATGTTGGATCTCAAATATAAAAGAATGATTCTTCAAATGTTTCAATGTTTCTTAAATGAATTCAGGAAGCATCATTAAGACAATGTGAGGGCTTGTATGTAAACCATCGTGTCCTTAATCTTAGATGAGGATGATGACATATGTAAGCAGTTGCAATGAGATTTGTGGGCAATTTGGAGAGGAGAGCAAAATCTATCCTATGACTTATGAGCTCTCAAATGAATTGATTGAGCATAAGAATGAAAGGTTCAAGGAGCACATGACTGAAAATGAGCTAATATCAGCGGGCATACAGGTTGCAGGGTCTCTGAAAAGGTGCCAGCTACCCTCCAAACAGAATGCACCAAAAGTCAAACTTTTATTTTTTCCAGATCCCCGAAAATATAGTGATTTTTTTTCAATTCTTTTGTTGTTTTCAATTACAAAACATGCAGATCATGAATAACAAATGCTGAAAATTTCAGGAAAATCCATTGTGTTTCCGATTTTTTCAATTTTGGTCAAAGGTGCATTTTGTCTAGAGGATAGTTGTGTCCCTCTATAAATGAACAAGAACCAAATGAGATTAGAGCATATTTGTTTCACATACCAGCAAACTTGGACACCAAATCATGTTTGTGGGAATTGTAATGAAGAGAAGCATGATAATAAAGACATACCAGCATGCTCAGCTATGCATTCAGATCAACCTTGCGAAGAATATGAGGCATCTACCAAGGAGTGCAAAGTCTCTTAATGGGTGATGTAGAGATAATGATTGATAGGCCACATGAAGAAGTGATCCAATCAGCCAATGATGATGCCTCCACATCTTACGTGAGTGTTGATGCTTATTTTGGTCCAGGTTTTATGGTCCCTATATATGGTGCGAATTCTTCTTGTAATGGAATTGTTTTTGACCATAGTAATGTCCCTATTTGCTATACACAGTTGGACATGGAAAGTGACATTCATGACATTGATATGTGCGATGAATGTAATCTCCTACCTCATATATACCTGATTCCTCCCATACATCTACTAGTTCACCTAATTTGGAGAGTCAAATGAAAGTATTTGAAGATAAAATCATTGCAGTTGTATCAAGTTTTGATGACAAATATGGAATGATTGAAAAACACCTTTGAAAAGAACAATTTGAGGGGAAACAAAAGGGACTCAAAGAGGAATTTTCCCAGCTATTAGTGATCAGAGTAGGGATGAAACGATGAAATCAGATTATATACATCTCCTTTCAGATTGTGATCATCTCCTTGATCTTGCACATTTTTATTCAGAAACATTGGGAAAGAAGGAAGAAGTAGACACACATACCAATGAGCTTAGGAATGTTGACACCCTAGAGGCTATGTTAGTGGCACTTCAGTTAGCTGAAAATCAGATTATTGAGCTTAACAATCCTCTTTAGCTCCACATTCAAATGTAAAAATTGAGTAGGTTGCTAGTAGGCGGATTATGCTCAGTTATTTTTGTTGCTATTAGTGATCAAAGAAGGATGAAAACAATGAGATCAAATTATAATATAATATCAAAGTTGCATGGGGACGGGGGTAACGGTACAGCGATTTTCCAAAATAGGGACGTTGTACTTGGGTACATCAAACTTGTTTTTTAATATAATTTAATATTTATTGAAAATCTGAAATTATAGTCATGACAATGGTTTTTCAAAACGAGAACAGTGATAAAGTTTGCAAATGTAATGTATTGTTTTCAGTTTTAGATTTGCAATATGTTTGTAATTATAATAAATGATAATGTTTAGATGCATAACAGAGAAGGTAGACTTTAAACATGAACAAGTAGACAACAAATCATATAACAAAGCCATAATGTAAATACTAAACTTGACTTGAACAGTGATAAAGTTTGCTGTTAATCAGTATTGTATCATAAGTTTCAAATTGATTACGTATTGAATTAAGCTTGATTAACAACAAGCTGATACGCAAACGAAAACAAAAAGAAAAATCAGAAAGGTCCCTAGCTATGATGCTCTTCACTGAGTACCCAGTGCTTGGGGTACATGTACCCAGTACGTGTGTGTACCAAAGGTGTACACATATCCATGCAACCTAAGTTTTCTATACATCTCCTTTCAGATTGTGATCATCTCTTTGATCTTGCACAAATTTATTCAAAAGCATTGAGAAAGAAGGAAGAAGTAAACACACTTACCAATGAGCACGAAAATGCTAAAGACACCCTGGAGGCTACCTTAGTGGCACTTCGGGTAGCTGAAAATCAAATTATTGAGTTTAATTAGAGATTAAAATTGTCACACTCCACTTTAGCTCCACATTCAAATGTAACAGTTGAGGAGGTTGCTAGTAGGCAGATTGTGCTTAGTAATGAGCCATTAACTGAGGTTGGTGTTCTTCATTGTGGCTTATAGTGAGGAGTGTCATCATCCTTTTGATCCACGCATAGAGGACACAATGATAGGCATGTGTTGAATATATCAAGGATTGTATTATCCATTGTGGGATGGAGGATTGCCATCTTTAGAAGATGGGACTAGAGGCTACAAGTATTTGACTCCAATGATTATGGAAGATTACTTGCAGGGACACCAGCCATTTTTCCGACATTCTGATATGTATTTGAGAGTGTGCAGGCAGGTGCAGATTGCTTGAGGGCAAGCAATCTCTGGGAAGGGAGGACTATAATGTCCCGTTTTCTTGGTCACTCAATTTTGATGTGTTGTTAGCCCATTTTGTCTCGGTCCTACGGGCTAACCAAATAGGGTTGTTTCAACAGGGTTTCCAAATATATATTTATAGTATATTAGCAAGGCTCAATAATTTTGGAATTTCAAAGTTGGATTGGGAGCGTCTTGCCAAGACCTTTCCAACAAGCTATCACACTTGATTATCCGAGTCCGTCTAATCAGATTTTTTAATGCCTGAAGATTAAATGATCTATTAATAAAGTGACTATTAAACTAAAGTGCATATTATTATTTGTCACTTTATTATTAAAAGAGCACCTTATTCTCTCAAGTGGAATAAATGATATTTTAAAGGGGTAATAAAGAAACAGAGAAAGGAATATGAAGAGTTACAAGGTTGTGCTTAAAAAGAGGAAATGGAGTTCATTTGCATTAGGCTTGAAATTTGGAATTGATTACATTTTTTCTCTCTTGGAGAGTTTTGGAGAACTTAAGCTTTCAGCAGGTTTAAGGATGGAAACCCTCAAGCTTGGGGACATTGGATGGAAACCCATTGTTGGTTGGAGATATCACACAGGTGTTTCACAATGTTTCAGGTTCAGAATTCTGATATCAAATCTTGCTGTAATTTTTGTAACTACGATTGGATTTTGTCATTGTTCTAATTTTAGTTGCAATATACATTTTTGAGATTATATTTTCATCTGGGTATTTTCTGGAATTTGCTGAATAATTTAAAATATATCACATGAAATTATTTGTTTAAATTTCTGAGATATCTTTTCAGAAATTTGGGGGAAAATATCCAGTGTGGATATCACATGTTATTAAAATTTAATTGTAAACATTCATATAATGTATCAAAGTTGTTAATAAAATTATCATTAAAATATAATTGACATAGCTGCTGAGCAGCATATTAGCAATAAAAAATGAAATTGCCAATTTCGTTGTTCACGTTTTGAATTTCATATTTCAATAGACATAGCAGTGTAAAAAAAACATAGTACCAAGCTTCCATCCAAAAAGACAGATGAAATTTCTAATTTCGCTGTTCAAAGTTTTGAATTTGAAAGTAGTATTAAAAAAATATAGTATGAAACTTCTATCCAAAAAGATCATTGGATTTAATCTAGAAACTCTATTATTTTTTTGTTTCCATACAACAACAATCACTACCCTTAACATATTTCATACGGTCAGTTGCCTATGATGCTCTAAACACCATTTTCTTGAAAGAACCAAAGTGATAAGAACTACTTAGACAATTTATTTGCTTGAGAAAACTACCAAAAAGGTCTTGACAGTTATAAAAGTTTGACTAGGGATGACCAGAAGTCCCTGGTGTTGATTTTCTTGGATCGCTGAAAATGTAATAGCACTACCATAATGTTTTGGTATGTGTGTTCCAAATGGCAGCAACCTCTAATTTATAATGAGCAAAGGCCATATAGAGACATGTCCCTACATGTCTATTCGATAATTAGATATTTATATAATGACAAATAATAATATCTCAGGTAACGTCATAGTACCTGCCAATAGAGAATGGAAGAAATAAATATAAGATATAGAGTAAGAAGTGATTTGACGAAAAAATAATGATGGAGCAAGGTGAAGAGATAATTTAGTTGTAAGAAGCAACAAATGTGTGATCTAGAACATGACTTAGTGCATAGGTATATGGCATAGGTTTTTCTAGGTGTTTTGAAGACCTTGGAGAAGCATACTAATTTGGTATCATATTTGATGATATCTCCTTAAAACATTAGCTATAATCAAAGAATTGGAAGCAACAAAAAAAATTCAACCATGATTGTAACTATATATTGTCATATTTTTAATAATAATAGACTATGTTTATAAGAGATATATTAATTGCAATAATAATATTTACTACAAAAAATATTGTATCTCTTGAAGTCGAAATTGAAACACACTTAAAGAAGTAATCTCATAATTATGCTATTATAGAATGTCATTTATATTATATTTTTTATGATATTATATTATATCTATTAAATAAGTATTTAGCATAAGGATGTTGATTTAATTATGTAAACTCTTGATTTAATTATGTAGATTGTGAGTAATGTTTCACGAGTAATATTTTTATGGAAAAGAACCTATTATTTATGAAAAAAGATTGGTATACTTATTACATTTAAAATCAAGGATAATTTTAAGATTGGTTGGAAATTGTAAGTAATTATGTTTAGATTAATAGTATGTTGTTATTTTGGGAAACTTTTGTGTACAGAATTCACAATTAACAACAATAACAATGTACAATACTGTAGATAGTGGAAAACCATTCTTCTTAATAGATAAATAATTTAAGATCAAAATTTAGTGAAATTCCAAATGATATTATCTAAATAGATGACTCTTTTGTTTATAAGAACTATATATCAAATAAGTATTAAAACACCATTTATCCTAAAAATCTAACTATTTTAAAATCAAAATAACAAAATAATATATAATTGTTTTAATTAAAAAAACACAATGCAAAAAAAAGATCTCTTTGTTAAGTAAATTCAGATCTTTATATAGAGGAAATCAGTACTCTTATATATCAGATTTGGATGACTGTTATATATATATATAACAGTTATACTGTAATATTCAATACATATTGATATGTCGGATGTTTTAATACATATACTTCAGAGACTGAATATATATGTAATAACTGAATTTGTGTGAACTGTATTGAAGTTGATATAACTTGAATCGGTTGACTGCTGGTAATCGAAATGCCTTGATGTTGATTTTCCTTACACAGCAGTCACCAAAGGCACTCATAATATATACAATGTAAAGTCAATGTCCACGGAGGCACATGACTCTCCCGTGGCATATGCCATGGAGAGTCATGGCCCTCCGTGGGCTTGACTCTATATAAACAAATAATCACCAAGAGATGACTATTCGATAATATCTCAATAGATACAATAAATAATCACCATGTTTATCAATATTATTTCGATTCATATATATGTGTGTGTGTGTGTGTGTGTGTGTATTTTGTGAAGATCAATATACATATATGTATGTTTGTGTGTGTATATATATATATTTATGTATATTTATATTATTTCAAAAGTACATATATATAAATATATTAATATTATAGAAATAGTCTGAAACTTTGATCCGAATGAGACTATAATCTTAACACTCCCTCTTAGATGAAAAGAGGATTGAAAATGTGCAACTCGGGAGTACACTAGAAACAAATGAGGATAACAAAGTCTTTAATCTACCACAATTATAACACAACTGTTATCACAATCTCTAACTAGTTCAGAACTAGATCTAGTGATAACACTTGTATCAAGATATCTGGCACACACCGGGACTTCAACTTAATGTAGTCAACTTGATACATCCGTCATCAAGTGTTTCAATCAATTTAGTGACACATGATAACTAGTCAAGCTATTGATATGATCGTCACCTTACAATAGCGACCATATCCGCATAAAAAATCATCATCTTTCATGCCACAACACATCCACAATATTGCAATATTGATTTCATTAAATATTCATGAATAAGTTACATAATAAGAGATTTTAATCTCGAGTTACAGTTTAGTCATACCAAGTTTGTTCCTGAAATACTCAATTTTCAACTTTGCAATAGGTCTGGTGAAAATGTTTGCATTTTGTTCTTCAATGCTAATGTAAATCAACTTGATAACATCTCTGTCCACCATATCCCTTATTTAATGGTAAGGAATCTCTATGTGCTTGGACCTATTATGGAAAACTAGGTTAACTGATAGTTTAATGCAGCTTTGATTGTCACAATAGATTATGGTGGGCTTTAGTGGTTTTCCAAATAGTCCACATAAAAGTTTCCTTAGCCATACTACTTCACGTGCTCCCATATAGGCAGCCATATATTCAGCTTCAGTGGAGCTCTAAGCAACTGTTGACTACTTTTTATTGAACCAAGATATCATAGCTGATCCAAGACTAAAACAGCATCCTATAGTACTCTTACAATCAATAGAACTGCCTGCCCAGTCTAAATCAAAATACTCTTGAAGTTGTAACTCGATATTCGTATGCTTCAGTCCAAGTCCAATTGTTCCTTGTAGATATCTTAAAATATGCTTGGCAGCCATTAGATGGATCTTCTTGGGTTCACACATGAAATGGCTTACATTCATAGCATAGCAGATATCTAGTAGTGTTTTTACCAAGTATATAAGAGATCCAACAATTTGACGATAGTGAGTAGGGTCTACAGGTTCTGAATCTACTGCTTCACTTTTAAGCTTATGAAGGTTAGTTTCCATTGGAGTTGAAAAAGGCTTACATGTCCATCATCCCGAATCTGGTCAATACATCTGTAGTGTACTTTCCTTGATTTAGGAAAATATAGTTCTCTTTTTCCCATACTTATAGACCCAGAAAATAATTTAGAAGTCCAAGATCCTTCATGTCAAATTCAGCTATGAGGTCTTGTTTGCATTTGGCTATAAGGTGGTCTGCACCTATTATCAATAAGTAATCAACATAAAGAACAAGAATTAACATGTCATCGTTAGATATTTTGAAATATATGTTTGGATCAGCTTCATTTTTTGAATATCCTAACTTGGAGAGATAGTTGTCTATCCTCTCATACCAAGCCCTAGGAGCTTGCATAAGGCTATAGAGAGCTTTCTTTAGTTTGCATACATAAAGCTTCCTATCGTGTGTGATGAATCCTTCTAGTTGTTCTATATGTACTTCCTCCTTTATGATACCATTCAAAAAAGCTGTCTTTACATCCATTTAATGAATTTTCCATCCCTTGGATGTGGCAATAGCGATAATGGATCTAACAAAAGTGTAATATGAAACCAAAGCAAAAGTTTCTTCATAATCAATTCCGGCCTTTTGAGAGAAGCCCCTTGCAACAAATCTCGCCTTGTGTTTTTTGATGCTTTCATCTGGTGCGTACTTGATTTTGAATAGCCATTTTGAAGATATAACTGATTTGTCTTTAAGTCTAGGGACAATATTCCAAACATTGTTATTTAAGATAGATTGATATTCCTCAATCTTTGCATCTTTCCATGCTTGATATTTTAGTGCGTCTTCAACATTTGTTGGTTCTGTTTTTGTGAGCTCTGTCATTAGGGCAACATAGCATTTTTGGTTCCTTGTTTTCTTATTTACTCTGGATATTTCATCATGTTCAACATTGTTTTCTTAAATCATTTTTCTTGCCCATTATGGTCTTTTCTTATTATTTGGAACTTTATCATTCTCAAGATGAAGGGATGTCTTGATCTTTGGGAACATTCTCCCTCTGATTCTCAATTGTGTAATTTTCATCATCTTCTATGGTCTTCTCCCTCTAATTTTCAACTTCTTCATCTTCTTTGTTTAAAGATATCTTGAAGGCAACATCTTCTTCAAATTTAACATCCCTATTGATTTCAATAGACTTTTTTCCTAGAATATAAACCATGTACCCTTTGGAGGTTTCACTGTATCCTACAAATATACCTTTCTTCCCAGAAGGTTCTAGTTTGGCCCTTTTCTCTTTAGGAATATGAATGCAAACTGGATAGCCGAAGATTCTTAAATGACTAAGATTTGGCTTATTCCCTGTGAAGGCTTCTTCGAGAGTTACATTTTCTAATGTTACATGAGGACTTCTATTTGAATGTATAATGTTGTACTTGTTGCTTCGGCCCAAAAGGACATAGGGAGATTTTGGTCATCAATCATGGCTTTTGCTACTTGTATAATAGTTATATTTTTTATTTCTACAACCCTATTTTGTTAGGGATTATAAGGTATCATAGTCTCCCTCTTAATCCCAATAGAAATATAGAATTCTTTGAAGATGTCAAATGTGTATTCACCTCCATTATCTGATCTTAATGTTTTTATTTTCTTTCCAGTGTGATTTTCCACTAGGGCTTTAAATTCTTTGAATTTTTGTAAAACTTCATTAGATTCTTTAAGTTTTAGAAAGTATATCCACATTTTTCTAGAGTAATCATCAATGAAAGTCACATAGTACAACAATCCCCCTAGTGAGGATGTTAACATGGGTCCACACAAATCAATGTGACCAAGCGCTAGTACAATTTTTGACTTGTGTTTACTTAAAGGAAAATACCCTTTCTTATTTTTTCCTAGGGCACACCCTTTACAAATACTAATGTTATCAAGTTTGAGATTAGGTATACTTGTAGTGATTTTCCCTATGGTAGGAAGAGCACTAAAGCCAAGGTGCCCTAATCTTCTATGCCAAAGTTCATTTGAGTTATGGACTTCATGATTTAGTGCTTGTAGTTTTGCTTGAATAATTAATTTGTACAAGCTTCCATCTCTTGATCCTATACTAATGCCATTCTTTATGTTGGAGTTTTTAGGCCATAGTAACAGTTTATCCTCATTTAAGGTGACATTGTATCCTTGGTCAGCTAGACCCGAAATGGAGATTAGATTTCTTTTTATCCCTAGTACAAATAGCACATATTTTAATTGAAGAGTTTCTCTTGTTTTTATTTGTAAGGAGCAGGTCACAATTCCTTTTACTAGATAAGTAGAATTATCTCCAATTGTGACTTCTTCTATGCAATACTTTTTGAATGTTTCAAACTGATTTCTGAATCCAGTTATGTGTCTTGAAGCTCCGCTGTCTATTATCCAAGTATTGTTACTTGTGTTTAATTCACTTGACAAGGCTAAGTAGAATAGAGGATTTTCCACTTCATGAGATTTAGCTAGGGTAGCTTGATTTTCCTTCCTTTTTGGACAAAATCTTTGAATGTGAAAAAAACCTATCACATTGATAGCATTGTACTTTGGATAGATCTCTTTCCTTGTGATTTTGAGACTTATTTCCTCTCTCTGGTTTGAACTTCCTCTTCTTTCCTTTGTTTCTAGAGTTTGTATGTAGTGTTTGGATCTCTCCTTATTTGTGCAAATTCCTCTTGATATTAGTTGCGACTCCTCTTGAGTGCATTCGTTCTTTAGTTGATCAAATTTTGGAAGTGAAGGGCGACTTACACATTGTATGAATGATTCCCATGATATAGGTAGTCCTCTTAGAGCAAGTAGAGAGAATTCCAAGTTGTCTACATTGTTTCCAATGGTGGCAAGTTGATCCTTTATTTCGGGAAATTCTTAAGAAATAAGTCATTATTGCCTCTCCTTTTGTTTATTTTTATATTCATGAGTTGCTGCTTTAATGTGAGTATTCTACTTGCATTGTTTATTTCAAATGTATCTTTTATGGTTTTGAATACTTCATAAGCTGCTTTCAATCTTGCTATTGAAGGGAGAATATGATCTCTAACAACATCGATTATAATCCTCTTGGCTTTTCTATTGCATCTGTTCCAAGTTGTCCTTTCTGGTTCTTCTTCAGGCATCTTTACATCTTTTTCTATGAAGGATTCTAGCTCAAGTTCTTCCAGTAAGGCTATAATCTGTATTTTCCATGAAGAGAAGTTTCCAACCCCTTCCAATCTATCTTCTACTTTGATCCAGTTCACCATCTTAGTCCTAATTTACTCTAACTAATATGATAACAGAAAAACTTATTTCGATTTGTTTCCAATGATTTTCCTCTAACAAGGCTCTAATACCATGTTAAGTAAATTCAGATCTTAATAGAGGAAATATGTACTCTTATATATCAGATTTGGATGACTGTAATCTAAGTTCCCGGTATGGGTATAGATACGGATACGTGGGTACAACAATCTTTTGAGAGGGGGTTTTGGGTACGTCTAGGTACGTCCGTACAAAAAAAAAAAGAAATTCAATAATATATATGTATGCATGTATATAGCCTGAAAAATAGAAAGAAAAATTAAATTTAGGATAAAGATAACAATATATTAACGAAAAATTAGAATTACCATAAATATATTTAAAAACTTACAAGTTAGACTTTAAATGTTTTAGAAACTTTAAGAACTTATAATGTTATATAAACACTATTATTATAAATATATGTAATATTTTTGAATTTAATACTATTATCACTCTAATAAAAATTTATTATTTTAAAATTTAATGTTATAATTATTATCATTTTAAAATTTAATAATACTATTCTATATTTTATTTTTTTAAGTGTAACTATTATCCTAAAGTTTAATCATGTTTTCACTATTTAAAGTTTAATATTATTTTAAAGTTCAAGTATCATCCTAAAAATTATTCCGATAACATCTATTTACTAAGTACTTTCTAGTTTAATACTTATTAAATTTTTACTTTTTTAAATCGTAAACCATACGAAGTATCCTCGTAACGTTAGCATTGTTAAACTTTAATAAAAAAATCAATCATAGTTGACGGCCGCTAGTTTCTCCATCAACGCAACTAGCTCACCAACGGCCACAGGTTTCTCTATCAACGTAGTTGGCTCTCACAGGTTGCTACTTTAGGCACAAGTTTATCTGAAGACGAACATCTGCACTTGCAATGGATTCAAAACTATGGTCTGTCGGCATTTCTGTTTCCTTTTGGGAGGGTTTGTGTTTGTGGTGGAAAGAAATGAAAGAGGAGAGCCTTGAGAGATTCCGCCACCTCAACATTCAAATTCAAAATAAAATCGCCAAATCAGCATAAAATCGTTTGGATACCTATTGCAAAAGTCACATGCATTTTCAGATTTAAAAAATCGAACCCTAATTGATTCCACAGCAATTTTTCAACGTATCTGATTTCAATACGTATCGTACCAGCATTTGAAAAAAAATCCAGAAGTACCGGTAACTTAGACTGTAATATATATATTAGAATTATACTGTAATATTCAATACATATGTCAGAATTTTTAATATATATACTTCAGAGACTGAATATATATGTAACGACTGAATTTGTGTGAACTGTATTAAAGTTGATATAACTTGAATTGATTGACTGCTAGTAAACAAAATGCCTTGATATGGATTTTTCTTACACAGCAGTCACCGAAGGCACTCATAATATATACAATGTAAAGTCAATGTCCATGGAGGGACATGACTCTCCCATGGCATATGCCATGGGAGAGTCATGGCCCTCTGTGGGCTTGACTCTATATAAACAAATAATCACCGAGAGATGACTATTCGATATCTCTCAATAGATACTATCGGTAATCACCATGTTTATCAATATTAATTCGATTTCATATATATATATATATTTTTTTTTTATTTTTTTTTTTTATTTTGTGAAGATCTGTGTGTGTGTGTGTGTGTGTATAGATGTATGTATGTATATATGTATGTATATTTCAGTGTAACAAGGGGACGCGTTCCCCCCCCCCCCCAAAACTGGGTCGTCTTAGAGACAGGGATGTCCTCGGAACGATGGGATGGCATGTCGGCATTTTGAGTGATGCCACTTAAAGCACCACATTCGCTGGAGACAGCGAGACGTCTCCAAACCGGTGAGACGTCTCCTGTGTGTAGGTGCAGGGGGACACAACGAAGTCTCCTTTATTGTGGGTGTGGGGAGACTTTTAGTTTTTGTTTGCATTATAATATTATATAGTTATTTTGATATCATGATTCATGGCATATGATACTTATTGTAATCATGACTCATATGATCATTGATTACTTTTAGATAGTAGAATCTAGATACTCATACTATTGATTTGAAGAACGATATATAGACTAATATTTGCTAATGTTCAATGTCAATGTTCATTGTTTGTTTGTCATTTGATCATGAATCATGATGTTTCAGTTCACAACTTCAATGCAATGTTCAATTTTAATTTTTTATTGTTTAAGTTTATTGTTTTTTACATCTTTATATGATTATATCAAGTTATATTGTATAATTGTAGTACATATTTTAATAACCAGCATTTTAAGTACCATATGTATAGTATATACACCCCTGCTCCCCTCGCCGTCGTCCCCCACCGTCCCCAAATCAAGGCCCTCTATCCCCCTGTCTCGAAAACTTGTCCCACCATCCCCTATCTCCCAAGGCCATGTAACTATGGTATATTTATATTATTTCACAAGTACATATATATAAATGTATTAATATTATAGAAATACTCTGAAACTTCAATCCGAATGAGACTATAATCTTAACACTCTTGTCATCCTTATTTGCACCATAAAAGACACAATTAAAACATTGAAAAGTTACAACTAACATATTTGATTTATACTATTCACATCCCACATAAAAATGAAAAACTCAATTATTATTCTATTTTGCCTTTTAAATATTTTTTAAAATATTTACACATAGGTACGTAGCATCATATAAGAAGAATATTGGATAGTAGTGAAGTTGTTTAGGAAAGATTATTCACATTCGTGTATAGAAATCAATATTTTTAAAGATTAATAAGTTCTTTAGAATAATTAGATATTTTTATTATTTAAAAATGGGCTTCACATACAACCATGGTTCCACAGTGCGTACTATTATTAACAGCTTAACAACTGTAATGGGAGATGAAAATCATTTTAGAAAGCAGTCATTATCAAGAATGCCAGTTGTGCTAGGCTCCCACCTCCACATATGTGCGAAGTAAATGTTGAAAAAGTAAAAGATAAATATGACTGTCAGATTTCTTTTAGTCCAATAATGGTTTTTGAAAGTTTCATATGTTGTCAATGTTTTATGATTTTTGTACACTAAATATATAAAAGGATAAGGTCATCATTAATGCATCATAAAAGTTGTCATTAATGAATTTTATAGATTGCACAAACATTTATATTTTTTGTTGGGAAAAAATAATTTTTCTCCCTACTTAAATTATAATGGTCCAATAGAATGAGTGAAAAATGTGATTCAAAAAATTATGTAAAATGAGAAATGTGTAAACATTTGAAGTTGCATTTAATTTATGTAATCCTATCATTTGTTGGTCGATTTAATTGAAAAATTGACCTACATGAATACAATAGTATCCGACCTTTGGTAGGTACTAATAATATATTATTTAATTAATATATAGATATATTATATCTCACACATATATATAATATATATATACACTTTAGTCTCATCATTTATCCAACTGAAGCTACCAAACATCAACACTCCCTCTTAGCTAGGGAGGATAAACACAAGATAGATATTACACCATTGGTAATAGTAGGAATGGTAAATTTTAAGGATATCTTTGATCAGAAGATATCCACCATTTTGATATCATGAGTATTAGCCTCTAGAAAATCAAAATATGATATTCACCAAATACTCTATAAGGTAATGGTCTACATAATATCAACATATGATATTCACCATTTTGATATCATGAGTATTGGCCTCCAGAATATCAACATATGATATTCACCAAATACTCTTGAGTAACACTTTGATATCATGAGTATTGGCGTCCAGAATATCAACATATGATATTCACCAAATACTTTGAATAATGGCCTGCAGAACATCAACATACAATATCCACCAATTACTCAATAAGGTTTGATATCACATCTAATATTATGAGTATTGGTCTCCAAAATATCAACAAATGATATTCACCAAGTACTCAATAAGGTAATGGCCTGCAGAATATCAAGTTTCAACACCTGATATTCACCAATACCTATCATATATCTATATAAACAACTTATAGACCATCAAGTGAATAACATCTAACACTTAGTTGTGTATTTACAAGATATAATCCATCACGATCTGTTTCAACATTTACATAAAATGTATATCATGACTTAAGTTATTGTAAGATCGTCACATTCCAATAACTTCTACAAATACGAGTGATGATCATTTGAAAGTTGTCACTTCCTCATGATGTACATAGGGGGTAGGCCCAATAAATCATGCAGTCACATGCACGATACCAAATGTTTACATGAAGTCAAAACTCCTTCTAATTCTGATATGATCAAGATCTTCAAAAATCAATTGAAACATATCCCTTGTCTGCTCCTTCCCAACGATGTGTCAGACTCCCTCTAAACATCAATCTTCTGAGCTCCTTTAGCTTTGAAGAAGTGTAACACTCCCTCTGAATCTTATATCAATCCTCTTTTCCTGCAAGAACATTCTCGGAGGAAAAATCAAAGAACATAGCTCTTATAGTACATATAGATATACAAATAAGTATGTTAATTTGGATGTTAGTAATTTATCTCATGCCTATTACTAACAATAACATAACTCTTCATTTTAAATTTTCAATAATAAAAATGTGATAACATAGTACTTTAAATGACTAAGATATAATATCAAATATTAATTTAAAATATAATCATACCTTGATTTTACCATTTTATATTCCATGATGGATCACCTCATATTAAATCTACTACATTTAGTCACCAGTCAATTTACAGTGGGTCCCTTGTATATGGTGAAATATGCTCAAGCATGTCATTAAGAATAATATTCATATGTTTCCCAAGTAGACACTAACCCATCACAAAAGAATAAGTGATGGGACCACCCAAATATATGAGCACCATAGTAGTTCCTTACTATCGACCTTTACCGACGCATGTAGGTAACCCTTCATTTTACCTAAATATTTCTCCACTACTCCACTACATTGTTCCTTTTCTAAGATCAAAGGTCAATGTCATTATGTATAAGACCAATTGGGTCATCATTACTTGGCACCCCCTTTCTCGGTACACAATTTTTGTGCAATACTAGTTATTTTTCTTTAGGATGGATTTGTAATTTGTTGGCGACTCTATTTGATACGTAATCGCATTTTATTATATATTTGAATGTCATCTCGTATGGTTCGATTATTGCATGTGCAGGTCAACCTGCACATCTTGACTAATCCCCTATGATGTACGTTGTTTGTGTGTTGATTAGGATTGCTTTGGAACCCCGTTAAATGGCTTGGAATCATTTTAATTTGGTGTACACTTTTCCCTAATTATTGTGTTGGAGTCCTGCGTCCTTCAACATCTTAATGTCCAAAGTGCTTTTAATCTAAGCAACCTTCGTTTCTTTCTTTGTTGGCAGCATTTGACCATCCTCTGCCAAGCTTCTGACATGTCAATGACAATATTCAATTGGTTCTGACTACACCACCCCATCAGTCACCATTGTGCCTGGCACCTATCCATAAGTCGCTCTATCCAAAAGCATGTTTTTTTACATATTCACATTTTCCTACACATCCTCTGGAAAAAAAAATTGCTACCTTGTTGCGAATAATGGATATATGCGGTTCATGTCCCCCATGTTAAAAGCAAACACGATTCATGGTTTGTGCTTCTTGCTTTCTTTTATTTGCTTGTAAATTATGACATTGATGTGCAAGTATAGCAGAAAATCATCAATGTCCACTATACTTTCTTGCCTTCTTTCCACTGTGTACCCAAAGTATCTGCCTTAATCTATTGATAGTTTGTTACATGATGTGCATATAAGGAAACTTGGTTTTCTCTATTCGTCATCTCTGACTGATCATGAAACTTTCAAGAAATATTGTGTTCAAATTGCTAATTGTCTTATTTCATGAAACTCTTAAAAGACTTGCCTTGTTTAAAGTGTAGGAACATTATCATTGCAAATCGCTCTATACAGAAATTGGTATAATAACTGAGTGTGCATGTCCACTTCTTGTATAGATCAAAATCCTACAAAAAATCGCAACGTTGTGAAACGTCTTGAATTTGCAACCTAGCTCTGATACCATGTTGATTTTATCAAATCGCTACAAACGTAATAGCACTGCCATAATGTTTGGTATGTGTGTTTGAAATGGCAGCAACCTCTAACTTATACTAAGCAAAGGCTATGAAGAGACATGTCCCTTCATGGACATGTCTATTCGACAATTAGATGTCTATTTGATAATTAGATATTAATATCATAGTTTAAAATACCGGCGAAATAACGCCAAAATCACGAGTTATCGCGAGTCAACAGGAAAAAAGATTTAAACGCCGAAAAACTTGGCAACGGTATTTCCAATAAATCACAGTACTTTTTATTGAAATTGCGAGTAACCAGAAAAGGCGGCAGTTAAAATCATCAATCAACACAAAATGACAAAAAAAAATGGTTTAGAATGCAATGTGCACGTCATCGCATGAAAAACAGATTTTAGGAATATGGTCGAGACAGGTTAATGAAGGCAGACTGCAACCTCAATGTCGATGAAAACGGAGCCTCACAAACCATTTCCAAATCCTCCCACGCTGCACTATGTTGTGACATAAGCTATGATCGATGATGCCTTTTGTTTCATTTTTATTTTGGTTTTGTAAGCATTTTCTAAAATTCTATATGGGCTAGAACTTTATTAATATTTTTTTTTTACATGGATTAGAACTTTATTAATATATTTTTATAAAATTTACGAAACATAAATCATATTCTATTAAAATTGATACATTAAATTTTTAATAATATAAATTTAAAATGTTACATTTAATTAGTATAAATTGTTAAATTAAAATATAATCATATTATAGAATATTATATTGTAATTTTATTAATTAAACCTTATCAATATATATTTAATATTTAATAATAAATGTTTATAAAATTATTATTTACAAATTACATTTTAATTATTAGATATTTAATATCATTTTATTCAAATTTTCAAATTATTATATATTCTACAAATTTGGTGTATGCATGCGTTTTAAGAATATTTTAAGAAATTTCATATTTTCAAATGTTCGATAAAAGTGTCGATTTATTGCTGATTCCAAGTTTTTCAAAAATTTTGGGTTGGCCGAGATATTGCCGATACCGAGTTTTAAAACTATGATTAATATAATAACAAATAATAATATCTCACATGATAATATATTAATTTAACTAATATTTAGATATATATTATATGTCACACACACACACACATATATCTACACTTTAGTATCATAATTTATCCAACTGAAGCTACAAAACATCAACACCTGGGACAGTCAAGGGACTTTTCAAACATCCCCAGCTATCCAAGCAATCTCTTGTCTCCAAGGAGGGCATCTCAGGAACATTCTTGCAAATCCCTGGAGACAGGGACCGGCCTTGGGATATCCCCTGACATACCACAGTTCCCAGCACAGCTATGAGGATGGGGATAGACATTCTAAAGGTGAGATACATCCCCACGAACATGGATACGTGTATCTTATCCAATTGTATAAATATCAGGGCTCTTGAAAATTGGTCATATCTGTCTTTGACTCCATGTCTGTGAAACACTCTGCTTGCAGTATGTCAAGAGACCAATCACCAAAAACCCTTCAACATTTACCTTTCATTATTCTCGATATTAAAAAAGTTCCATTGTTACCATGTCATGCATTCTATTATTCTCCAAACACTCAAAATAAATTTGCAGCTGTTTCTACTTATACACAAGGAGCAGATTGTGGAATGAAAAATTGTCATCCCACAAGTTAAAGAATCCAGAGACAGCAATCAGGTAAAAGACTCGTAACATTTTTCAGAAAATCATATAGGCATTTAAAAGGCTGCAAGTGTTGGTTATGCACTTATATTATTATTCATTAAGTCAAAAGGAAGGCATATGCGACAGTGCAAATCGATATGATTACATAGACCAGAAAGCAATATAAATAATTCTAAATTAACAAGACAAACAGGTTATAGGAGGCATAGTGCACTTACAAATGGTACCCATTCAGAAGTCCTCCTACGCAAATGACGCACCAAAAATTCTGCTACAACAACAGAGCTAGGCACATTACCAGGTTTGGTCCACTTTAATCTATGCAACTCAGTCAAAATACCTGCCCGATATCTGTCAGAGAAACATGAACCAATTCGTATTGTAAGCTCCCATGAAACTCAACAACACATTTTTGTAAAACCCTCACGCATCAAAAGTGCCTGGCTAACCCACACAACCATAATTGCACATATTGCATGCTAGTTGTTAAGCTAAAGACTAGGAAAATTTGATAATCTCAACCAACGAATGACTCTATTAAACATAACAACTGATATCTTTTTAGAACTAGTAGAGTGCCATTCAACATTTAAGGACCTAGGAGAACACAACACTCGCTAGTAATTATGAAGCATCAAGAAACAATAGACTGCAGATTGCTTTGTCAGAATTTCATCAGATTTCTTCTTGACACTTGAGCTTTGGCTATTACAGGCACTTAATTATTAAGTGCGTCAGTAGTAACTATAGAGTAAAAGTATGAAACCAATAGCACAAATTTGTGAGACAAGGACTGACAGCACCAAAGCATGACAACAGCAGGCCACAAGAAGTAAAAGCATACTGAAACGTCTTTATTTGAAATCAATCATGAAGGTTAATTAAACTCGGCTAACTAAACTACTGACATATCAGCAGAGAGACAGACTAACAGAAAACAAAGGATTGGAGCATATGTAAAAATATTCAGGAAAGACTGAGGAACCAAAGTAACAGAGGATCAGCAAGAAAAGTGCATCAAATAACAAGTTTTGTTGCAGCCAAGTAACTCCACATATTATTCTTCAGCCAAATCTATCCTGTAAAAAACGGAACTTCACAATGGATACATACAAAACAAATAACAGTGCAGATACAACAAAATACCAGAATTCTACAGATCCAAGGAGGATAGAATATTTAGATTTCTGTCTTTTCCCTCATATATCATTCAGGAACTCTTTTGGAAATGTAAAATCCATTCATGTATGGGTACATACCACTGTAGATCTCATTAATCTTATTAATAAAAAGCTTCAAACACAGTAGCATGAAAGAGCAATGTAGGGAGCATGTTGGAACACATTGCAAAGCATTAAAAACTATAAAATCACTGCTAATACATTGATGTTGTTCCTAAAGGCCTTGAGAAGGCAGATTGTAACATCACTACTAATACATTGATGTTGTTCCTAAAGGCTTTGAGAAGGAAGATTGGAATGTAAAGCTGCAAGAGACAATGACAGGAGAAGGCACATGTTTACTTTTCTAAAGTTTACCCACATTAGGATTCTCGAAGGCAATCCTGTGTGTTAGAAGCTTTGTTTTTTATTAAGTCACAATTCATGTTTGTCTTTTTAGTTTACAACTAATAAGTTGAGTACAAATGAGCACATTACTAAGGCAATCAATTGTCTTCTTGAGCAAATAGTGAAAGAATAACATAAATAACATAATAAATTTCATATTGGATAAATTTTGTGGTGGTTAGCTATAATCTTGTTACGCATGTTAGACAGTAATCTTGTTAGTATTACAGCGAGTTTTCTTGCTTCCTTAATTTTTTGTGGCTTGTCTATTTTGCATATTGATACCCATGACTCAAACAGTTGAAGGTGACTTGGTTACCTTCTAATCAGATAAATCCACATGAAGGGGAATAAAGAAGGAAGAAGCAAGCTTGAAAAACATGTTGGCAGAAGAATCGATTTCTTCTATCTCCACAACAGAAATAAATTTGTCAATCTTGTCTTCCTTTAAGGTGGTTATATGTTCATTATTTTCTCATGTATCTAATCTTGCCCAATTGCAAGGCCAATTACTGCCTTTCCATCGCCCCCCCCCCCCCCATGTCTTCTTGAGTCTTGTGTCCTCTTACTCCACTCCTTTAAAACTAGCCCAATCTGCTAATAACCATTAGTTTCTCCTCTTGCTTTCTATTTGACATGTCTAGGGAAAAACATCACATGGCCAAATCCAGAAACAACTTATGCTACCACTAATAGATGTTAATTTAACAAGAAGAGTCAACAAATACTATTTGGCCAAAGATAGGAAAATCTATCTTATCAAAGCACATAGATCAAAAATCTATGAAGTCCCAATCAAGACAAAAGATTGGTTAATGACAATGGGAAGTTTGGTTCGCTCCTTTTGAGGGCATGCCATATCCCTGCCCTATCTGGGCCAACCCAACAGTTTTTAAGAAGTGTTTTAAAACACTGAAGAATGTATATAGTATTGATATTTTTATTTCATGCAACCCTAACCTTCTTTTGGATGCAGACCTGGAATAAACAAATATTTAAATTTTTTTTATGTTGGCTGACCTGGGTTGTCTTTTTTGGTACCAACTCTAAATAAAATGAGTATAAAAACGAGTCTGCTGGTTGGGTAAATTTAGGCATAAGTTTGGCGATTTTTTCCCAATCAGGTGCTTGTGGAATGAAACCCCTGTCATGTGGGAAGTGGCTAAACAAAAAGCTGACCCCTTCAGAAATCCAATGGGCAACAGGGATCAAATTCTAATTTGTCGATTGAGGATGGATCAAATTACCTAGTGCACCTATAGGAAGGAGTCAAAATTCTTAGAGCTGCATCATTCATAAGGAAATGGTAGATCCAGTGCACAGCGACAGCACTTGCTTCATTTTGTTGACAACCACTTCCAGATCATACCCTATGTAGATGTACTAAATGTTAGTACTCAGAATGGAGTAGATTCTAGTCGACAAAAGAGCATCAACAAGATTGCTACACTAGGTGACTTGTGAGTTAAAAGGGCAGCATGTTAAAGGTTTCACACCTCAATCTATTCGCTAAAGACTAAAGTGGAAGCGACTAATAAGACATTGTGTACCTGCAGTCAAAGTTCGCAGAACTTTGTTTTTTTTTACATCGCAACAATCCCAAGGATCCAGCTTACTCAGATCAAGGGATACCCTATCTTGGAATTACTGTTCAAAATGTTATTAAACTTAAAACATCTAATTTATAAACAAATGCGGATCCTGTGGTCTGTGGTCTCAGAAAAATGTGGATTCTATGATCTGCGGTCTCCATTCTGTTCCATGTAATGTTGTGGCAGATGCGATACAAAACTTTTGCAAACCAGAGATACAGATTTTAACATTGAATTTATTGTATCAGATCTGTTTGGAAAATTAAGTAAACCCTAAGCTCATTTCCACAGTATCAGTGCCATTGCTTCCTCAATAGTTGGAACACTCACCGAGTACTTGGCGAGTTTCAAACACTCACTGAGTTTTTAAGCTCGGTGAGTTTTTCCCCGATCAACTCGCAGATACTAAAAATCGGCTCAAGCGGAAAAAATTGCCGAGTCGCCAATTACACGGTGAGTAATCGGCAAGTTTTTTGTAAAAACTCGCAGTGACAAACCCAATATAGAAACCCGCGCATTGTGACGGAAATAAAGGTCAAAAAGTTCATTTTTTGCAACGTCTATTGCATTTGTGCACTCTAGTGGCTTGAGGTGTGGAGAGAAGAGGGTTTGGAGGCATTCTTAGGTAATTGCAAGTGATTCAACGCAGATTTGAGTGGATTTGTAGAGGATTCTAACCAGTTTTAGAAGACAAATCTCTTTCCAAGTATGTTCTTTTTCTCATAGTTGTAAAACTTTTTATAGTTTTAAAAAATGTTCTATTGTTTTTGTTGTTATTTGTAAATGAATTCAAATCATTTAAAAGCATTTTAACTCTATGTTTGAATCATTTGAAAGCCATTCAGCTCTATGTTACATAAATTTTTTTGAAGAATATGTAAGATTCTCTAAAAACAAACACTAGTTGTTCTAACTTTGTTTATTCATTTTTCTAGAAATTTATATGTAGGGCAGTGGTTAAACATTAAAAAAGTATGACAAATCCACAAGAAGAGTGGCCACAAACACTGTGCCCATCTGGATATGTAGGCACTCGGCCTAGAAATGCAAAAGATAAGGCATGGCAGTATGCCTATGAAGCTCCAAATGATGTTGGGAAGGTTATATGCATTCCATCTGAAAAACTTATTTTTGAAGGCATAAACCGCTTCAAATACCACCTTGCAGGCATAAAGAAACATGATTCAAATCCTTGTCTCAAGGTAATTGAAGAAAAAAGATTCATCAATGCCCTACTTGCAACTACTAAAGAGAAAAAAATTGAATAAGGAGAGGGCGAAATTAGCTATGAGGGCAGCCATAGTTAAATCTCAAGGAGCTCCTTTTGATATGCAAGAAAAAGAAGAAGCACTTGAGAACATACCAGGATCTCTTCGTGGCCCATGGATCTGCAAACAAAATGTTTTTTTTGTCGGTTCCACTTCTTCTACATTTTCTAGTTCTTCATCACCATCCACATCAGGGATAGACAGTTATTTTGCGCCTAGGAACATAGCTGGATCACAACCATCATTAGAGGGCACTGGATGATTCAAGGAGGTGCATGAGCAAACTAATATTGCAGCAGCTGATTTTTTATTTTTCAACAATATCTCAATGTACGCGGCTAATAGTCCCTATTGGTTGAATTTGGTAAATGCAATTTCAATATGGGCAAAGGGTACAAGCTGCCTACTTGCAAGGATATGAGTAGAAGGTTAGTATTTTACTATTTAGTAATTGTAAATAATTGTGATTCACTTCAGTTCATTGTTATATTTTAATTCTTAATTGTTATTTTCTATTTTATACTAACACTTTATTACACCTAAATTTTGTAGGTTGCTTGATCATGCGGTTGGTAGGGCAACAATATTGATAGAAGACCAAAAGAAAGAGTGGAAAAAATATGGCTGCACCATTTTATCTTATGGGTGTACAGATGAAAAAAGTAGAACCATTATTAATTTCTTGGTTGCTTGCAAAGATGATGTGGTGTTTTGGAAATCTGTTGACACCTCCAAAAAAGTGAAAAATGCACACACATTGGCCTTAATGTTGGAGAATGTTGTCATGGAGGTGGGAGTAGAGAATGTGGTGCAAATCATCACAGATAATACAGCAGCATATGTGGCAGTAGGTAAATTTATTTTTTTATGTTCAATATGAATCATGAATGTAATGCTATGGTATTATTCAATTTAGATTTGATGTAAATATGGAAAGTTTGTAACTAATTATCGATTTTTTACTAATCTTTTAGGTAGAATCCTCCAAGCATAGTTTAAAAACTCTGTGATAAATCGCAAAAGTCGCGATATATCACGAGATGCATTGCTAAACAAAATAAACGCAACAAAACACATGTTTTTGAAAAAATCGCAGTGTATTTTTTCTGTTGATATCGCCATAAAACGTTAAACCTGACAATTAAAATCGGCGATAAAATCAAACACAAACTGCCAAAAACAATTTCGTCCCACGTCATTGCATTAAGAGGGAAGGATTTTATGTTAGTCGTTAACACAAACTGCGAAAAAACTTTTTTGTTCATGTCATTGTCTCTCCCGCACCCATTTCCTACCTCCAACTCACATTTCCAGCTGCCGTGCTCATCAGCCCTGGTGTATGTATGCGTTTTAGGGTTTTATATTTATGCAGAGACTTCGTTTAGCGACGTGTCATTTGTCTTCATTTTGGCAGCCATTTCTTCAAAGACTGTAATTGCAAATTGCAATGACTTCTCCCATCTCCCGACCCAACCAATTTGCACTATTTTTTTAATTTGTTCAATCCAAATATGTTTTAATTAAATGTTTCATATACCTTATATTTTGTAATTTGTAATATATTAATATATAATAATATAAATGTAAATGTATTTTGTATTAATGTAAATGTATTTCCATCATATATTAATACAAAATAAATAAATTATCATTAGTATTTGATTCATCAAATAAATTTAAATTTTATGTAGATGACAAATGTATTTAGTATTTACTAATTAAAAGATAAATAAAATACAAATAAAAAACAAACTGATTGATTTAAGATAAAATAAAATACTAATAATGAATTTAACTCAAAACCTTGATTAATATATGACGAAAATCTCAATTAGTATATGCTCTACAAATCTGGTATTATATGTTTGTGGTTTCTAAAAATATTTTTAGAAATTATATATTTTCAAATGTTCGATAAAAGTGCCGATTTATTGCCATTTTTTTCATTGAGTTTTTGCCAATTCCGAGTTTTCCAAAAAATTTGGGCCGGCCAAGATATTGCATATACCGAGTTTTTAAACTATGCCTTCAAGAGAGGCATCCCACACTTTTTTGGTCACCTTGTGCAACACATGTCCTTGACCTTCTTTTGGAGGACATAGGAAAACTTGATTGGGTGAGTTCAATTGTGGAAGATGCTAGGCAAGTTACCAAATATACCTATAATCACCCATGGGTTCTTAGTTTGATGAGAAAGACCACTAAAGGGAAAGATTTGGTGAGACCCACTATGACAAGGTTTGCAACGGTGTTCTTGATGTTGCAAAGTATTCTCAACCACATATTGGCTCTGAAACAAATGTTTGTGTGTGCTGATTGGGTTGCTTTATCTTACTCAAAGAAGCCCGAAGGAGAGCCTATGGCACGGATAATCTTTGATGATAGTTTTTTTGCAAAGGCTAAGGAGATTGTGAGGTAACTTCAAGAATCAAAACATTATATTTTTAGTCGATTCAAGTTTCATTACTAATTCATCACTTATTATGTTATTAGCTAATTTGTATTTTTCAAATTTCAAATGTAGATGTTTATGCCCTTGGTTAGAGTCTTGCGCATATGTGATGGGCAACAATCCCCAATAGGAAGTCTTTTTGAGGCTATGGATAAGGCCAAAGAGGCTATTAGAAATTACTATCATGCGGACAAACTCAAATTTGACCCCATTAGGGAAATAACTGATAGGAGGTGGAACAATATGCTCCACCAACCCATTCATGCAGCAGGCTACTTCCTCAATCCCAAATTCAAATACTATGATTGTCCTTAAGTTGAGATTTTAATAAGACTTTATTTTACTTTAGTTTTTAAGGTTGTGTAGTAAAACTTGATATCATTTTCTATTTGTTTCAAGGCTGATGGTTCGTACTCAAATCCTAACGAAGAGGTCATGGAAGGTCTCTCTAAATGCATTGAGAGAATGATATCCAATAAAGTGGAGAGAGACCTTGTTGTGACCAAACAACAAATCTATGTGGAATCGAGGGGTAATTTGTTCTCTTCTATGCTAGCAAAGAGAGCAAGATCTACTCAAACACTAGGTAAAGCGTCAAACTTTAAAACTTTTGTAAATTGATAAGTTGTGTTTTTTGATTATCTTTTTTCATTGCTTTATAACTTTTTATAATTTGTTTTGCAGATGCTTGGTGGGCAAGTTGGTGTGGCAACACCCACGTTTTCGAATTATCTTTTTTCATTGCTTTATAACTTTTTATAATTTGTTTTGCAGATGCTTGGTGGGCAAGTTGGCATGGCAATACCCCTAATTTAAAGAATTTTGCTCTCAGAGTCCTATGCCAACCTTGTAGCGCATCCCATTGTGAGCGCAATTGGAGCTTATTTGAGTCCATCCACACATATAAACAAAACAGAATGACTCAAAAATGGCTTAATGACCTTGTTTATGTGCATTATAATCTTAAGTTGCGCATAAAAAGGGCACAGAGTTCAACACTACCTAGTCCACTTAATCTGGAAGAGATAGATCCTTATTCTGATTGGACGGCATAGGAGCCAAGTCCACTGTTTTCACCGAATGAGATCGCTGATTTGGAGAGGCAAGCCATGGAGGGGGATGCTAGAACATATTTTCATTTCACAATGGATGACATTGAGGACAAGGACAATGATGATTCAAGCTCAGAGGACAAGGCATTACTAGTGCCACATATAGGAGGAGATACATCCTCTTCCACGACGCTGAGCCAGTCAGTACGGATGTCAAGCAAGGAGGCACAACCACAGACTTCACAGTCACACAGCTCACGCCCTATCCCAGTGCGGGGCACTTCTTCAAAGATTAGACCCCCTCGCTTTCCTGCTAGTGCAACTGGAAAGAGAAAGATGTGATTGTATTGATGTATTTAGACTTTTAGTATTTACTTCTAGTTTGACAGATTAAAACTATTTACTATTTTGCTTCACACCATGAGCATTCTACATGAGAATGCAATTTTGTACCCACTATGCATTTATATATATATATATAAACTCTGCTTGTTTCTTTTGTGTTCTCTATAATTAACTTATTAGATGCATCTTCTCATTAGATTTTGCAAAAAAAATGTATTTTTAATTAAATTTCAGCTGTTTTTTTAGGTTCCCGACTTTTCCCAAGTTTTTCTTAAAAATCGTTGAGTTTTTCCCGATTAAACTTTTGGGGGCCTTGGCGAGTTTTCCAACTGTCGTTTCCTGCCTGCCTCTGAATGTGTGCTACAAATTCATGAGCTTGAGTGGCAAAGAAATAAGGAGTTAACAAAGCAAGAGAAATAAAGAGGCAGACATGGGTGACAGCGATGAAGATAACTCACAATTTCTCAAGGAAAGTAAGAAGTTTCATACTACCATGCTAGATCGTAAGCGTGAGATAGTCCAACTCTTAAGAGGCCTAAATCAACACCTGACTGCTCGTAGGCCTAATCTGAATGGTAGAAAAGGAGGTCACTCGAGCAAATTACAAGGTTCCACTTAAGCTGAACCCAAGGACATTCAAAGACAATTTTTTGGAAACTAGAAAGAGAAGAGGCAATACCCATGGAAGAAGAGCAACCTACTCAAGGAGGTGCAATGACAAGATAACATGATGAATATAATGCCCTAAGCGTTGCTATCAATTGTGACATGCCTTCCATGGA
Source organism: Cupressus sempervirens (assembly GCA_028749045.1). NCBI lineage: Eukaryota > Viridiplantae > Streptophyta > Pinopsida > Cupressales > Cupressaceae > Cupressus > Cupressus sempervirens. Next base: position 336,548,205 of record CM053791.1, read on the forward strand.
GAACTATTACATGAAGGCAAAGAGTGGGCATAGGGGGAAGAAGGTATGAAGAGAGAAGCCCTGAAATGATATACAAGCCTGCTCAGGAAAGATTACCATACCCCCCTTTAATGGATTGGAAATTCACTCAGCAAGAACATGATTGCAGAAATTGGACACATCTTTGGATCCATTCCACCTTAAATTGAGAGCAAGTAGCCCATGAGTGGTGGTACCTGGCATGGTGACCCAAGGGCATGGTTCAACCATTGTATTAGAGGAGCTCAGCCAAAGCTTATTGAAAAGATTTGACAGAAAGGATCCCAAGATTCACTTCAAGAAGCTAGCATAGTTAAAGCAAGAGGGGCACTATAGAGCAATATCTCGCAGAATTCCAAAGGTTATCAGTGACTGTCTCAAATGTGATGGAGAGTAGGCTCTTAGTTCTTTTTATAAAGGACCCGTCATTTGATCCAAATTGCTTGTAGAAGGCCATCAGAAGAGGCCTAAGTTTGGAGGACTCAATGGCCAAATGCAATGTGTTGTCAGTAAATTATATAGTATAGCCGATGAGTAGAACAGTATCTGAACAAGCACGTGACGCTTGAGTCACCCCTTCGGGAACGTATATGTACACCGTCCGAAATGGACTTTGGATGATCGTTGTAATCATTGTATTCAGATTGTAAGCATTGAGTGCATATTGCATATATGAATAAAGTATTTATTTTGTGTTGTATCGTGCTATACTACATGCGTTAAAGTATCTTTACCCTGTACGGTAAACATTTGGCGTCGTTGCCAGACGAATCTGGAACGAAGGAATGTTATGAAGATTAATGTTGAATTTGCTTAACAAGGATAGGAACAAGGTAAAAGACAAGGATGAAATACGCAAAGCATAAGAAGTTTTAATTTTAGCACAGTAGGCGCAACGCAAACAGAAGCTTCAATAGATTGCCGACAGACATCGAGGGGGTTAAGGGGCACAGAGGGAGGGAGTGCACTCACCTAGTAGGCCGAGGAGTACCGAGGAATTGCTGGAGGAGACTCGACAATGATTGTATTTGCTAGAGGAAACAAGGGAGGAGTTTATTAATCTGTATACGCCGAGGGTAGAGCAGCTGAACAAAATGGAAGCAACTCGCATGACTCGAAGTGCCAAGGGAGTATGAGCGTGGAGTGAACTCTTCGTTCCCAATACACCTCACGAATGGATATAGGCGGAAAATCAAACGACCTCACTTGAGGAAGATCTTTCACCAGGCAACACAGTAGTTGTCCGAAGTAGCGTGGCTGTGCAGAACAGCACAAGTGCTCAGAACAGCGTAGATACTCAGAACAGCACGGGTGCTCAAAACGACACGAGTACACAAGTACCTAAGAATCAAAAGAAAGTAGTGATGGCAAGTCCCAAAGAAAAACTACCAAAGTTTAATGGTGATGGTACAGCAGATCCAATCACACATTGCAAGACGTGTGAAACCATATGGACAGCAAATGGCATGACGAACGAGGACGATTGGGTCAAACAATTCCGAGCAACCCTAAGGGCTGTGGCAATTGATTGGTTTCCGGACGCCGACCCCCAAAAACTGACTACAGGGGTGGACGTTAGAAAAGAGTTCATAGCAGAGTTTCGATTGCTACAGGATGATAATGAAATAGTTCCGGAGATATATAGCACCAAGCAAGGAAAGAATGAAACAAGCCAGGCCTATGCTAGACGGCTGAAAGAGCTGGTTGGGAAGATGGAAAATCAACCAGTGGACGGTTTGAAGAAACGGTGGTTTATGGAGGGGCTACAGCCGGCTCTGAAAAAGAAGATGAAGATTGTACCACCCGTGTCATACACCAACGTGTATAACCGTGTGATGGATCTAGAAAGCGAATACAAGACAAGTAAGAAGAAAAAGCATAAATCATCAAATTCAGACGATTCATCATTCAAAAGTAGTAGTGGTGACGAAGAATCGAACAAGAAAGTTTGAGCATTACAAAAAGATATGCTCCGAATGATGAAAGAATTTAAGAATTTGAAAAAGAATGCGGACACAGTGAAGGGAGAACTGTGGTGCACAGACTGTAAAGAGGATGGCCATACAAAGGGCTCATGCCCGAAGAAACAGTTTTGTGACATCTGCCAGGTTGCGGGACATTCCCTAAAGGAGTGCCTGTTTAACATGAAATCAAAAGGACACCAGCAGGTGTAACTAACGTAGGAAGTGTCCACCAGGAATAACACAAACAACGATGCAACTTTGAGAGGATATCGCAACACTAGTGGATGCAGAAGAGGTGGCAATAACAACAACAATAACAATGGAGGCCAGAGTTAAATATAGTACAACACGAGTGGATGGTCAATGATATAGTGTCGTGTGTGCAATCTCTAGGGCCACTTCACTAGAAACTGTACTACAAAGGAGATGCCGCAACTACTATGCAGATGGTGTGATCTGGGGGACCACGAAGATTCAAAATGCCCAACGCAAGGGGTAAATCTATTAAGCATTGAAGCATGTGATGAAAAGGTACTAGCGGTCACACGTGAGCAGGCAAAGAAAGCAAAATACCCTAATGCAGAAGAAGAGAAGGAGAGGTTACAAAAAGCACAAATAGAGCTAGAAAAGCAGATGAAAACAGGGAAATCACAAGTAAAAGACATTGCCGAAACTTCGAAAAGGAACTTAGCGAAACAAAACATGATAAGGTAGATAATGCAAACAAAAGTTCCTATTAAATTAAATGACCTTCTCATGACGCCATAGTTGTGAACGGCTATTATGAATATGACACCACTCCCGAAAGTGATGGAGGAAACATGAAGGGATAGTAATGGAACAACGGCAGCAGACTCGATGCTACTGGCACTTACGACAAGAAGGCATCTGGCAGTAGTTGAGATGGGCATTCTGGACACTATACTGACAAACACAATTATAGACGGAGGATCAAGCTTGAATGTGCTACCGGAAGATATTTGGAAAAAGCTAGGACAACCCACACTGTGGCCGCCTACTTTCCAATTACTAACAGCAAATTAGCATGGGATAAAACCATTGGGAACTCTGATGGCACAACCGATAACAATTGGGACACAACCATCTTTACTAGATTTTGTAGTCATCCCACTAAAGAGAAGAGGGTACAACGCAATCCTTGGACAGGGGTGGTTGGTGCAAGCAAAGGTAAAACATGATTGGAAACTGAACACCCTATCCATTGAACACGGAGGCAGAAGATTCATAATTGACTTGCATACACAAATGGTAGGGGAAGAGGCAGCGTCGTCAGACTCAAAAGGTGAAGGCGAGAGTGATGACGAAAGAAAAAAGAGAATGGAACCAGATGAAGAAGGGGTGTTGAGATTAGGAGGGTCGATTGATGACGACCTAGATTCGGTGAACGGACTACTACACTAGCAAATGGAGGATTACGAGCTCTTCTCGAGTTGCAACATGTTGGGTGCCGAGGAAGGAAAAGAAGGAAAGAGTTCCCGAAGGAGCATAGTGAACTAAAAGAGGGAGAAGCACAAGTGGATGAAACATCGGCCCATACGTTCAGTGAAGATAAACCGATGAAGTATGAAGAGCCTATGGTGAAAACAATGAACTTGGGTGATGAGGAAAATCTGAAAAAAATTCTTAAAGGAGATGATTGGAACCCAGTTTTGAAGGCGGCAGCGTTCAAAATATTTATGGAGTACAAGGACATCTTCGCTTGGACATATAAAGACTTAAAAGGAGTGCCACCAGAACTATGTGTCCACCGAATACCACTGATCGAAGGTGCGGCACCTATACGAAAGCGGTCCTACCGAATGAATAAAAACTATGTGGCACGAGTCAAAGAAGAAATCAATATGATACTAGAGGCAGGAATCATTTTTAGAGTACAGATGAGTGAGTGGGTATCACTGATCGTGATATCTCTAAAAAAGGACACAACAAAGATAAGAATATGCGTAGACTTTCGATGCCTCAACGCGGTAACAATTAAAGACCCGTTTCTGGTACCATTTACGGATAGCATCTTGGAGGAAGTAGTAGGGCATGAGATTTATCCATTCATGGACGGATTCTTGGGGTACAAGGAAGACAAATTAAAAACAACATTCATTGTGGAAGATGGAGTATATGCATACAATAGGATGTCGTTCGGATTGTGCAATGCCCCGGCGACATTTCAAAGGATTATCTTACACATATTTGATAAAATGTATGTCGGAAGTTTTAAAGCATTCCTAGATGACTGGTCAATCTTTAGCATAGAAGATAAACACATAATGGCACTCGAAGAATGCATGGAGAGGTGCAGAGGAGCAAGATTGGTGTTGAACCCAAAGAACTGCAGGTTCATGGTGCCATAGGGAAAGCTGCTCGAACACAATTTGTAAAGCAGGGTTGAAGACGGATCCGGACAAGGTCCGCGTAATCTTGGAGATGATGGATGTATCGGAAGTAAAGTCATTTTTAGGGCACATCGGTTATTACCGGAGATTTATTATGAACTTTGCGAAAGTTTCCTACCCGCTGGACAAACTCACTTGCAAGGGTGAACCTTACAAATGGGAAGCCGAACAAAATGAAGCTTTTGAGGGATTGAAAACAATATTGGCCACGGCACCCATTCTAGCCTATCCGAATTGGGACAAAGAATTTCATGCTCATGTAGATGCATCGAATTATGCCATTGGAGCAACACTAGCGCAAACAGGTGACCACGGATTGGACCATCCAGTGTATTTTGCAAGTAGATTGTTATTTAAGGCAGAGAAAAACTATAGTACGATGGAGTGAGAGGTGTTAGGGATGGTGTATCCAGTGCAAAAGTTCAGACATTATTTGTTGGCGACACCATTCGTATTCTATGTAGATCATCAGGCAATGCTATACCTGGTGAATGCACCGATTATTCAAGGAAGAATAAGTCAATGGTTGCTATTACTACAGGAGTTCACATTTAAGATAGTGGTGCAGCCAGGGAAAAGTCATGTAAGTGCAGATCATTTGTCGATAATAAAATCGGGAGAGCCACCTAAGGGAGTTAATGATGATTTTTCGGATGCGCAGCTATTTCATGTTACTGTACTACCATCCTGGTACGCACATATCGGAGAATATCTATCGACAGGTTAGTTTCTGAGCAAGATGCCACCAAATGAGAGAAGGAAATTGGTGCTGAGGAGCCAGACGTTTCAGTTAATCAACGGACTATTATACAAATTGGGACCTGATCAGATTCTAAGGCGATGCGTCCTAGAGGAGGAAATTCCAAAGGTACTAAAAGAAGCATATGAAGGATCGGCAGAAGGACACATGGGGCCAGACACAACTGCGCGGAAGATACTTCTGGTAGGATTATGGTGGCCAACCGTACACAATGATGCCAGGGAGTGGGTCATTGCATGGGACACATGTCAGCGAGCCGAGAAACCATTAAAGAGGGACTTCAGGCCTTTGAATCCCTCACACGCATAGGAACTCTTTGAAAGATGGGGATTGGACTTCGTCAAACCTCTGAAGGTAAGCAAAACTAGAGGGTGCCAATAGATTGTGGTGGCGACAGAGTACCTGACTAAGTGGGTGGAGGCACACACACTATAGGATAACTCGACAGTAAGCACAGCGAGATTTATTTATGAGCAAATCATTACCAGAGACGGAATTCCATTGCAGTTGACAAGTGACCGAGGAGGACACTTTGTTAATCATGTCATCCAATTGCTCACTACTGAGTTTAAAATCTATCATTCATTGTCGAGCCCGTACTATCTGAGAGCCAACGGACAAGCCAAAGCTATGAACAAGATCCTGGTTGGAGTGATTTATAAATCCTATGCAGTTGAAGGAGAAGATTGGGAAGAGAAGTTACCATCAACCTTACGGGCGTACCGTACCTCATATAAAGTAACTACGAGACATATTCCATTTCAGTTGATGTACAGACAGGAGTCAGTGGTGCCAACAGAATTCATGGTACCAAGTTTGAGGATAGCAATCGAAAACAAGCTAGGCAACATGGACAGCTTAAGGGAAAGATTGTACAACCTGAACAAACTCAATGAGTGATGGCTACAGGCACAGTGGGACACCGAAGTTACACAAAACAAGCGAAAGGCATGGCATGATAAGCACTTAAAATTAAACAAGTTTCAACTAGGCTAGTTAGTTTTGAAATATAACAGACGAAACAAAATCAGACCTGGGAAGTTCAAAGTTAAATAGGTCAGATTGTACAAGATACGGGAAGTTGGCGATGACGAGGCAATCAAGTTATGGATGCTGGACGGAAAAGAAGTACTAGACGCTATGAACGAGTCAAAGCTAAAAATATATCATGAAAGAAATGTTGCCCCGCCAACGAACAACTGAGAAAAAATCAACTATAAATACTGTATATATGTAAATACTATATATATGTAAGATAAGTAAAGGTAGATAAAAGACAAAGTTGAACATAATTTTTGAGTGCCACTGTGAAGTAATAAAGTAATAAAAGATCGGAGTGTTAAAGGAGTACGGAAGCTATAAATTTAGAACATAATTGTTAAGTTAAATGGACTAGTCACCACCGTACAGTGGTCAATAACAAAAATAGTGGAAAGATTGCACTGTACGGCATTGGGGAGTAGGTTAAGAACTTTGTACGACATACGGCCAGACAATAACATTGTAATGTATGGTTCGTACCGAATCCCTGTACAGATATTACAGTCACCATACGGCTTGTAAAAGAGACATCACTAAAGTACGCAGACCATATAAAGGTAGGAAGCAAAGGTAAAAAGGGCAAAGATCGTACAATGTACGGCAACAAGAAAGGCAAATACCATATGGTGTACAGCGAAAAGGAGAGACAGAGCACAGAGACCGTACAGTGGATGGTAGACGGTGACAACGAAAAAAACAAAGCGCAAGAACCTTATGGTGTACGGTGTCAAAATCAAAGCAAGAAGAATGTACAACAAATTGCTCTGTACGACTCAACAAACAGGAAAACAAATGTACGGTTGTCCGTATGGCCAGCCTGGGCGAGAGGGAAGCACGTAAAATACCTATATGATCTCACTTCCATACGGAATGAGAAAAGAAGAATAGGGAGCATACATCAGCAACTGTAGAAGTACACTAAAATAGGGAGCCACATCTTTAATTACCGTACAGCTAAGACAAACACAAGACGAGAATATAGTACGGACCTTGTGCTAGTACAGAAGGAGAGCAATACGGATTATAGCTTGCAAAAGAGAAAGACGATATGTTGAAAGAGAGCAATCATGCCAAATAACCTTTCAGAGACCATACAAGAACATTCAAAGGGAGGAGCCATACTTTCCATAAGCCGTACAACAGAGAGGGTGGGCAGGGTAGAAGCCGTTCACAGAGCTTTGAAGGAGAGTCGTACGGATCCGTACGGACGCTAAGGCAGGAGAGGGATTTTGTAACAAGTTTGTACGGGGAAGCAACTAAACTAACGGTTTGTGATCTATCTAGCAAAACGACAAAGTGACAGTTATGCAGTCAGTTGGCAAAAGGGCTTGGAAAAAGAAATTGTACGAAGACTCAGCCATGAACAGGAATGTGAAGACATTGCCATCCGGAGTCCGTGTAGCAGGAGGGACTAGTGCAGGTCCAAGTAAGAAGAAAGTAAAGCAACCAAAATAGCCGGTTGCGACAGATATTCCTACAATGCAGAGTGTTACATTCGAAGGGTTAAATGGTGCAAAATGCTGGAAGTGGTGGAAGGAGACTCCAGAGAACCACCAGGTGAAGGATAGTATCCAGAAAGCACAAGTAGAATGGGTGGTTTAAATGCCAGTATTTTGTATCAGAGACTACGAAAATTTTCTACGCATAATGATAGAAACGTATGACAGGTTCTCTCGAACTAGTATGTTTGAATATCTTGGTTGCAACTTAGTAGTGTCATTCAAACCGGCCGACTTCACACGGGTATTTGGGATACCTGGCCATGCTCAAGGTGGAAGGAAAATAGAAAGTAAGCCTAAAAAGATGAGCCAGGAAGTAAAGATGCAATTGATATAGCTCGTTTGTGGGGACTTGTCACAAGTAGAACAAGAGGTCCTTTCAGACACATCAAAGGGCAGAGGGTTGAAGAAATCCAATATACAGTAAGGTCACTGGCATTGTTTGATGGACATCGTGAAGAGTCGCCTCACAAGTTCTAGCCGCACCTCGGATATTTCATTTCCACATGTAGCAATGATGAACGGGATTTTGCACAGCAGGGTATATGACTCGGCAGCATTGTTGGCAAAATGGATGTCGGAATTCGTGACATTGCAGCACAAGACATTCTACATGCCACATTATGCCATCGGCCTGTTCCTAGATGCAGTGACGCAGATGATCCCCAATGATGTACTAGAGGCCAAACCAGGACCACTCACGCCTAGCAAACCACCGGTTATGTAGTGGAGGCAGTTGGATACACTTGGCACCAAAACCATCAGACAGAAACGACCGAGGCCAGACGGTGGAAACATAGACAGTGGTCGAGAGGAGACTTCTTCAGAGGAGAGTGGGACTGATGGGGAAGAGGAAGAGGACGAAGAGGTAGAGGTAATTAAAACTACGCCATTGAGATTCCCATGGCCTGCACTTTCAGCTACAGCACATTTGGCTCCTATTGGCATACATGGCATTCTAGGTTTTGTTCAATTCAAGCAGCCAGTAGTGATGACACCAGTTTTGGCTATGACGCAGCCTGCCGTAGAGACACGAGCTATTCTAGAGGCAGTAGCAGAGGCACATCCATCACCAACAGAGATAGCCGCTCTAGAGGTAACGATGGAGTCGGCTCGTGAGACTTTACCAAAGGCTGGAGATGAGACATTGGTACCTGATAATAAGATGGACACAGAGATAGGGGTAATGGAGGTACCAACAGGCGAGGAGTTGGGGGCATCAGGTGTTTGATTGGATGTAGTGGGTTCTGATGCAGTGGTTACAGTAGATACGACACTGCTAGCATCACCTGAGAGAGACAGAGAGAGTCGAACCCAAAAGTTGAGTGCTTACCCGAGTACGCGGTTCCACCGAACCCCGGCACCTCAAGTGGCGTACTTGCCAACACCCACACAGGAAGCAGTTCCGAAGGAGAACCCATTGCAAACACAGGAGGTTGGGCAGACACAAGCTGAAGGATTACTGCATAGCGCTATTGAGCGTATGGCGGAAGCAGTGGAGAGGGCTATGGGTGTGCAACAGGAACATCCAGTAGCGTGGGAGGTAGGGATGAGAGAGGCATTTCTTGCTAATGTAGCAGCTCTAGCAACTCGGGCTCGCTAGGTGTTAGTTTTGGCAGAGACTCAGGCATTGGACTCAGTAGTGAAGGAGCCAGAGCGAGTGATATCCTTTATGAGATTAGGATGCCCGGCTACCTTTACAGTCTATTTTGAGGAGCGGGGATGGCCGGATGTGGAGACTACAAAGATGTGATAGGATTGGGCCACGATGAGAGATCCTAGTATGGAGAGCCAAGAAGAGGCTTTGACTCATGAGATAGTGAAGTTATACAAGGAGGCATATTACACTATCTGGAGGAGCCAGGCAGATCAGGGAGCAGCTAAGAGGGCTCGGAAGGAGTCAGCTATGAGGTTAGCCACAAAGAGGGCAGCCTGGGAATCCGGGAGGGCAACCCTGTTAGACAGACAGAGTTAGCTACAGAGGTTGGTACCGAAAAAGGAACAAGTAGCAACATAGAAGGAGAAAGAGTTGGGAGAAATTGCAAGGATGATACAATCAGCTTTAGAGCTTCAGATGGAGGCAGAAGCAGAACTCAAGGTTAGGAAAGAGCAAGTCTACAAGCTACGGGCGGAGCTGAACGAGTCGAGGGCGTGGACGGCCACTACGTCAGTGACGCATCCCTCTATTTAGTATTTATGCATTGATGTACTAGTGGGTTATTTTTTAAGTTTTGTTGTATTGTTATCCGAAGACAACTTTTCTTTTGGGGGGGGGATGATGTTGTCGGTAAATTCTATAGTGTAGCCGACGGATAGAATAGTATCCGAATGGGCACGTGACACTTGAGTCGCCGCTTTGGGAAGGTATATGTACACCGTCTGAAATGGACTTTGGATCATCGTTGTAATCATTGTATTCGAATTGTAAGCATTGAGTGCATATTGCATATATGAATAAAGTATCTGTTCTGTGTTGTATCGTGCTATACTACATGCGTTAAAGTATCTTTACCCTGTACGGTAAACATAATGTCCCCAAATGTCAACGAAATAAATTAACTAAACTAAATATTTTGAAGTTGTCCAAATAAATTAAATATTAATGGATGGCCTTTTTCTAATTAACTTTAGTAAAAGTGACTTCAATAAAATAAGTATTATTAGAAGTCACTTAATTAATAAAGTGGCTTTCTTATAATGTTAAAATTAAATTATAACATAAAGTTCCATTTTGGAGGGAAATAAAATAAAGTATTTCTCTCAAAATAGGGAAAAGGTTACTACTATAAACGAAGGAAAAAGGGCAATGCAAAGGCATTTGGAGATTGTTATTTTCATTTTGAGTCTTTTCTCTGTGAGCTTGAAGCTTTGCTTAAAGGTCTAGTAAAACCCGAGGACGGAAACCCAAGCTGATTTGGTGATTTGGTCAATAACCCAGATCAGGCCCCTCGGTGGATTCCTTTCAGCCTTTCTCGATTCGCAGGTGTATTACATTGTTCAGTTTTGTGCACAGTTATCCCATTCACCATAATTTGGAGATATCTCACAAGGGCTTGATGATATTGTAGAGGAATCATGTGGTTATGTTGCATCTAAACTTTAAGCATGTTCTAGCATTGTAATAGCAGTATATTTATTAATAGCCATGCATATTTTATATCATAATCATTTTCAATAGATTTGACTTTGTAATCACCTATTTCCTTGGAAATCTATATTGTTCCTTTGCATGGCCTGCATGTTATTATTCTGCAATGAAATGAAGCAAATCATGTCAAAAATCAAAATTCCAAATCAGATTCGAGACAATATCCTAGTTTGGGATATTTCAACAGAGGAAAATTTTATCCCAAGAATATGCATCTGATCAAGCACAGGAAGCCTCCTCAAAAGTGTTTCTCGCATCAAAAGGCACTACCCAATAAGCCAAATAGGGTTGAAGAATCCAATGATGAATTTGAAGAAAAAAACGTAAGCTCCACATATAAGTTTCATGGCAGCCAGATCACAGATCTTGGGAAAAGGTCAAATACAATACATAGAAGTAGTTTCCCACAAGGGCTTGAGGTTGTTGGTAATGAGGCAAAACATGATGACTAAGGAGGAGAACAGCATACAGAACGCTTGCAACACTATCAGAAACACTTAGATTTATGCTTTTCATTCTAAAGGAGTTTGCTTGGACAAAGCTTGACAATTTGATTAATTGTGGGGCCACCCACAGTTTCATTGATGAAGGGTTAGTGGCCAAGATGGATTTGACGATAGAAGGCTTTCAAAAATGTTTACTGTTAAATTGGGAAACAAAAGTACCATTCCATGCAACCAAAGAATTCAGCAATTCGACTTTTTAAAAAAAAGATACAAGATGCAAGAGAATTTCTATATAATTGGCATTGGCAAGACAGAGTTGGTGTTGGAGAAGTTATCAAACCATACAGTAAAAGTGCAAATCTGATAGGAAGGAGATAGTTCTTTGCGACCTTTCCAATGGGAGCCCTATGGTAGTTTCAGGCAAAAGGGTGGAGAGTTTTTGGAAGAGACCAGGTGGCTTGGATCGTAGAATGCTTGATTATACATATAAGTTCATCTAAGGATGAGAGGTCCTGCCATTTTGATATTCAGTTCATCTTGGATAAACATGCAAAGAAGTTTGATGAAATCCCTTCTAGTCTACCAATGGATAGGAACTTTCAGCATGTGATTGAGCTTGAGGAAGGAGCAGAACTTATCATCAATACACCGTATCAAGACCCAAGGAGGTATAATGAAGAGACTAAAAAGGCAATTAAGGAGCTATTGAGCATTTGGGACACACAACCATGTCCAGCCCATTTGCTTCATCTGTGGCATTGGTGAAGAAAAAAGATGGGACAATGAGAATGAAAGCAATCACTATCCCATACGCAAGGTCAATGAGTTAATAGCTGAGCTTCATATTACAATGTATCTCTCCCAGATTGACTTCTATCAGGGTATCATCAATAAGGGTCCATGATACACTATCGAATTTCAGAATCACTCACCAGTTCAAGTGCTTGGGCAATATATTTGGGTTGACCAATTCACTCACCACTCTTCATTCATTGCATGAATCCAGTATTCATTTTATCATTCAAGAAATTGTGCTACTCTTCTTTGATGGGCACAAATTTCCTATTACAGCCTTTTAACAAGCTCAAGGATGTAATGAGCCCATGCCCAATTATGTCCATTCCAGATATCTCACTTCCTTTGTTCTGGAGTGTAATGGTTCGGAGCAGTTTTTATGCGAAGTAGACACCCAATGGCATTTGAGAGAAGGAATTACAAGGAGACAGATTATAGCTTCTTCAGTTATGACAAGTTGTTGGCTACCATGCATTGACTAACCAAATTCAGACAATACTTGGTTTGTGGGATGTTTGTGATCAAAACAGATCATAATGAAAAATTTGTGTTAGTCTTCTTTGATGAAATTTTAATTTGTCAGAAGACACGAGAAGTCACGAAATGATCATCTAAAGCACATAGATGTGTTGCTTGGAGTACTTGAGCAACATTCATTCTACACCAAAGCATTCAAATGTGAACTTGGCTTGACTGATATACTATATCTGAGGCATAAGAATAGTGCCCAAGGGGTTAGTGTGGATAAGAAGATCAAGACAATACAAGATTGGCGAAGAGTAAGAAATAAATCATGTTTGAGGGGATCTGTGAGCCTTTGCAGCTATTATAGGGGGTTTGTGAAGGGGTTTCCACAGCCCCGTCAACAGATTTGACAAAGAAATGAGCCTTCCCTTGGAGCCTTACAGCACAGAGAGCTTTTTGACAAGTTCAAGGAGGTCATAAGCTCATGCCAAGTTATAGCAATTCCAAACTTCTCACTTCGTTTTGTCCTGGAGTTTAATGGTTCAGAAGTGGAGATCGGAGCAATTTTGATGCAGAGTAGGCACCCAATGGCAGTTCAGAAAATACTTGGTTTGTGGGATGTTTGTGACCAAAACAGATCATAAAAGCTTGAAATACTTCCTCAACCATAAGTTTTAAATGATAGATAACAAAATAGGTAAGCAAACTACAAGCTTATGATTTTAACATTGAGTATTTTACTAGTTTAAGAGAAAGAACAATGTGGTGACTAATGCACCCTCTAGGAAACCTTATTTTTGTACTATGACTGATAATCTGATGATTGGATGGCTTCCATAATAGTTGAATATGATAAGTACACAGTTGCTAATGCCATTTTGGATGATAGATTGCAATATGACAGGATCAATGTAATCGATGAGCTCATCCTCTGGAAAAATTAAGTGTATCTTGTACTAAAATCAAAGGTAAAGGAAACAATTTGAAGGCATGTCTGGACACACCACTTGCTAACCATACAGGCTACTATAAGACATGCAAGCAAGGAGTGTTCCTCATGGAAGGGCCTAAACATGATATGTTGAAGCATGCTAGGTAATATAAAGTGTGACAACAAAATAAAACAGCGCATGTATAATCAGATAATTTGTTGCAGACACTGCATTTCCATGGATTTCATTACATGCATTCCAAAATTGCAAGTTAAGGATTCTATCTATGTGATTATTGATAGGTTCACTAAACACACACATTTCCATGCCATTTCTTCTCCAGAAGTTGCCCATTTGCTCCTTGATTAAAATTTGACTTCATGGGCTACCAAGGAGCATTGTTAGTGACAGACAGCAAGTTATTAACTTGTTTTGGCAAGAGATCTTTCAATTAACAGACACGGAATTAACCCCTACCACTAGCTATCATCCTCAAAACTGATGGGCAAACAGAGATTCTAAACAAATGGATAGAAGATTACTTAAGGAAACATGCTACAGAACAGCAAATGGCACTACTCAAGCAAATCGCACTACTCAAATGGTTGCACCTGGGGGAGTATTGCTATAATTTTACTCACAGGTCTATAGTTATGACCCTTTTCGAGACACTCTATGGTTATGATGTCATTTCATTCAAGGATTTGTTAGTTTCCAATAATAATGTTCCAAGAGCTAAAGATTTCATTCAGTGAAATTTAGACATTGCAAAAGCACTCATGAAAACCTACAACAGTCCCAAAAATGTGTTGGACAGCCTGGGTGTCTCTTTTTGTCACCAACCCTAATTAGAATAGGTATAAGTAGGAGCATGGTTGAAAAACTCTGAGGTATATCACAGAACTCTGCAAGCTGGGCAATATTATCGCACAAAAAATCAGCGCCACATTTTTGTTTTTCACGCAGCGAGTTTAGCCTCCAAAAAATTGCCACATCATGCGTATATTTCAGTCTAATTAATAATTATAATGTTTAAAAACGACAACCTTGTATAATCACAGCGACTAAGGGATGTATTGTGTCTTGTCACAAAACCAAGGATTGAGCTCCAGTGACTTTTCACCCTTTTTCCTCAGGGAAATCTACTCCTTTCTTATACTCGACTGCCTGAAACGATGAGCAAAGAAAGACATGTCTCTCCACTCTTCCATTTTTGGTCACATCTCTGATGAGGCTGATATTCACATTTTTCTTTAAGTCGCTTATGCCTAATCAATGTTTTGTAATAAACTTTATTTAATCCTCTGCCTACTTAACGAGTGACACAGCCACTATGGTATAGGTCATTATATAAATCTATGTTTTAGTTTTAGTCCTGCATTATTATTATTATAACTGATTGATATATTCATTAATAGAATTATTTACATTAATAATTGATTAATAAAAATACCCGACTGATAGTGAGCCCTTAGTAAATATACGTTGGTTTTCGTAATATTCTAGTTTTTATATTTTAAATACAGTTTAAATATATAAATAATAATAGTGAATTACTGGGGATCACCTTGTGGTGTAGTGGTGTTGTGGTTGCACTATTAATGGTGCAACCAAGGTTCAAATCCCCGCTTGGCCCAAAAACAGTGTTCATGCGGGTTGGACGTGTTCATGCGGGTTGGACCCACCTAGGTTGCCATGCTTGTGGAGATAAGGGCAGTGTTAATGCTGGTGGATTGGTGCACGTGACAGGAGATGAAGGTTACAGTGTTCATGCCGAACAGTGTTCAAGCCGATGGAGATGGAGGTAATGGTGTTAAAGCCAGTTCAGTTCTCGAACCGTCACTGCGCTAGGAATGCTCACGAACCCTGTGCTAGACCCACGTTGGGAGTGTGTTGGTTGCATCCCTCGGGCTCAGAGTCCCTGCTGAGCTTCCGTACTCACAGGTCTTGTGTGTTGAATTAGGGAATGAGGTCCCCCAGATTTGTGGCATCACTGGTTCGTAGCTCCAGTCAAAAGTGAAATAATATCGATCAAAAAAAATAGTGAATTACTAAATACAATGTTTTAACATTTTAACAATTATTACATTTGATGAATATTTAACTTTGATTAATATGATGGAAATCTCAGATTTCCATAAAAATGCCAATTTATTGCTGATTGTTTTTGCCAAGTTTTCCGAAAAAATTGGGTCAGTCGAGTTATTGTCGAGTCCAAGTTTTTCAACTATGAATAGAAGTTTGTTGGCTGCGTAAATTTAGTCATAAGTTTGGTGAATTTTTTCCCAAATGGAAGCTTGCAAGATGAAATCCGTGTCAAGTGTGAAGAGGTTGGACAAAAACCTGACCCCTTCAAGTATTTTTCTGTGCATGCATTCCATTTTTCCTAAGTTCTTATCCCAATTGCTGTGCAGGATAAGTGGGCAGATAAATGTCAACTCTATGAACTGTGATCTTCATTCTGTTTCGTGAAGTTGTGCAGATCTTATTAAAAAATTCTGGAAACCCTAGGTTCTTTTCAGTTCTTTGCAGATTTTGATCTTAAGTTTATTGTATCACAACTGATTAAAAAATTAGATAAACCCTAGGCTGTTTAGATCAATTTGCTGATTTCAGCTGCCGTTTTCTGCTCTGCAATGAGAACAACCCAGAGGACACGCTGAGCTCAGGATGAAACCACTGCCTCACTAGATCAGACTTTTATGGCACTTTCTAACTCTGAATTTCAAATTATTTTTTATTGTCGCCGTTTCCTTCATTATTCATCCCATATGCTACACATAAGGGGTCAAGTCTAAAACCAGTTAAATCACTATCATAAATCTGCAGATTTCATGATGAATAATATGATCTTGGAGCCAGTGCCTTAAGAAGGACCTATACATACTGCAGTGAACAGATTTTTAGGGCAAACAAGTGGGGGGTATAGAGAATTCACAGGACGGAGGGACAGAGTCTAGAGCATCAACAGCAAGCCCAAAATTCATATATCTCATCAGATCAATATCAATGTGGCAAGAGACTGTGACCAGGTGTGCAGTAAGTATATCCCAAGCATCAACAACTGCAAAATCTGTATTATGAGGGTTTTATTCTGACCAAGAGTGCATCAAATATATTCTAGGCATCACAAACTGCAGTACATCTGTGTTTGAGTGCTTCACAACTCAATACCCTCGAGGTGACAGGCGTAGAGGTGGTCTTTAAATTTGGGCAGGTGCTGGCTCGGTATTCACGAGTCACCATTAATCGAGAACTAGATGCATGAAAGGCCAGATCAAGGACGGTTGGGCTCTCCCAATCAAAGCACTGGGACATAGATGTTCAGGAAAGGGGTAAATACACTACATACAGATTATTTCTGAAGAAGAGTCAACAATAGAAATAACAGAAGCTATGGCCATGATTAAAGAGATAGAGCCAGAGAGGAAAGAAGAATAAGTGATCCCAACAGGAACTCTTGCTATTCTTTCTGAGAAAAGTAATTACCACGTTTTGAGAGTTCAGCGAATCTTGCAAAGTCACAAAGTGACAGTGTTGATTGATCCTGGGGCCACTAGCAATCCTATAGATCCAGATTTGATTTCCAAGAAAGATTTTGATACAAAATGGTTCGATGGGTTTAAATTTATGCATCTAAACAACCATATTATTCCTTGTAGGGTATTAAATTATCAACACAATAGCCCAATTTATTTTCAGGAAAGTCAAAGATGACTCCTATGTCGTGGGATTGGAAGAAATCCACATTGTCTATGGCATGCAGTGGTTGCATTCACTTGGTGAAATTACTCAAATTTACCAAGCAATGGAGTTCAAGTTCAAATAAGATACTCCACTGTGATGATGTCTGGTCCATTTTAAATATTGTTACAGTAGCACATGGAAAATGGCTCCCAAGTGAGGAATTGGCAAGAAGGAACCATTTGAGAAAGAATCAGCATTCCAGCATGAGTGTAGAATTTTGGAGATAAGAACTATAATATCTGGATCCTTATGTGTTGTTTTCTACATCCTATAGTACTGCTGTTTTCTACATCCTCATTTATTTCCACACCTTCAGGTCAGCCACCAAGAAAAGATTGATCTCAAGGCACATAAATTTCCACCTTTTGTCTTTGAAGATGTATTTGAGATTAATGCAAGGTGATTGCCAGCAATTGTAAACTAATTCCTGAGCAAAGGAAGGCATAGGGAAAGCTATATAATAAAGTATTCCCTCTACGGGAATCTTCTTTCAATGGCATTAAACCAAACGGTTCAGAAAAAATCTGAGATTGGGAAAGTGAATCAGTGGTATCACATGGGGAGAGCACTAAGTACATACATTCCAGCATTACTAGCATTGGAGATGAAATTTGGGGTATATGTGGCCGCCGCAATCACTTATCTTGAAGTCATATAATCTGACTTAAGCCATTTTTAGAAGGATTCAGCATGGGGTACTGCAATCTGCAATTGTGACTTTCCAAAAATCTTCATAAGAGTGATCTAGAAGTGGTATAGCACATGATGCTGAAGCTTACACATATTATGGTGAAGTCGTTAAGAAGGCAGAGGCAACAATGAGAACAGGATTAGTGAGTAATCCTGCTATAGAGGTCAGTTCATTTTTCATTGTTGAATTTACAAGAGTAACGCCCATGTAATGAGCATCCCCCCATAGCATGCTACCTTGATGTATAAGGGGCTAGTGTTAACATTGCTAGCGGCAGGACTGGCATGTCCCCTCCACTAGGATAAGATGAAATTTGTATTTTATTATCATTAAAAAAAGTTCTAAGCGCTAAATTGATAAAAAAGCAATATTAGTTTCAATATAAAAAATTGACTGATTATTAAATAAACTCTAAGTTACCAATTTGGGTTCAAGGTTCGGGTTCATGGATTTGGACAAAAAAAAATTCCCATTTAGATTTATGAGTGGGTTCGTGAGTGTGTGTGTATGTGTGTATACACACACACACACACACACACACGTACGTATGCATTATATATACAAAAAAATAAGAGAAACGTGTATAATTGCAAAACTTAGTCATTTCATAGTATGAATATATGTTGCTTGATCATTGATCAATGCCAAATGTGAAAGATATAATTAGATACCCGTTCATTAATCTATGTTCATGATTGTAAAGAAAATCATACATTAAATTACTAAATTGCAAACCCCTGCCTTACCAGATTAAATTCTTATAGCCTTGCCAGTTATGTGGTCATGTGAATGTTTCTGCTATGTCTCTCTACTAGATAACGTGGAGAACCTATTGGACTAGATTGTCAATATTCTTTGGATAGAACCATGTGAAGAACGACGTTCAGCTCAATGGAAATTCTAGGAAAATGGCTTAACTCCAGAACAGTTTTTCATGCTTTGGTCCACCTTGGGAGATAGTCAAAGATCAAGGGTAAAAGTGTATTTTTCCTATCACTGTTGATTTAGTCAGCAAGGATGAGCAATCATTTCAACAAGGCAATTGGGCACTGCTATCTGACACCCCAATTGTAGGATTCCATATTCAAATTTCATACATTGTGGCTTGGGTTGAATGAGATGGAGTCTGTTAGTAGCAATTGTGTAGTAGAACAATGCAAGGTCAATTCTTACTAAATGGTTTTTCATGATAATGGCCAATGTTTCAAGTTGTATAAGCAATTTATTTCAAAAGAGAGCTTCACTGAGGGGCTACAAAAGGACCTCACCGTTTGAGATAGCACCAAATTGTTACTTAAATCTCTGTGTTTCTATATGTAGTTGTTTAAGAAATAAAATAATAGTAAATTCTAAGAATGATAATCTTCAAGCATTGTTAGGCAACTAAACTTTGGTAATGTGTTTCTAGCAAGGTCACCAGGAGACGGGGAGACTTTGAGGTCTCCGGTACTGGTACTGGTACCGGTACGGCAATTTTTCAAATAGGAGACGAGGGTACTTGGAGACGGCAATTTTTTTCTTTTTTTTTTTAAAATAAATTTTTAATAGTTTAAACTTAAAGAGTCTAATACTAAAAGTAAATACAAAATTTCAAAATTTCAAAATAGTAATACCGTAAGACTAAAAGACTAAAGTAAATAATAAATTAATAATACTAGTGTTGTCACATTAAAAATTAAAATAGATTCATAGAGTCAAACTGTCAAAGATTATAATAATAATAAGCGGTCAGACACAGAAGTATATTACTGAAATAGATTTTAAAACCTGACAAATTGGCATTGCTACAAAAAATTTGTGAAAATTATTGAATTATTCAACATTGATACATGCATAGAGACACACTTAGGATTTCTATTTTCTAACTAAGAGTTAGGATTGCTTAGTTTAAAAGGGATTAAATCATTTTGTAATAGTGTTTTTTTTCCAGTTACACAGATTGAACTAACAAAGATTCCTATATTGGTACTAGGATATTGCCAACATCAGATAAACAGGTACGAATAACAAATACGACTTATACATCAAACTGAAACATGATATCCTCTTGAAAAAACAGAAATACGGGACCAAATACATTCATGTTAACATACATAAAACCTCTAGTCTATCACTGTTATCGCTGAGTCTTTATCAGCAAATAGATGCTTGGTTTTCATGAGGAATAATACTATTATCAAGCATTTGCATATCAGATTTCTGTAACATATGTAATACTATCTTCTAATGCACTAACAACAGTTTTTGCACCCTAATTCCTCAGTCGCATAAATTTATGTGATTTGGGATCTTTACTGCAATCCTGTACAGCTTCCAATATGTTGTCTTAGACTTGTATCGTGTTCCTGTAGGTGACGTACATCACCAAGCAGTTGTTACAGAATTCATATAGTACCTTAGATTTTTGCATTAAAAACATTTAAATGAGGGCTAAAATATATAAAATTATTTAATATTATATTTTACATTTATATTTTATCAGGAGACTTCGGGGAGACTTCACTTTTTGGATTAGGAGACGGGGAGACTTTAGGAGACTTCGTCATGAAGTCTCCAACCTTTTTTGAGGTCTCCGGAGACGCAAAAAGTCTCTGAGACGCGTCTCGGTCTCCGAGACGCCACTTTTAGGGGGGAGACGGGTCTCCTGGTAACCATGGTTTCTAGTGTATTGTAGTGGACTAAATCTTTAGTGATGAAAGCTGTTATTTGGCATCACTAAGCAGCAAGCATCACAAAAACCAAGTTACCAGCAGTCACTTGTCAATGTAATATATATAGACTATTGTATTTTGTTTTAGTTTAGTTTCCTATACATTCAACCACTCCCTATAGTGATTCGTTTGTCTCCATCTATCACAAAGTTTTTGTTGCAATATGTCAAAACTCACTTTCGTATGATCCGTTTTGTTGTGCATTCCTTAGGGTTGCCCATTTTCCGGATACATGCAACTTTATCATCATTTACAAGAGCTTCACACGGGTTATTTGCTCACCGCAATTCATTATTGGTAAACTAATTTGTTGTATTTAATCATTTTATCGTTCATCTATATTTCTTATTTTATTTTTTGTCGTAAAAAACAGTTTTCAATCCTTTCTCCTCTTTGCTACCTAAGCATAGCTACACTTTTAAGTTGGGAAGAGAAGTACACCATATAATGAACTTATCACCTATATTGTCATCGTATCACAAATTATCCTCTCACAATGTCCACTATCATTATCACTTGCAAACCCATAATTACCCATTGGTGTTACTACTAAAACTCAAGTCCCTGTGAAGGAAATGTTGGGAATATTACACCATTCTTGTAGGTTATTTAGTTTGTCATAAATAAAAAGATTGATGAGTGAGTGTTTGTATTATGAGTTTCTAAAACAGCTTGTCTATATAAATGAGTGATTATAGAAGGTATAACAATTCTTTTATAATATAGGAGATGAAACTCCTATAAATATGTCATATGTCTTGAATGAATAATAATATTGATTAGTATTAGTTGTATTTAAAATTAACATTCTGAAATTTGATAGAGTTTCAAAACATATTAATTAGATAAACCTCGCATTGATGACAATTCATCACCATAATGACCTGATGCTCTTGAATATTGCTTAAAATTAGAAGACATGGGACCCGGAGAATACACAAGCATCTCAAAAAAATTGTCAGCAGGGAAGAGGAACAATAAGTATAATCCACTTTGGGCTTTCACCATCTAACCTCTTTCAACACTGACCAAGGTTTGAGTAAGGTTGTACTTCATAAACGGTGTTTGCCTCACAGTTTATCAATGTGGGACTGTCACAACCGGCATTCATTATTTTGAGGGAATGGAGACTTACATTACGTGATATTATCATAGATATTGTGCCTTGAGAATGTTCCACAACGTGTTGTATTTGCATACTCAAGTCATCACGATGATAACTATTTTATAAGGATTAATAATTACTATGATGACCTCCCACTCTTGTACTGCTAATAATCACAAAGCAATGGAACCTCCGGAGCACACAAGAAATATGATCATTTGCAGGTAGGTGCAGAAAAGTAAGATATAATTAAGTGTTTCGGATTTTCATCTCTCGGGTTAGGGTGTGCCTTATAGGCCTTCACTGCCTCCCACTTGTTATAAATGTGAGATTGTCACAAAACAAAGTTTGTTTTCTCTAACAGAAATAATCTTTAATACGCATTGCTGGCTGAACTTCGATAAATGTTTTGATAGAGAATTTAAAACCCAAATCAGGATGAATTGGCACCATCTGGGCAATAAAGATGAGAAAGCACATTGATGCCAAGGTGGAAAAGAATGTCACGAGAAATTAATAAAAAAGCGACAGATGGAAGAAGAGACCTGGATGAAAATTTGATCGGCTTGAATTTGCCACGGCCATCGGAGCGGACACTAAGGGTGAATTCGTATGCATTATCGTCTCGTCCAAAGAGGGGCGAAGCTGCCTCGAAATCATTTTGAAAATTGTATAAATTGGTGAGAGCCAAGGTGCCCGGATCCACCGTGCTTATTTCCCCTTGCGCTATGCACAGGATCCTCTTGTACCTTCCTCGCCATGAATGCTTCGTTACCAAATAACGCGCTATGTAATCCACCTCCTCGGCGATTCCAACAGATGAGGAACCCGAGGGACCGCCACCGCCCTCGCTTGTCCCTGCCCCTGCCCCTGCCCCTGCGTGTCTACTTACAAAATCCATGTTGGGGAGGTCCTGCAGGTAGCGGGTGCGATTCGCATTCGGGCGGAGCAGCAACCAACCCCACCACTTTGTTCTTTCTGCCGATGTGCTGCTTCCGCCCCTCTTAGACTGATTCGCCCCCAGCTCTTCTTCCAACTTCTCCCTACTGGAAGTGGAAGGATCGTCACCTCCACATTCCATCCATCTCACATCCCCACAATTCAACCCCAACTCAGAAAAAACTGACTCGACTACAACCAACCTTGTCCGATTACCTGTGCAAGAGCATGGGTAAAAGATAAAACAGGGCTACGGCCAAGAGGACCCGAATTAGAATTCAGCACTACATCCCCCTGTTTCCACCCTCCATAATTATATGGCTTTTCTTTCTCAACCCTCTTCTGTTGGCGAAAAGAATTGTCCAAAGTTAAATCTTCGCTAAAAGCAAGGAAACGAAAAAGCTCTCGACTAAAATATAAGCTCGCTTTCCTCGTATTTTCCTTGTTGCTTTGCTAGTACCTTAACTAGAATTAAAAAAATTACATACTATACCAAAAAGAGGTCCAATGGCAATGGCACCTTGGTGTGCAATAGATATATATTGATGAGCAATTATGACTTGTTTTCCTTTCTATAAGTACTTACCTTTCTGTAGCACTATTCTTTGTGAAAATCTCTATGTTTCTTTTTCTAGTCTTTTTATAATCCTATTTTCCTCTCTATGAATGTCTATCTTTATGTCCCTCTAGCTCTATTTACATCTCTCTATCTTATTCTATCACTTTTCATTTGTCTTCATCTCTTATATCTTTATCTATTTATGTCATCAAAAAATATAAATATTCTTGTCAGCTTGTCAAACTTCTTTCCCAATATATAACTCTCATGTATCTCCTCCCCATATCTAGACCCATCTCCCTCCCTTTATTCGTCCATCTTTATTTTTCCTTATCTCTCCCTCTATCTCTATCTCTATTTTATTTTCTTTATGTCCCTAGATATATCTCCCCATCACTACCCCTCTCTATAGATCTCTTTATACCTTTATCTTTATCTATATATATCACGCATTCTCTCTTCTTTATATATTTATATCTTTCATCCCCATTATCTTTGTCTCTCCCTCTCTCTCCCCCTCTCTCGTTGTCTCTCACACATGCACATTTTTTCCTTATGTCTCCCTTATTTATCCATACCATCTCTATCTACCCCTTTCTCTTCTCTCATTAAAAATGTATTTTCTTCTCCTCATATCTCTCTTCCCTATATCCATATTTCTTCCCCATCTCCTCCTCTCTATGTCTTTGTCCCTCTCTATCCCTATATATATCTCTCTCTACCTACTATATATCACTTCATATCTCCATCTTGATCTTTATTTTTCTCCCTCTATCATTCTCTCTTCTTTATATATTTTATTCCCCCTCTCTCCCTTTATCTCTTCCTCTCATCACCATATCCCTCTTCTTCTCAATATCCATCCTCATACCCTATCTCCTTACTCTCTCTTGCTCTTCCCTTTACACATCTCTCGTTATCTCCATTCTCCCTCCCTCAAACCATATCCCTCTTCTTTGCAATCTCTCTCTCTTCTCATCTCCCTCTATTTCTCTCTCTCCATCTCTATCGGAAATTAATATATATTTTTCTTTGTGACAAGTATAACATATCAAATAATTATATATTTAAATTATTTTTTTAAAATGTGATTGCAAATCATTTTAGTTTACGAGTTTAGTTTTTCTCCTTGCTATTTTTTTATCTATATTATCTTTTAAATATCATTTGGAGTAGTGATCTAGAAGTGGTATAACACATGATGCTGAAGCTTACACATATTCAACATGGGTTACTGCAATCTGCAATTGTGAATTTCCAAAAATCTTCATAAGAGTGATGTAGAAGTGGTATAGCACATGATGTTGAAGCTTAAATGTATTATGGTGAAGTCGTTAAGAAAGCAGAGGCAATGAGGAGAACAAGATTAGTGAGTAATACTACTGTGGAGGTTAGTTCATTTTACATTGTTGAATTTACAAGAGTAATGCCCATGTAATGAGCATCTCCCTTGACATGCTACCTTGATGTATAAGGGGCTAGTGTTAACATTGCTTGAAGACAGTGGCGGGACTAGCATGTTCCCTCCACTAGGATAAGATGAAATTTATATTTTTATTATCATTTAAGAAGTTCTAAGCGCAAAAGTGATAAAACAATTATGCTATAAAAATAATAATAGTCTCAATATAAAAAATTGATTGATTATTAAATAAACTCTAAGTTACCGATTCGGGTTCAGGGTTTGGGTTCGAGTTCAGGTTCATGGGTTCAGACAAAAATAAAATTCCATTTAGGTTTATGGGTGGGTTCGTGTGTGTGTGGTTATAGATATACATATACATATATACATGTATACACACATATATACATATACATATATGTATGTATACACACATATATATTGGGTTCATGGGTTCAAACAAAAAAAATCTCATTTAAGTTTATGGGTGTGTTTGTGAGTGTGAGTGGCCACACACACACACACACATACACATATGTATATGTATATGTATCTATAGTGGGACTAGCATGTTCCCTCCACTAGGATAAGATGAAATTTATATTTGTATTATCATTTAAGAAGTTCTAAGTGCAAAATTGATAAAACAACTATGCTATAAAAAATAATAATAGTCTCAATATAAAAAAATGATTGATTATTAAATAAACTCTAAGTTACCGATTCGGGTTCAAGGTTTGGGTTCGAGTTCAAATTCGTGGGTTCGAACAAAAATAAAATCTCATTTAGGTTTATGGGTGGGTTCGTGTGTGTGTGACTATAGATATAGATATAAATATACATATACATGTATACATATACATATATATATGTATACGCACATATATACATACATACATATTGGGTTCATGAGTTCACACAAAAAAAAATCTCATTTAAATTTACGGATGTGTTTGTGAGTGTGTGTGTGGCTATATATATATATATATATATATATATATATATATATATATATATATACACATCTATGTATATGTACATCTATGTTTACATGTATATATACATATATATGTATATGTGTATATGTATACATATATAGGTATAGATACATATGTACATCTATATGTACATGTATATCTACATATATATGTATATGTGTATACATATACATGTATATGTGTATATGTATACACATATACATGTATATGTATACACATATACATATATGTATACATCCACACATATACATGTATATGTATATGTATACATCTACACATACATGTATATATACATGTATATGTGTATATGTATACATATACATGTATAGATACATATACATCTACACATACATGTATATATACATGTATAGATACATATACATATGTGTATACATGTATATACATATGTGTATACATGTATATACATATATGTATATGTATATACATGTATACACATATGTATATTCATATCTATACATGTATAGATACATATATACATATGTGTATACATGTATATACATATCATACATATACAGATATGTATACACATATGTATATATGTATCTATATGTGTATAGATACATATATACATATGTGTATAGATACATATATACATATGTGTATATGTATATATGTATCTATACACATATAGATACATATATACATATGTGTATAGATACATATATACATATGTGTATACATGTATATACATATCATACATATACAGATATGTATACACATATGTATATATGTATCTATACATGTATAGATACATATATACATATGTGTATACATGTATATACATATCATACATATACAGATATGTATATACATGTATACACATATGTGTATACATGTATATACATATCTGTATATGTATGATATGTATATACATGTATACACATATGTATGTATATAAATATATGTATACATGTATATACATATATATATACATATACATATATGTATATACATGTATACACATGCATATATGTATCTATACATGTATAGATACATATATGCATATGTGTATACATGTATAGACATATACATATATGTATATGTATATACATGGATACATATACATATGTGTATACATGTATATACATGTATACACATATGTATATGTATTTATGCATGTATATGTATACATATACACATATACATGTATATACATATATGTATATATACATGTATGTGTAGATGTATACATATACAAGTATATACATATACATATACACATGTATATATGTATATGTATATATACATATATAAATGTATACATATATTTAGTATGAACATCATAAACAAAAAGCGTGACACGTGCACAAATATCAAAATGAGCTCTCATATATATATATATATATATGTATGTATGTATGTATGTGTATGTGTATGTGTATGTGTATGTGTATGTGTATGTGTATGTGTATGTGTATATGTATATGTGTATATGTATATGTATACATATACATATACACATATACATATACATATATATATATACACATATACATACATATACATATATACATATACATATACATATACATATAATGTATATGTGTGTATATATATATACAGATATATGTATATATATATATATATATGTATATATATATATATATATATATATATATATATATATATATATATATATATATATATATATATATATACACACACACATATATATATGTATACATCTCATTCTGACAAATCTATGACTCGTGTCATATTCATATTCTAGTGATTGTAATGTCAGTGAGGGTTTTACAACATATGGTGGCTTTTATAAAATGCTCTGTGATGAAAGCTATATCTTACAGGTTCAATAACCAAGTCCTAGGGATTAAATCTAGCATAGGGTTGCATTTCATTTTAGACGTGCATTTTGGCATTATCTCAATAACTCATTTGATTGCATTCATCAACTTGAGAGGTAGAAGGTTTCTTATGTGTATCATGTTTTCATCTCAATTGCACAAGCATTTGATCCCACAGTCAATCTTCAAGAATTTGATGGAGCACCTGTCATGAACAATAAAAGTGAAACTTACATGAGATCTTAGTACATATTCATTTTGCATTATCATAACATCCATTTACCCTTTTACATAATAGAATCATGGCATCTACATCTCATCTCATAAACATACATAATATATTTATGTCTAATCAATCACATTTACATACATATACATATGCATATACATCTTATATCATATACGCTCTACATCCATATATCATAACATTTGAATGATCAAAATCCATCTAGGATACATCTCATGTATGAACATCATAAACAAAAAGCGTGACACGTGCACAAATATCAAAATGAGCTCTTATGTGTGTGTGTGTGTGTGTGTGTGTGTGTGTGTGTGTGTGTGTGTGTGTGTATATATGTATATTTATATATATGTATATGTATATATGTATATATATACATATACATATATATACATATATATATATATAGATATGTATACATATATATATGTATATATGTATATGTATATGTACATATATATGTATATGTATACATATATGTATATATATGTATACGTATACATATATGTATATATATGTATATGTATATATATGTGTATATGTATACATATATATGTATGTATATATATATACAGATATATGTATATGTATACATATATACATGTATATGTATAGATACATATATGCATATGTGTATACATATATATACATATACATGGATACATATACATGTGTATACATGTATACACATATGTATATGTATCTATACATGTATATGTATACATATACACATATACATATATATACATATATGTATATATACATGTATGTGTAGATGTATACATATACAAGTATATACATATACATATACACATGTATATATGTATATGTATATATATATATATATAAATGTATACATATATTTATATCTGTATACATGTATATATGTATATGTATATACATATACATATCTATCTATATGTATATATATACATCTATATACACATATATATACACATATATATATACATATATATACATGTGGGTGTGGCTATATATATATATGTGTGTGTGTGTGTGTGTGTGTGTGTGTGTGTGTGTGTGTGTGTGTGTGTGGCTATTATCTTTCAAATATCATTTGGAGTAGTGATCTAGAAATGGTATAGCGCATGATGTTGAAGCTTACACATTCAACATGGGGTACTATAATCTGCAATTGTGAATTTTCAAAAATCTTCATAAGAGTGATGTAGAAGTGGTATAGCACATGATGTTGAAGCTTACATGTATTATGGTGAAGTCATTAAGAAGGCAGAGGCAACAAGGAGAATAGGATTAGTGAGTAATACTACTATAGAGGTTAGTTCATTTTTCATTGTTGAATTTACAAGAGTAATGTCCATGTAATGAGCATCTCCCTTGACATGCTACCTTGATAAATAAGGGGCTAGTGTTAACATTGCTTGAAGATAGTGGCGGGACTGACATGTTCCCTCCACTAGGATAAGATGAAATTTATATTTTATTATCATTAAAGAAGTTATAAGTGCAAAATTGATAAAACAATTATGCTATAAAAAACAATATTAGTCTCAATATATAAAATCGAGTGATTATTAAATAAACTCTAGGTTACCAATTCAGGTTCAAGGTTTGGGTTCATGGGTTCAGACAAAAATAAAATCCCATTCAGGTTTATGGGTGGGTTTGTGTGTGTGTGGCTATATATATATATATATATATATATATATATATATATATATATATATATATATATATATATATATATATATATATATATATATATATATATATATATATATATATATATATATATCAGACAAAAATAAAATCCCATTCAGGTTTATGGGTGGGTTTGTGTGTGTGTGGCTATATATATATATATATATATATATATATATATATATATATATATATATATATATATATATATATAGAGAGAGAGAGAGAGAGAGAGAGAGAGAGAGAGAGAGAGAGAGAGAGCCACACACACACACACACACACATATCAGGTTCATAGGTTCGGACAAAAAAAAAATCCTATTTAGATTTATGGGTGAGTTCATGAGTGTGTGTGTGTACACACACACACACACATAGTATGTATGTATATATATGTATAGCATATATATGCATATATATGTATATATACATATATATATATATATATATATATATATATATATATATATATATATATATATATATATATATATATAGCCACACACACACATGTATATGTATGTGTGTATGTATGTTTAGCCACACACACACTCACAAACCCACTCATAAACCTAAATGAGAGCACATGATGCTGGAGCTTACACATTTTCAACATGGGGTACTGTAATCTACAATTGTGAATTTCCAAAAATCTTCATAAGAGTGATGTAGAAGTGGTATAGCATATGATGTTGAAGCTTACATGTATTATGGTGAAGTCGTTAAGAAGGCAGAGGCAATGAGGAGAACACAATTAGTGAGTAATACTATTGTAGAGGTTAGTTCATTTTTCATTGTTGAATTTACAAGAGTAATACCCATGTAATGAGCATCCCCCCTAACATGCTACCTTGATGTATAAGGGGCTAGTGTTAACATTGCTTGAAGACAACAGTAGGACTGGCATGTTCCCTCCACTAGGATAAGATGAAACTTATATTTTATTATCATCAAAGAAGTCCTAAGCACAAAATTGATAAAAAATTATGCTATAAAAAAACAATATTAGTCTCAATATATAAAATTGAGTGATTATTAAATAAACTTTGAGTTACCGATTCAGGTTTAGGGTTTGGGTTGAAGTTCGGGTTCATGTGTTCAGACAAAAATAAAATCCCATTTAGTTTTATAGGTGGGTTCATGAGAGTGTGTGTGTGGCTACACACACACACATGTCAGGTTCATGGGCTCGGACAAAAAAGATCCCATTTAGGTTTATGGGTGAGTTCATGAGTGTGTGTGTGTGGCTGTATATATATGTATGTATGTATGTATGTATGTATGTATATACACATATATAGCCATATATATGTATATGTATATGTGTATATATACATATATATAGCCACACACACACTCACAAACCCACCCATAAACCTAAATCAGATTTTTTTTTGTCCAAACCCATGAACCCAAACTCAAACCCAAACCTTGAACTCAAATTGGTAACTTAGAGTTTATTTAATAATCAATCAATTTTATATATGTATATTTATACATATGTATGTATATACATGTATATACACATGTATGTATATACATGTATATACATACATGTGTATATACATGTATATACATACATGTGTATATACATGTATATACATACATGTGTATATACATGTATATACATATATATATACACGTATATACATGTATATACATACATACATACATACATATATATGTATGTATGTATGTATGTATGTATGTATGTATATGTGTGTATGTATATATATGTATGTATCTATATTTATGTACATATATGTATGTATATATATACATACATATAGGTATATCTACATACATATACATATATATACATGTGTGTGTGTGTGTGTGTGTGTGTGTACACGCACACACATAATGTTAACTATCTAGCATGGGGTACTACAATTTGCAATTGTGAATTTTCAAAAATCTTCATAAGAGTGATCTAGAAGTGGTATAGCACATGATGTTGAAGCTTACACATATTATAGTGAAGCTGTTAAGAAGGTAGTGGCAACGAGGAATAAATGATTAGTGAGAAATATTGCTATAGAGGTTAGTTCATTTTTCATCGGTGAATTGACAAGAGTAATTCCCATGTAACGAACATCCCCCCATTACATGCTACCTTGATGTATAAGGGGCTAGTGTTAACATTGCTTGAAGATAGTGGTGAGACTGACATTTCCCCTCCACTAGGATAAGATGAAATTTGTATTTTATTATCATTAAAAAAATTCTAAGTGCTAAATTGATAAAATAATTATGCTATTAAAAACAATATT
This sequence comes from Cupressus sempervirens, assembly GCA_028749045.1. NCBI lineage: Eukaryota > Viridiplantae > Streptophyta > Pinopsida > Cupressales > Cupressaceae > Cupressus > Cupressus sempervirens. The sequence goes on from CM053791.1 coordinate 336,579,862, forward strand.
AGTCTCAATATAAAAAATTGATTGATTATTAAATAAACTCTAAGTTACCGACTCAAGTTTAGAGTTCGGGTTCGAGTTCGGGTTTGTGGGTTCGGACAAACAAAAAAATTCCCATTTAGATTTATGGGTTCATTCATGAGTGTGTGTATACACACACACACACACACATACCTATGTATGTATTATATATACAAAAAAATAAGAGAAATGTGTATAATTGTAAAACTCAAGCATTTCATAGCATGAATATATGTTGCTTGATCATTGATTAATGTCAAATGTCAAAGATATACATTAGATACCTGCTCATTAATCTATGTTCATGATTGTAAGGAAAATCATACATTAAATTACTAAATTTCAAAATGAAATTTCAAGACATAGCCTAGTTCATCAAATAATAAAGTTTAATTTATCATGATAAATGACAAGTGTTTAATAGTTTATAAATGATCATAGTATCAAATGATCTTCAAGCGTCAAAAAGGTCATCAAACAATGAGGGATCAAATGGCTTCATCCTCAGTTGCAACTATATCTAAATCCTCATCATTTGAACAAAAATCTCTACAACCTTCTCTTAAAACTTGCAAAATGGGCACACCAAAATGAGAGAGAAAATGAGAGATTAGATGAGTGAAATATTTTTTATTAGGCTCCTTTGAGGGTTACATAAATAAAGAATATAAAAAATTTATTATTTTACGTCATTTTATTTTATTTTTTAGACCCTACCACTATAGGTCCTCTCGGGTTTTCTTAGATTCATGCTAGCAAGGACCCAGACAGGGCCACAATGCAAAATCTAGACCCTGCATGCAGCAAAACAGGACACGAATCTAGACCCATGCAAACTTGGACCCAAATCTCAATTGTAGGGTGTGAACCTAGCTTTGTAGAATAAGCTATAAGAATTTCTCTCTCTATCTCCATTCCCCTTCCCCAAAACCATATCCCTCTTCATTGCAATCTCTCTCTCTCTCTCTCTCTCTCTCTCTCTCTCTCTCTCTCTCTCTCTCTCCCCATCTCCCTCTATTTCTCTCTCTCCACCTCTATCTCAAATTAATATATATTTTTCTTTATCACAAGTATAACATATCGAAGGCAAGAGCCTACAACACAACAATAAATTGTGAGCCTCTTAAATGGGAGGTCTTGGGTTCAAATCTACTCGAGCTTAACTAATAATTATAATAACTAATCACAACAAGTAATAATAATTAACCTTGGCTTTCGTCTCTTATCGATGATTTTTTATTTTTTATTTTTTAAAGTATAACATATCAAATAATTATATATTTACTAGGAAGCTTAACAAGGATTGCGGGTGAAACCTACATCTTCACTTTGGTTTTTTTCCCTCTTCCATCACTATAGCTTCGAAGCTGATATTACTATAGTTAGTCTATAGTTTTTGAGGTATGGTTTCGATGTATTTTCCTTGGACAACGTATATAATGTATAGAGTTTAAGATATGACTTGGCTACATTTTTTCTTGGCAGCATATATAATGTATAAAGTTTAGTAGATGTTTTCATGTTGTGCTCTACATAGGTAGCTAGGATAGTTTTTTTGGGTAATCAAGGCTAGATAGATTGTTCTGTATAATTTTGACAATATTAATATGAAATCTATATTTAGTTTATCTTGTTTCAAATTTGATAAGGTCTGGTTTGGCTCCCAACCGAAATGTCTTTTGTGAGTTTGCATTCTATCATCTATTTTAAATAGTTGGATAATCATCACACTTTTACCCTTAATCCAAATTACAAGGCTATAACTTGGCTCGAGCGAACAATTTTTTTAATTATACTTAAAGATCTTTGAATTAGAATGGAATATGGGTAACATTATAATAAAGATAACAACAATACAACTATTATTAACACTCCTCAAAATCTGTAGATTACCTTCACCCTTATTTCTCTGTGATTTAATCTATTAATCAATCTAGATACAAACTTTAATTCATCCAATTATTATCAAACTTAGGAGAGCGGTTATTTGCTCAGATTAGGTCACTCTTATTTACAATTAAGGATTACACATTGGATCACTTTGGCTCCTTTGTATTTTATTCCCTCCTTGGGTTATACTATTATGGTCTTTGATTATATTCTAATTTTGTATTAACAATTAACATCGTCTGGTGGTTAGCTTGTGGTGTTTCTTATGTAATCAGGGTTCTTACTCCAAACACAAGGTTGTATTCCTCAGAGTGTTAGTGGATTATCAACACTAAAATTACTAAAGTATAAATCTATGTAGAGTGTTGTGAAAATTATTTGATCAATTTTCTTATTGGGGTAATGCGGCCCTTTTTATTTTTGTCTAATAAAGGACTTCGGTCCTAGGCTAGACTAGACGTTTTCTTTCTCCGTTCTTTTCTACCAGTGCCTATTGTAACAGAGAATCTTGTAATTATTTATTATTACTTTAATATAATATAGGCTTCGGCCATTTACTGATCAAATAAATAAATAAAATAATTATATTTAAATTTAAAAAAATTGTGATTGCAAATCATTTTAGTTTATGAGTTTAATTTTTCTCCATACTATTTTTTTATCTATATTATCTTTTAAATATCATTTGGAGTACTGATCTAAGTACAATTTTTGTTAATATTTACATTCATCATAAAATAATTGGTAAGTATACATTTAAATTCAAAATTATTTTTTCCATTAAATATAAACATAAGAATTATTTAGACCTATTTAATTGCATAATTCTATTTAAGGATTTCAATATTTTTTAAAACTTTTATAATTCTATCTCCCTCTTTATCGATTTTGCTAGTTTTGTAGCATTAAATAATGTGTTAGGGGATATGACCCTAGCCACCCTTGCTAACTTTAGGCACCTAGAACTCCTAATTTGTATGTCAAAACTTGTCAAATTTTTTTTGTGAACCTTTGTAGCTAAGTGAAGAGCTTAAAGCTAATCTTTCATCTTTTTTACATTTACGGAGCTCTCTTTAGAACTCTTAGAGTACAAGGTAGTCTAAAAGTGTCATTTTGAAATGTTCACCTAAAACTCTTAAATAATGTGTTAGGGGATATGACCCTAGCCTCCCTTACTAACTTTAGGTACCTAGAACTCCTATTCTGTAAGTCAAAATTTGTCAATTTTTTTGGTGAACCTTTTTAGGTGAGTGAAAAGCTTAAAGCTAACCTTTCAATTTTTTCACATTACGGGTCTCTCTTTAGAACTCTTAGAGTGCGAGGTAGTCTAAAAGTGCCATTTTGAAATGTTCACCTGGAACTTGTTATGTTCACCCCTCAATAGTTGCTCACCAAAAAAAAGTACATTTTTGCACAAATGGACCAACCCTTGCTAACTTAGGTACCTAGAACTCCTAATCTGTAAGTCAAAATTTGTCAATTTTTTTGGTGAACCTTTTGTAGGTGAGTGAAGAGCTTAAAGCTAACCTTTCAATTTTTTCACATTACGAGGCTCTCTTTAGTCTAAAAGTGTCATTTTGAAATGTTCACCTGGAACTTGTTATGTTCACCTCTCAATAGTTGCTCACCAAAAAAATAGTACATTATTGCACAAATGGACCAAAAAACAACCAAGAAAGCTAAAAATTGATCAACTATTGGTACAAGTGTGATTATCTATTAGCTCATGTGCTATCATTTTGGGCATTGTTTATGAGTGGTAATTTGAGGGATCTATCATAGTGGACGTGCAATCACTAAAACATGAGTTGCTACTAGTTGTATCCCCTATTTTCATGACCATGCCAACGAGTTTGACTCCAGTGAGATCAAGATAAACCAAAAAAATGAAATAAATAGTGTAGTATAAACTTTTCACATTGAAGATCATTTTCTATTTTTTTTAGTAATTAGATCCTTAAAGTTGTGAAGATCATTATGATGCAAAAACATCCAATGCCATTAAGTTATTGTTGTGCAGAATAATCCATGGTACAAAATGGAGCAAAGGCAAAAAAAAATATGCACAACCTAAAGTCCATGTTGGACCTCAAATTGACCCCGGGGAAAATAACATCAGCACTGACAATAATATCACAAATAGGCTAGGTTTTCTAAATCTTCTCCGTATCCGTCCAATTTTTGGTAGTAATATTTCCTTTCATTTTCATTTGCAATCTTCAAAGAATTGTTGATAAAATAAAATTTGAAATGAGGTTTTGTACAAAAAAACCTTGTAGAAGAAGTGGAAAAGGCTCTACAATCTATTCAAAATATTTGAGGTCTTACCAAGATTTACTTATCAAAAACAAAAGAAAGAAAAAGTTGTAAACAAAAATGAAGCAAAGAACACATTCACATCATGGGTTTGAAACATGGTGCTGACCTCTTGGATTTGACATTCTCCGCCACATTTGTTAGCACTCTTGATTCTTAAGAGAACTACTTAGTGGAGGTGAACAATAATTCAGATGATATTGTTTATGAGATCCATGGTAGTTTATAGGTGAAGAGTCTTCCTAGATTCTCTTGGTGACATTGCATTTTTTAACAATTATTGACAATGCAACGAGGGACCAAATTCATGATGAGAGAACTGAATGACTTCTCATGATGCAATGAGCAACCAAGATGTAATGGATGGGCGTGGAGGGTTTTCAAACACTTTCAATTGTGGATAGACAAAATCAGCTCATTAATCTTGTGTAGGGAATGCCTTCAATGTAACAAGTGCCATGTAGTGACTAGTATTTGTCAATTATAGTTACTATCACTTGTGCTATAGGAGGCACAAGGGACGTAAGGGAACAACTGATAGGCAACTTTGGATGTGACTATTTTGATAATTGGTAACTTATTAAAAATTTTGATCTCTTTGAAAATATTATGATAATTGAACTAATTAACATTAATTTTTAAATATCATTGCCAAGGTTCTCACTTCCAGGCTCCTCAGAGTTCTCCCTCTGATTATCTCTCCTCAACAAACTGGCTTTGTCCCAGGCAAGTAGATCCTTGATTCAATTGTTTCGGTTCATGAGGTTATCCACTCTCTTGAGGCGGGCAAAAAGGAAGGCTTCCTTCTTAAGCTAGACCTGTCAAAAGCTTACGACAAGGTTGACTAGAAGTTCCTCTTTGTTGTTCTTCATGCCTTTGGCCTCGATGATCAGGTTTGCAAGCTCATCTCCCAGCTTGTGTCTTCTCCCTCTTTGTTGGTTCTGGTCAACGGCCACCCCTCTCCTTTCTTCTCCCCCTCTAGGGGTCTAAGGCAAGGAGACCCCATCTCTCCGGTCCTGTTTGTTATCATGGTGGAATGCCTTGGCAGACTCATCCAGAAGAAGATCAAGGACAGGTGTTTAGTGGGTTTGAGGCCTTCTTCGGGCCCATCCACTTTCACTCATCAACAATTTGTGGATGACATGATTTTGGGGGGTGAAGCTTCAGTTCGGGAGGCCAGGACCTTCAAAAGCATTCTTAATTCCTACACCAGGGGTACTAGACAAGCTATTAACTTAAACAAGAGCTCTGTCTTCTTCCTTAATACTCCTCTAGAGAGGCAGAGGAAAATTGCTCGAATTTTGGGTTGTGGCATTGGGTCCCTGCCGGCGACTTATCTTGGGCTTCCTCTAGGCTCCAAACCCTCAGACTCCTTTTGGACAAGCATTATCGACAACTTCATCAAGAAACTTGCTGGTTGGAAAGGGGCCACCCTCAGTCAGGCAGGTGAATGCATCCTGGTTAACTCGATTCTCCAAAACCTCCCCACCTATGCCCTCAGTCTCTTTGGGATTTTGGTTAAGTTTGTGGATAGAATAGAGAGGATTCAGAGGGACTTTCTCTGGACTAGAATTGATGACCACAAGAGATACCACCTAGTTGCTTGGGACCAGGTTTGCTTGCTCAAAAGCCAGGGAGGTCTTGGAATCAGGAAAATTTCTCACCTCAATCAATCCCTCTTAGCTAAACTCCCTTGGCACATCTTTCAAGGCATAGGGGTTTGGAGGGACATCTTGGCTGAGAAGTACTTGGGAGGCTTGTCTCTCTCCTCCATTTTCTAGGGGGCCGAGCTGCCGTTGGGTTCTAACATTTGGAATGGCATCTTGAAGGCCCTTCCCCTTGCTAAATCCAGGGCCAAATGGAAAGTTGGAATTGGAGACAAAATCCTTTTTTGGCAAGACAGTTGGATTTTTTAGGAACCTCTCAATAACCATCCTTCATTCGGCAGGTGGGCTGATCAGGCTATAGGCAAATATGGTATGTTGGTTAGGAACTACAGAAATGGGAATGAATGGCACAATTTGGCAGAGCTTTCACAGGATCTCGAGCCTTTGATGGCCTCTTTGAATGCTATCAACATCAACCAGATAGTCGACACCTTAGTCTGGGGAGACTCTTCTGGGGGCCATTACATTGTAGCCTCAAGCTATCTTTCCCTTGTGGGCACAAGGGAGAAACCTATTTGGGCCAAGGCCTGGACCCATGGATTAATGCCTAAAATCAACATTTTCTTTTGGCTCCTCTTGCAAGACAAAATCCTTACCCTGGATAATTTAGCCAAGAGAGGCCAATTTATTCCCAGCAGATGCTGCCTCTGTAAGCATGACCTGGAAATGGTTAATCACATTTTCATTCACTACCCCTTTTCCTCTAGAGTGTGGAGTATTCTGACTTCCAATATGAACTTCTACTGGTGCTCGCCAGCCAGTATCCAGGACCTCTTCATACAGTGGAGTAGCAACCACAAAGGCTTGGAATCCCAAATTTTGAGTTCCTAGATTATCCCACACTTTTGCTGGGGAATTTGGAAGGAGCACAACAACAGGATATTTAGAGACAGAGAAGCTCCTGAGGGTATTATAGCAGAGAAAATTGATGGCCTCATGAAAGAGAACTATTCCACAACTAGAGATGGAAACATAAAGGATAGAGGGAAAATTAAGACCAGGAAAGAAGACAAGATCAAAAGAAGAGAGCAAGCTACCTGGTCCTTCCCCCCCGAAAACTGGCATAAAGCCAATTTCGATGGAGCGGCTAAGGGGAACCCTGGTCCCGCAGGATGCGATGGAATCATAAGAAATAGCTTGGGAGGGGGCATTGCTACTATCTCCTCCCCTATTGGTCACCAAACCAACCATTTGGCTGAAGCCAGTGCAGCCAGACTCACTATTAAGTTGGCCCTAGACTCAGGGATCGAACAACTATGGCTTGAAGGAGACTCCCTAAATATAATAAATTGTATTTTAGGAGTAACCAAACCATCATGGACCATTGAAAGCATAATTGAGGACCTAAAAATGGACTTGAGCAAATTTAAAAATTACCACGTCAGCCATGTCTACCATGAAGCTAACGTGGTTGCTGATTGGTTCGCAAACACAGCGGTCACATTCAATTCGGTGATGACGTGGGGAAACAATAATCATTTTCCAGCGACGACTATGGAGCTCATCCGAAAGGAGCAAATTCAAGGTACCAACTCAAAATCTTTTTATGATGATGACACATGCTAAATCATGTTTTAAAAAGGGAATCACTTGGAGTTATGCGGAACCCCCACCGTTTCATAATAACATGTACGGATTACACGAGTAGAAGAAAGCCAGAGTTAAACCCAATAACACGTGCATTAAAGCTCTCGTCCTTAGCGATTTTTTCATCTTTGAGCTCTGCAATTCTGTTAAGGGTTTAGGGTTAGAGAGGCATAATATTGCAATGGTGGGAGAAAGGATTAGAAGAGAGCCATGGGGAGAAATAGAGAGCTGGAAAGAAAAAGGGAAGGTTTGGAAAAAATTCCAGAAGGGCGGCATAACCAGCTTCATGGAGAGGCACCATGGTTTCGACGCGGGGGTTACCAAGATTATGGTTGAAACCTGGCACAACGAAAAGGTCAAAATTGATGGTGTCTCCCACCAAATCACAGAGGGTCTCATTGTAGAGGTGATAGGCTTCTCCCAGGAAGGCATGAGCTTCTTCAGGGATAAGAAGATGTCCGCCAATGCCGTCAATGCTTTTGTCAAGAACGACAAGGAGAAAAGAAAACTGGTAAAGATTGACACCTACTATGACATTGAGTCCATCAAGAAATTTTGGGGGCTTGTTCTAAGGATCATCATAGAGTATGTCACTTTGGAGCCCAGGTTTGATAGAGTCAGGACCCATCATTTTGTTCTGCTTAATCATTTTAGACATAAAGTGAAAATCTCCTTTCCTTTCTATATTTATACTTCTATGACTAAGAATATAGAGAGTTACAAGAAATGTCCTGTCAAGAACCCCGCCCTTCACGAAGGTCTTTTGCTCCTCATTTTTGAGTTTTTGAAAACCCAGACAAGAGTCAAGTCCATTGGGGTTTTGGGTGGCTCCTTGGAGGACACTACCAGCTCTGACTCAGGGGAAGTGTGCGTTGTGAAATCTATCAAGTCTGAAACCCCAAAAGCTAATCACTCTCCTCGCTTCCCTAGCAGGAAGAGCCCCAGGTGCCCAAACCCCCTACCCCTCATCCTAAGGAGTCTAGTGATGAGTCGGATATAGAGTCAGAGGAGGCAGATTTGGTGGCAGAGAAGGAAAGTGAGTTGGAAGACGACAAGGAGAAAGATAATGACAAGAAGGAGGAGACCCCCTTGGTAACCTAGGATAACCCCAAGAAAAGAAAATTGGACCAGACCCCAACCCATGATCATCTCAGTGACCACGCTGATTTGCCCCCCAGCCCTACTGTGCCCACCTCCCCCCTAGAGGTCCCCATTTCGCCCCCAGAAGAGATGATAGAAATCATGGTTGAAAAGGGGGGGGAGGCCATCAAGAATAATAAGAGAAGAGCTTGGAGAAATTTCAATATGGATAGTGTCAGTATGGGCATTGTTAGAGAACTTGCTAAAATCCAGGTGTTGGGGGATCTCGATAGTAGCACCCACTATGACGAGCTCCTTGACCCGACTCTTCTGGTTCTCTCTGACAATGTTCATGAAATGGGTTTCAACTTTCTCAACAATGCAAAGAATAACCTGATTGACAATTTTCGCTCCATTAAGTGGCTTTTTCAGGAAATTGAGACTCTGAAGGACAGGTCCAACTAGACCAACAACAGGGGGGATGTCAAGGATCATGAGGCCAGAGGTAGTAAAGACCAAGTGGGCAACCAGGAAAAAGACAGAAGCCAGGACCCTAGAGACAATCAGGAGGACAGAATCACTCGGCTCGAGCAGAAGGTCCAAAGGCTGGATTCAGTCCACCAAGTTGTGACTAAACAGATTGTGGATACCCTCCATACCTTGAGTGAAAACATTGTTAATCTAGGGGACTATCTGACCAATGCCGGTCTTGTGGGGAACATGGAGCAGAGTACAAAGCACGGAACCAGTCGAGAAGATCCTCAGAAAGAGACTGGAATCCAAGAAAGTCAGGGGGACCAGATGCATTTCCTCCCCACGATCCAAGAGGAAGAGGCCAACCAGAAGGAAAGTGACGTTGCAGAAACCCTGCTGGCAATGGAAAAGAAGGGACACTAGTCTGCCCGCCAGGCTCTATTCCTGGCCTTTGTTTCTTAGGCTTGGGGCCTTTTTGTTTCTGGCCTTTTGAGGCAGTTTTTTTCTGTCTTTTTTGCTTTATGTTGTTTTTTGCTGTAAAACTTTGGGTTTCAGGATCCTTGTAAAACCTGTTTTCCTAATAAAAAAAATTAATTTTTAAATGTAAAATATTTGTCATTTGTGATCAATATGTAAGCATTAATTTATTGGTTGAAGTCTGTGTTGGAGACGTTTTCATCCTTAAATAGAATTGATGTTGTTATTATGTTGTACAACTTTGAAGTAAACTTTATTATATAATTAGATTAGTTTTTTTGGTAATTATAATGTTTAGCAAAACTTTAGAAAAGTACTTGAAAAAAATATCAAAAAATGGAAATTAGAACCAATTTTAAAAATGTGAAACATGTGAATAAAAACAAGCAACAAAGCATATACTCTCGACCTTCCAAGAAATAGACATTTTTGGTGACTAGTCCAAACCCTAGTCCTCAAATGCTTTGTAAACATCCAATGCATCAGCCACAGCTAGCACCACAAGGCCCTAGTAGAAAAATAGATGATTTTTGGAGTCACTGCATCAATCCTCCTTCCTTCAATCAATCTTATTCTATAGATTCATGATTTGTAGTGAAGAAATTGAATCCCTTTTCAGCCTTAATTGGGCATAGTGAATTCGGGCATCCTATTACATCGTAGATGAATTACAATCATCAGATTAGTAATAATAAGTCAGGAACTACCATTCAAGAGATACAGGTGAAATCTACTAAGAGGTTTGGGTTTCAGTGAGTAGCAAAATTCAATGGGAACAACAAAGCAAGAAGCAAATTTGAAAGAAATCAGGTCAATACACTCTAGCTCTTATCGGATCATATTAAGGCAAATAAGCTTTTGTTAATTCCTCAAACCATTAAAATAGATGATTTCCCCAAATTAGGCAACATCTCTACCTGAAAGGCTTTTTACCTAATATCATTTGCTCCACTATAAGATTAGATAAACAAATTCTCTTCTTTAATCATACTAAATATACAACCCAAAATAGGTTACCCCTGTATTCCCAACATATAAGATTTCTATCTGAACCCAATGCGATTTCCCTCAATATTCGTGAAGCACATCTTCGAAAGATAGAAATTTCAAATCCCAAATCACCATATAACCCTTCTAAAACATATATCCCCCCCCATCGTAGGAATGGTACCCCCAAGTCTCCTATACATTCATCCAGTCATCCCCATACAACTCCTCGCCCCTTTAATAATAAAACTAAAGAATAGATCTTGATTATCAACAATCAGGATAGTGAAGATCGCTAGCAAAAATGTCAGAATGTTGGTGTATTTGCCTTTTGGAATGGGCCAAAATAAGAGATGATCAATCTCATAACTAGTTAAAAGAATTCTGTGAAAATCAAGTAAGTATATCTCACCATTCTAATAGATTAATACACACACACACACACACACACACACACACATTGCAATGATGAATATGTTAAAAAAGATTTCCTCTTTGTCTCTGATTGTTATTTGAAAGGTTATGTTGCTAAATTCTTTGAATGGATTCCAAATTGTAAGGAAGAACAGTTAAACTTCCCTATGCCAACTTGGATTTCCATTCAATCTCTCCTTCCTAAATTGATGCATGTAGAGATTCTTAGGAAAATTGGCTTTTCAACTAGTAATTTGATAGAAATAGTCTACTTCTTATAAATATTTCAATACTATTAATTTTTAATATCAACTTTGAGAATAAAAATCAGGAACTCAAATCTATTAAGTTAATATCAAACAACTCTATCTATAAATTGAACTATTATAGATTTGAAGGCAAAATCTCCGAAATAATCAGATTAAATAATGAGAGAAAGATCACATTTAAAACTTTTCAACTACTTTTGATCTTAAAGATACCTTCCCTATGATGAACATAAGAAACAAAAAAGAAAATTAGGGGAAGATCATAAATGAGATAGCTCTTTTGGAGCCTATTTAGGTTATAGCTAGAAAAGTAGTTTCAGAATTGAAGGTTGGTGAAATCATATCACAAAAAACAACATCCCCAACTACATCTATATGGATTAGAAACATTTCCATACCTATCTCCAAGGAAGATCAAAAGAGAGAAATAGAGACACTACAAGATGCAAAGTTAAAAGAATCTCAAAGCAAAGAAAAGGAAAAAGTTTTAATTCCAAATAATAGTAAAGAAATTATTCAATTGTTAGATTTGAAAGAATGTAAAGGCACTAGTCTATAGATAAATTTTGATCTTACCTTTGAAGATCAAATCTACAAAGAAATCAACAAAAGAGAAGAAGGAATAACAAAATATAATATGTCTAATATAAGGATGCTAAGGATAGTTGACAACAACAAAACACTAAACAAGAAATAAAAGAAAACACATAAAGCTAAGAATATAAAAGCAATAAGTAGGAAAGAAAAACTATTAGAAAAGGAATTCAACTCTCAGGACAAAAGGGTCTTGGTTAATATCAATATCACTCTTAAAGAAACAGAAAACAAATGTCTTTTCTCCGATGAACCTCCAGAGTGAAGAAATGCTAAATGCATAAAAGGAATAATGGAAACTCCACTGCAAAAGATGGAAGACCCTGTGAAGGATATCATGGACTCCAAAAAAGAGGCAATAAATCTATTCACCAAATTTCGGCAGACACCAACCACAACACAAGAATCACCTATTTATAGCATCATTGAGTATAATGCAAGGGAGAAGGATCAAAGTAAGATAAAAGGAAGTATAACACAAGATTTTCATGACTTCCTGAATAATGATTCATCAAAGAATGAAGATCTGGAAATGGTAAACTCAGATGAGGCAGAGAAAGAGAATTTGGAACAATTAATTGATGAATTGATCCAAGTTTTTAACTTCGACAATATTGATAAAAGCAGTGAATTACAAAAATAGGATTTAATACAACAGGTTTTGAAACTAGGTAGAGATAATTACACCTTTGAACATTTGAGAAGAGATATGTTAATGATTGAGGATGAAGATAAGAGAAGTAAAGCTTTACAGACAACCGAATCTAGAACAATAACGGGTCAAGGAGATGGTACTGAATTGGGTAGAACATGGAGTATACCTGATTTAGTAGATAATATACATATAGATAATTAGATATTCCTTATAGAACAGATAATGAAAGAATTAGAAACTGAAGAAAAGTTGAGAAAGAAGGAAAACAATTTGAAAGTGCTTTAAATACATAGGAAAATATAGAGCAATTGGGTATTCTGGTGAATCAAGAAGGGATAAACACCCCTAAATATGGTAGATTGAAAGCTAAATGAGGAAGGAAGTCTCTCAAAGAACTCAGAGAAGCAGATGGCCAGGCAAAAGAATAGCAAAAGATTAGTCAGTTACTTAATCCAAGGAAGGGGAAGAACCTTCCCAAGGCAACATGAAGACCACTACCTGGAATGCTAGGGGCTAAATGTGCCTAGCAAGAAATGCTAACTAAAACATAATTTAAAATAATTTGATTCTAAAATTATTATGCTACAAGAAACAAAATTGAATAAGGAAGAAGAAATTATGCTAGAAAATATATTAGGTAGTTGGAATATTAACTTACATGAGTCGAGAAGAGCCTTAGGGGGATTAGGAATGATTTGGAATCCTAGGAAAGTAACTCTAAATGTACTAAATTCTAATAATTCATGGATGAGTAGCAGAACCAAAAGCATAAAGACTAACTTACAACTAATTTTAATAAACATATATGGATCAACCTATAACATAGATTAAAAACTTCTATGGGAAGAAATAAGTCTATCTATAAAAAATCACAGCAATGAATGCATTCTTATAGGGGGAGATTTTAATACTATCATGAATATAGGTGAAAAATTTGGAGGCATCCAACAAATTTCCCAAGCATCTATGGAATTTTAAAAATGGATAGACCTTAATAATCTATTTGATATAAATATTAATAATGGAAAGTACACATGGAATAATAGAAGGAAGACTTTTCTTTTATTGTTGAGAAACTTGACAAATTCTTTCTCAAAGGTGAACTAAGTGAATTAGATTTAGATATTCAAGCCTCAATTCTACCTATAACAGGATCAAATCACCATCTTGTTAGAATTGAATTTATTGAACCCACTAAACCTTTCAAAAATCCTTTTAAATGTGAAAAAATATGTTTTTTAGACAAACAATTAATGGAACTCATAAGAGAATGGTGGAATCAAGGCAATTTTAAAGGCTCCAAAATGTACATATTTTTGTCTAAGATGAAGATGATTAAAGAAAATATACTTAAGTGGAATAAAGAACAATTCAACACTATATTTAAAGAAAAAATAGATAATGAAGAAAGCTTTAAAAAATTAAACATAGAAGTAATTAAAAAAGGTATGAATAACGAGAACTTTTTTCTAGAAAAAGAACTACTCGCCAGGTTGGAAAACATTCTAACAAAGGAAGAAGTCTTTTGGAGGCAAAAATCAAGAGAAAAATGGCTAGAAGAAGGAGACCGTAATACAAATTTTTTTCATAAAAGCATTTTGTGCAATAGAGCTAAAAGCAAAAGGTAAAAGCCTACATCACAAAGGCAATGTTAGGATTAAACCACAAACAAAAAATAACAATTAATGCAAATATAACCAATATCAGAAAATAATAGATCACATAGAAAAGAACACGAGACACCAAGATTTAACATGGTTCACCCAATCCCTGGGCTACATCCACCAAACAACAAGTCTGATATTATTACGATCTAGTAATTACAACCTGATTACAATCTATAATCCCTTATAGCTCAATATCGCCGCAAGAACCAATTTTTGCATCACCACTATGAAACAATCCCTTACCCTAAGCCCTTTTATATAAGTATTTTTACCACTTTAGGGTTACAATTAATAATTACATGTTGGCCCAAAATCCTGAGCCATGTCATTAATGTAGTGAAAAACAAATCGCAAGACAAAAACACGTAAACATAGTCGAAAGACCCCAGTCAATTCCATATTAAAATTTTTACAAACTATTTTATCAAGTACAAAAGTTTGACCATAGAATGCCAAAATAAGAACATTTCAATTTTGCCTATATATACAAGCGACTATAAGTCGAATTAACATAATATACACAATGATAAATCTAAAAAGGAAAATGTTGACTATCTATCGAACATATGAAAAAAATCCAATGGAAAGATTTAATTTTATTTAAATTATTAAATAAGGACTATATTGATGCCAAATATTCAAGAGAGATGTGAAGATTTGGTGTTTCATTTGGAATACTATGTTTTTGATTTCGCATGTTGTGATAGCATAAAACTCACATCAATAGGTTCCCCCAGTTGCCTACACCTTTGACCCAATTCTAAAAAGTCTCTTTATCAAATAAAAAACATTCTCTTTAATATTTGGCATCAATGTAGTCCTTATTTAATAATTTAAAATAGTGATAAAATTAAATCTTTAATTTAACTTTATTAATTAATATTTTATTGTTATTTTGTTTAAAATCACCGAAATAAATGATATATGTATATATATATATATATATAGATTAATTATTATTATTTATTAAGCATGAGTAGATTCGAACCGAAGACCTCTTCGATAAGAGGGTCACAATTTACCATTGTGTTGTAGGCTCTTGCCTAAAATAAATGAAATATTGAGATATCAACAAAAATTGAATTCCTTGAAAATACTATGGTTTTGGAAACCATTATCAATGGTGATGGTGGTTCTTGGAATCACTTTAAGCTCTGAATTTACTTTAGCCAACTCACTTGAGCACTTAGTTAAGACTTTTACCTGAGACAAGAACTACCCACGGTTCTTGCAACATTTAAAGCTTTGTAATTTTTTGAAATTTGTCTATCTTTTTCCTTTACTAGTGATGCCACCACCTCCATAAGAAGTTTTGTAAAATGTTCCAACTAGGACTTTACTTGATTTACCCTAAAATTTTCAACGAGGGTTTGGATTATGCTTGGGAGTGACAATTTGTTTGTCTTCATAATGTTCTCCACTAGGAAGCTGCCAATTTCCAATGATTAACAAACATCACTATTCATTTTATTTGAATTGATTAACGTCTTTATAGCCTATAAATCTAAAGCCTAAACCTCAAGTATGGCCTCTTCCTCAAGAGTAATTGCCATTGTTATTGCTATATGTTCTTCTTAATCTTTCTTTACCTATGATTACCTCTTTCATTTCTTTGCATTGACCTCATGAGGAATTACAATGCTTCTCCTCGATAATACCAACCTATATATGCATCCCTCCTTTAACTCCTATGCTCTCTTCTTCCTTCCCCCATATCCCTTTCAAATGAAATTTCCTCCTTTTTTGGTATAGCTCACCAATTGATCAAACCTAGGCCAAGGGTAGGTTGACCATCAAATAGAGTAGGAAGGATGTAATAAGACTATGGTTCATTTATGCAATTGATGTAATAAGTCAAGATTAATGTAAGGCCAAAATTGACCAAACTTTTCATTTAGGACCAATTGGGGCTAGTAGGGTCAATTTTGGTCAAATGGTCAAAATAGGTGAGAACAAGTGGAAAATGGTGTAATTGAGTCCTTTTGATGTATCTGAGAACATAAAATAGTGAAATGTGAAAGATGCCAAAAGTTGTCATGACAAATTTGCAATTTTGCTCGATAAAGTGCATTTTGTAACCAATGGACAAATTCTTTAAAAAATAGTTAAAGGTGTTTAAAAGTTATAGCTTGAAAGCCCACTTGGTAGGGCTACAAGTAAATAGGCCATCTGTGAAGCAAGTA
Source organism: Cupressus sempervirens (assembly GCA_028749045.1). Taxonomy (NCBI): domain Eukaryota; kingdom Viridiplantae; phylum Streptophyta; class Pinopsida; order Cupressales; family Cupressaceae; genus Cupressus; species Cupressus sempervirens. The sequence continues at coordinate 336,596,140 of CM053791.1, forward strand.
ATCTTAGTCTCTTTGCAGGTCTAGTCTTGTATGATCAAATTGAGTTGTTTTGATCCAAAAGAGTGAGAATTGGTGTGACTAATTTGTAGACTAGGTTAAGGGTGGAGCCCTATTATCATTCAAGCTAGTTATGGGGCTTGAAAACATGATTGTCCAATATTCATAGACCATACACATTATAACCACATTGACCCTGTGACTTTGACTTAGAACCGTGTGTGAGCTTCTATGGGCAATCCCCTTCAATTCATGAGTGATGAGTTTATGAAATTTAAGGTAGCTTCTTTGTCTAGCATTACAATCACCCTTTGAGCTTAGAGGGTTCCCTGTGCCTTAAAAATGATATATCTTGGGTTGTCGACAAGGGTGATGGTTCCTCCCACTTGGAGATTGATCTTGTAGCTATGTCGCTACTCCGTGAGACTCTCACTAGATTAAATCACCCTAGACTATGTTGTTCTTTTAATCATGTTCAATCTAGAAGAGCAACCAAAGCTAAAGAGGAGTTTAGCTTCTCCCTTGTTACTACATTTGTCAACATATCTACTAGATTGGCATCTGTATGTATCTTATCCAACTTTAACTGTTCATCCTCCAAAATTGAGTGAATGAAATGGTACCACAACTATATGTGTTTGGCCTTTGGTCTTTGAATTAGAGCTGAATTCTTGGCAAGATGAATGTCACTCTGACTATCTATTAATAAATAATTATCCCTTTGAGGGTGTCCCAATTCTTCTAAGAAGAACTGAAGCCATATCATCTCCTTGGTTACCTCTGTAGTAGCAACATGCTCTGCCTCTGTAGTGGATAGAGCATTAATCTTTTGTAACCTTGAAACCCAGCTCATGACTACCCCACCAATAGTAAAGACATAACCTGTAGTACTCTGCTTGATATCAATATCCCCTGCCAAATTTGAGTCAACATAGCCCTGTAAATTAGTAGTAGAGCCCCCAAAGTGTAAACATTTATTGGATGTTCCTCTCAAATATATGAGAATCCATTTGATTGCATTCCAATGCTTAACTCCTAGATGACTCATATACCTACTGACAACTCCCACTACATGTGCAATATCTAGCCTAGTACATACCATAGCATATATCATGCTTCCTACAGTTGAAGCATAGGGTACCTTGGACATCTTATCCTCCTCTTCTTGTGTCTTGGGACACATCTCCTTAGTCAACTTCAAATGACTAGGTAAAGGTGTGCTGATAGCTTTAGCATTCTCCATAGAGAAATGTTGCAACACCTTCTCAACATAATCAACCTAAGATAGCATCAATTTTCTATTCTTCCTATGTCTGCAAATCTTCATACCAAGGATTTGTTTTGCTGCCCCCAAATCCTTCATAGCAAATGCATGTGCTAACTGGCATTTTAGCCCCTTAATATGATCCATGTTAGACCCAACTACAAGCATATCATCAACATATAAACATAAAATAATGTAGTTGTCATCATCTAACCTCTTAAAATAAACACAATGATCTAAATGACACTTGCTATAGCCATGCTCATGCATAAAACTGCCAGATTTTAGATACCATTGCCGAGGTGCTTGCTTTAAGCCATATAAACTTTTCTTCAATTTGCACACTAAGTTCTCCTTACCTTTGACCTCAAATCCTTGTGGCTAAGCCATATATATCTCTTCATCCAAATCACCATGAAGGAAGGTTGTTTTAACATCAATCTGCTCTAAATACAAATCTTTAGTAGCCATAATACTTAAAACAATACAAATAGAAGTCATTTTAACAACGAGAGAAAATATATCATCAAAATCAATGCCCTTTTTCTGTGCAAATCCTTTTACAACTAATCTAGCTTTAAATCTTTTCTTACTTCCATCCTCTTCTTTTAACCTATAAAACCACTTATTCTATAAAGCTCTTTTACCTATAGGCAACTTGCATAAATCTCATGTCTTATTGTTTAGCAAAGAGTCTATTTTGTCTTTCATTGCAGACTCCCACTGAATCTTAGCATCCACCTACACAACTTCATCATAACATTCAAGTTCACCAGCATCAGTAAGTACAATTGAATACAAAGAGGGAGAAAATCTTTCTGAAGGTCTAATTTTCCATGTTGACTGTCTAACATTCACTGGTGTGTGTGGTATTTTTTGTTGCAGTTGTTGCACATCACGAGGAATGGTTGGAACATCATCTTTTGGAGTATCATCCAACACTACATAATCATCTCCTTTCTGCTCATGTTGCTGCAACAAATCTTTGTACAACACTTTCTCATTGAATATGGCATCCCTCCTTCTTAAAATTTTATTATTTTCAAAATTCCAAAGCCTATAACCAAATTCATTAATGTCATTTCCAACTAATACACATTCATTTGACTTAGCTTCTAGCTTGGCTCTATTTTCAGAATCTATGTGAGCAAATGCTTCACAACCAAAGGTTTTGAGAAAAGAATAACTCACCTTCTTACCAATCCATGAATCATCTGGAATACCACAACCCAAAGGAGTAGAGGGACCTCTATTAATCAAATATACAATAGTATTGATAGGCTCTTCCCACATGTGTAAGGGCAGCCCAACATGCAACCTCATGCTCCTTGCATACTCCATTATAGTCCTATTCATGCATTTAGCCACACCATTTTCTTGTGGAGTCCTTGGAATGGTTTTCTATCTATGAATACCATTAGTGGAGCAATAATCAAATTCATGACTACAATACTCACCACCATTATTAGATCTAAGACATTTTAATTTCTTACCAGTCTCATTTTCAACCAAGCATTTCCATTTCTTAAAAGTTTGAAATACATCATATTTATGTCTAAGGAAATAAACCCATACTCTTCTAGTTGCATCATCAATGAATGTAACATAATAATGAGATCCATCAAGGGAAGATACCTAAGCCAGTCCCCATACATCAGTATGCACAAGTTCTAATTTCTCTTTTTACTTTTCCTTCCTAGTCTTCACAAAACTCACTCTCTTTTGTTTTCCATACACAAAACTTTCGCAGAAATCCATATTAACACATTTCAAACCTGGTAAAACATTCTTTGAATGAAGTACTTTCATACCTTTCTCACTCATGTGCCCAAGTCTATTGTGCCACAACACTATATTAGAATTTACAATAGCTATTTGTTCTCCCTGGTCAACTGTAGCAACTATTCTTGAATATTCATTTTTCTCTGAAACAATTAAAGCAGAAGGAACAATATGACCTGTACAAAGATATAAGGTGCCTACTTTTACACCTTTTGCTACTACAAGGGAACCTTTTGAAACCTTCCATTTTTTATCATTAAAAGTAACTACACAACTCTCATCACCAAGTTGCCCTGCTGAAATTAAATTCTTACTTAGCCTTGGAACATGTCTTACCTCATGTAGTAGCCAATGATTCCCATTCTGCAACTTAATCTTAATTTTTCCCTTTCCAACAATCTGACATTATTCATTGTCCCCCAACATAAACAAGTCCAAAATCTCCTTGGACATAATCAATGACATAACCTCAATGAGGTGTAGCATGAAATGAAGCACCAAAATCTAAAACCCATGAATCATCAACACTTTCTAAAGATAGAAGCAAAGCATCCTCTTTAGATTTGTTACTTACTACATTTGCCTCCTTATCTCCATCTAGTTTATCTCCTTCATTTTTCTTTCAATTCCAACAATCTTTCTTTTTATGTCCTAGTTTCGCACAGTACCAACAATCAATCGGTCCTCTCAATTGGGACTCCTCCCCTTTGACTTTTCTCTTGATTTCACACGATTTTCAAAATTACTTCCTCTCTCACTTGTTCTGCCTCGACTTTGTTCATTCAAAGTACTTCCTGATGTAGATCCACCTAAGGTTTTCCTATGAGTTTCCTCACTCAAAACAACACCGATCACATCATCATATTTTAGTGTACTAGATCTAGGAACATAATTACTCACAACCATTACCAAGCCATTCCAACTCTCAGGAAAAGAACACAAAATCAGGAGAGCCCTGATTTCTTCATCAAAATTGATACCCATGGAAGATAATTGACTATTAATAGTATTAAACTCATTTAAATGATCTGCAATAGATCCACCTTCTGCCATTTTCATATTAAATAAATGCTTCATGAGAAATACCTTGTTTGAAGTGGAGGGCTTTTCATACAGTTTCACTAGGGTTTGCATCAACTCTTCTGTCATCTTTGCTATTGTAATATTAAATTTCACTGATGGTGCTAGGCATAATAAAATGATTCCAAGTGCCTTTTTGTTTAACAAATCCCATTCATCATTTGACATAGATCCGTGATTCTTGGTTTTGCCTTCCAATGGCTTCCATAAATCCTTCTGATAAAGATAGTCTTCCATTTGCATCTTCCATAACTGAAAGTTTTGCCCATTAAACATGTTAACCTTAGCTTACCTTCATTTTCCATCACTTCCATTCAACCCTGAGACTTACTTACAGAGGATAATTGAAGAAACAAGCTCACTCTAATACCACTCTTTAGGATTAAACCACAAACAAAAATAACAATTACATGCAAAAATAACCAATATTAGAAAATACTAGATGATCTAACAAAAAAACAATTGGGGAGGTCATGTCGAGCGGTAGTGGTGGAAAGGAATCAGGCAGGAAAGGAAATTTCAAACATGCGGGATCTGTGCCATGCCTAGGATCTGCATCTACAGGTGACTCCGTAGGTCTAGGAGATGCTGATGATGGAGGTACATTGGAGGACCCAAGTGGAGGTGGGATTTTGAAGGACTTGAGTGGAGGGCCCAAACCCATTAAAAAATGGTCGAGCCTTTTTGGAGTTCGATCCACTGGTAATTCTTGCTTTCCCCCAGTTAAAGATATGTCTGCAAGAGATAAAGTGTAATGTCCCATTTTTTTGGAGGAATTAATTATAAAGCTATCAATTAAAAAATATATATTACAAGGTAACTTTATAAATTAAATAAAAAAAATCTTCTAGGGGTTGCTGGAAGAAGCGAAGAAAAAATTAAAAGGGAGGCTGACCTATCAAGGAAAAAAGAATAAATAGGCATTGAGGGCTCATTGCCTATCATCGAGATTTATTATTGATTTTTGCTTATGTGCATTATGGAGCCTAGGGTTTTTGCAAGTAGTCGCAATTGGCCATTGAGAACGAAAACTCTCAATTGGTACGCAATTTTGAGGGTGTGAGAGATCACCTGAATTATTGCAACTGTGGGAAGGATATTTCAGTCCTTTCACTTGTGCTTAATTGCTGATTTGGAGTTTCAAGTGGAGTTTCACTTTCACCATATCATCTTCAGCAGTCAGTCTCTAGTATTTGATCAATCCAGGTTCTCATTTTAGTTTGTAGTTGTAATAAATTCTCAATTGTATACAGCCAATTAGGGTTATCTGTAATGTGCCAGGTCATAATGTTTCAGTGCTGAAAATTGACATATTATTTGTAAAAATATTTGGTTTTTAATTGCATGAATACATTGGCACTATTATTTCCTTATTTCAGCAATATACTTTAGCCGTGTATTAAATTTAGGGTTTTGTTTAGTGGCCTATTGGTATGGGTCATTACAGTGGTATCAGAGCGGTTTCTTGCCAGCCTAATAGGGTTACCCAGCCACCATTTAATTTAGTTTACAAAGGAACCAGCATAACTAAGAATATGGCTGAGAGATTCTCAAAGCCCATCTAGAAGTGTGCGAGATGATGAGACTTTACAACAATAGGAGAGGCTTCTACAGTCACTAGAGGAAAGTACACAAGAAATGATGGTTATGATGCAACATTTGATTGGAGAAAATAGGAGAAATAATCATAATAATGATCAGGATGACAGAAGCATAGCAGGATCACAACATAGGACACGGTCTGGAACAGGTGATAGACCCACACATCCTACATTTAGAGAAGAAACTCTAGCACGCACACCTAATGCTATGGTAAAAAATATTGTAGATGAACTCTGACAAGCAAGGAATGAGTGGGATTCATTACCAAAATATGTACAGGATGGATGGACATTTGACAGGTACCTGAACTATAGAGTTGCCAGGCAGAAGCAAGTAGATAAATACAGTGAGTTGCAATAGGTCACCAACAAGTTGGTATTACCCAGATTTGATGGCAGTGGAAAAATGATTGCTTGTGCTTGGATTCATAAGGTGGATACTTTCCTATCTTTGAAGACGATGACAGAATTTGAAGCACTCAAGTATGCCACTTTACACTTAGATGGGGTAGCACATGATTGGTGGACACATGGCATGATCACATTGCAACACAATTAGGTAACCACTTATCAGGAGTTTGTGGATAGATTGATAGAAAGGTTTGATAAAAAAAATCCTAAATTTTTTTTGTGGGAGTTAGCCTAGTTGAGACAGTCAGGAGGCTTAGAACAATTTATCAATGACTTCTAGAAGCTTGTAGTGATGGTGCCTAACATTTCAGAAAGAAGGCTAGTCATTTTATTCATAGAGGGATTAACTGAACTAGTCAAGGGGTGGGTAAAGGCCTTTGATCCTCCTACAGTACAGGAAGCCATGAAGAAAGCCTGCAGTATGGAACTTGCAGCTCCAACAAACCAGTTTAGTTCAAAGAGTTCTTCATCATTTAGAGATAACAAAGGGGAATTCAGCAAGGGTAAAGAGAAGGTTAGTGACTCAAAAGACAAGCTAGCTACACCTTGGGACAAGGAAACACTCAATGACTTGCGTAGGAAGAAGCTATGCTTCTTTTCCAAAGGTCCCTATGAGTTTGGTCATGATTATTTTATGAAGCCTAAGGGGAAGGCTAACTGGGTGATGTGGGCTTATTACGAAGGTTCAAATTCAGACATCTCAGAGCACCATGATGAGGATCCTGATGAGGCAGAGGGTGAACAAGAGGTAGATAGTGCTAAGAAAAAAGAGGCTCCAAAGATAAATTTATAGGAGGCACGTCTGTCTAGTATTCAAAGAGAGGGATCTTTCAGATTTCGAGGAGTCTTGGCATGACAAAAGATTATTACTCTATTGGATATAGGTGCCATGCATAATTTCATTGATACACAATTTGTGGAGAGGCATGGACTCATTATTGAGGAGTTCAAGGGACTAAGAGTTAAGGTGGCTGATGGCTATACTATTCGTTGTGATAGGATGGTGTGAGATCTACCTTTGTGCCTGGACAACTATGAGTTTAAGGCGGACTATCATGTGGTCAACATGGGTGACATGGACATAGTACTTGGGATGCAATGGCTACATTCTTTGAAGGAGGTTACCCTGAGATTAGAGGATATGGAGATACAATTCGTGGTGGATGGCAGGACTCATGTGTTGAAGGCTATTTGTAATGGTGATGTCAAGACTATCTCATTTAGGCGCTTGGAGAGATTAGCCAAACATAATAATATAGAGTGGGCAGCAATATGTGCTTTGATGCCTACCCAAGAGGGGCAACATAAGACTGAATATCATCCAGATGTTCAGAAATTGAGAATCAAGTATGGAAGGTATTCAGTGAGATTCCACCAGGCAGGCCACTAGATAGAGGTATTGAGCACATTATCAAATTGGAGGAAGGTGCTAAGCCTATCATGATCACACCATACCAGCACCTAAAATGACTCAAAGATGAGATCAAGAGGACCATCAACGAGTTGCTAGCAATGGGACACATCAGACCAAGTAAGTCACCCTTTACATCTTCTGTTGTTTTGGTAAAAAAGAAAGATGGTACTCTATGAATGTGTATTGATTACAGGGTGTTGAATAAGAGAACTATAAAGAACAAGTATACCATCCCTCACATCAATGAGCTGATAGACGAATTGCATGGGGCTTGTTATTTCACAAAAAATGATTTGAGATCAGGCTATCACCAGATCAGAGTTGGAGAGTAGGATATTGAAAAAATTGCTTTTAGATGTCATTACGAGCATTTCAATTTTGTAGTCATGCATTTTGGTTTGACTAATGCACTTGCCACTTTTCAGTCCACCATGAACAAGATCTTCCACCATCAGTTGAGGAAATTTGTGCTAGTGTTCTTTGATGATATTTTGATCTATAGCAAGACATGGTAGGAACATTTAGAGCACTTGGAAATAATATTAAGCATTTTACAGAGCGAGTCCTTGTATGCCAAGGAGTCCAAATGTAATTTGGGGATGATAGAATTCTTGTATCTTGGAGACATCATTAGTGCAGAAGGAGTGCGAATGGATCCTAAAAAGATCCGTGCTATTGTTGATTGGCCACCACCAGAGAACCTTACACAGTTAAGAGGGTTCCTTGGTCTATGTGGATTCTATCGCAAGTTTGTTAGTGGCTACTCACGAAATGCAGCGCCCATGATAGATTTGCTGAAGAAAGGGGCATTTGTGTGGACTTGGGAGGCACAGGAGTGTTTTATGCGATTCAAGGAAATAATGACTACATGCCCAGTATTAGCATTAACTAATTTCACAAAGCCATTTGAGCTTCAATGTGATGCTTCTGGAGAGGAAGTTGGTGTTGTACTCATGTAGGACAAGCATCCTATAGCTTATGAGAGTAGGAAACTCAGAGGGATTGAGAGATCATTCGACATATATGATAAGGAGATGTTGGCCATCATGCATGCCTTGGCCAAATTTAGGCAGTATCTTGTGGGTAGCAAATTTTGTATTAAAACTAATCATAATAGTTTGAAGCACTTTTTGGGACAGCGGGACCTAAATGGTCATCAACAGAAGTGGGTGAGTAAGTTACAGACATATGATTTTGATATCACATATGTTAAGGGGACACATAATATTGTTGCAAATGCTTTATCCTATAGGCCACACCTCACTTCTATGATTCAGATATTAGAGGATTGGCAACACTTGATTGTAGCAAAATATGCCAAAGACATGTGGGCCTTTGCTATAGTGGAGGGGACAACAATTGACACCAGATACACTCTCATAGATGATTTGATCATTTACAAGAACATGATTTACTTAGTCCTAGGATTGAAAGTGAAGCAGTTGATTTTGAGAGAATTCCATAATTCACCTACAGCAGGCCATCCTAGGTATTTCAAGACTTACAAGTTAGTACGAGAATGGTTCACTTGGAAGGGACTTAAGGCTGATGTTTGTAGTATGTGTGTGAGTGTCATGTCTGCCAACAAAACAAACAAGAGCACACTTATCCAGCAGGGCTCCTACAACCACGTCCTATTCCTGACAGAAAGTGGGAGTGCATCTCTATGGATTTTATTACGGGCTTGCCTAGGGCCCAGGGGTGCAATTGTATCTATGTGGTGGTGGATAACCTAACAAAATATGCTCACTTCTTCCCTATCGCTACTACATACTCAACAACTCAGGTGGCAGAGGTCTTCTTCAAGGAGATTTTTAGATTACACGGTTTGCCTCAGAGCATTGTGAGTGACAAGGATAGCCACTTCATGAGTCACTTTTGGCAGGAGATATTTCGGTTGTGTGGCATTGAGCTTACACCTAGTACCAGTTATCACTCACAGACTGATGGCCAAATAGAGATTGTAAACAAATGGGTGGAAGGGTATTTGAGGAATTATGTGGTAGATCAACAGCAAGCTTGGGTCAGATGGATATATCTCTGTGAGTATTGTTACAATACTACATATCATATGACTATACAAATGACACCCTTCATGGCACTTTATGGTTATGAGGCACCTAGTTTCTTAGGTTTGTTGTTGGGAGACAATCAAGTACCCCGTGCAAGTGAACTATTACAAGAAAGTAAGGATATAGTTGCTACTCTCAGAGAAAATATTGCTAGAGCTTAGAACCAACAAAAATAGTATGCAGACAAGAAGAGGACTAAGTGTAGTTTTGAGGTAAATGATATGGTTTACCTCATGTTGCAGCCATATAAGCAGTCCACTCTCAAGAAGAGTGGTATAGAGAAAATCAAGCCACAGTATTATGGACCATTCAAGATCATCAAATGAGTTGGTGAGGTGGTGTATGAGTTGGAGCTTCCCATAGATAGTAGAGTGCACAATGTGTTTCATGTATCACACCTCAAAAAGGTGTTGGGTCAGAATGTGATTCCTTTTGCAGTATTACCTCCCTTGGATGATATGGAGAAATTGATGGTAGAGAGAAGCAGCTTCGTAGGAGAGTAATCAGAGAGTATCTAGCTAAGTGGAAAGATTTACCTATTGAAGATGCTACTTGGGAGGGAGAAGTGATTTTGTAGCATCCAACATTAAGATTGCTTGAGGTCAAGCAATTTTAGAAGGGGTGGACTTGTAATGTCCCATTTTTTTGGAGGAATTAATTATAAAGTTATCAATTAAAAAAAATATATTACAAGGTAATTTTATAAATTAAATAAAAAAAAATCTTCTAGGGGTTGCTGGAAGAAGCAGAGAAAAAATTAAAAGGGAGGCCAACCTATCAAGGAAAAAAGAATAAATAGGCATTGAGGGCTTATTGCCTATCATCGAGATTTATTATTGATTTTTTCTTAAGTGCATTGTGGAGCCTAGGGTTTTTGCAAGTATTCACAATTGGCCATTGAGAATGAAAAGGCTCAATTGGTACGCAATTTTGAGGGTGTGAGAGATCACCTGAATTATTGCAGTTGTGGGAAGGATATTTTAGTCCTTTCACTTGTGCTTAATTGCTGATTTGGAGTTTCAAGTGGAGTTACACTTTCACTATATCATCTTCAGCAGTCAGTCTCCAGTATCTAATCAATCCAGGTTCTCATTTCAGTTTTTAGTTGTAATAAATTCTCAATTGTATACAGCCAGTTAGGGTTATTTGTAATATGCCAGGTCATAATGTTTCAATGCTGAAAATTGACATATTATTTGTAAAAATATTTCATTTTCATTGCATGAATACATTGGCACTATTATTTCCTTATTTCAGCAATATACTTTAGCCGTGTATTAAATTTAGGGTTTTGTTTAGTGGCCTATTGGTACGGGTCATTACATAAAGGTAAGTTTTCTATTGAAATCCCTGACCAGATCATTGATAAAAACATTTTGAGCATGGATTCTACTTTGGTTGGTCAATTTATTGGGGCTAGACCTAACAGTGATGATGTAAGGAGTTTTATACGAAAGAAATGGAGTCTGAAAGGTCAAGTTAATGTCTTTGCAATGGCTAAAGGTTGTCTCTCATTTTGTTTTTCCTATGATGAGGACAAACGAGACATTCTTCATTGCAGCCCTTGGGTGATGGGGAGGCATACCTTAGACCTCCAAAAATGGTCTCCTAATCTCTATGCTATGGATGACTCTACTATTCAAGCCTTGGTGTGGGTTCATTTACCCGGCCTCCCCCTCAAGTTCTGGGTGGAAGATGTGTTTCAGGGGATCGCCCAAACCTTTGGTGAGCTTCTTTCTTTAGATATAGTTATGGTTTCTAGGAAAAGGATGAGCTATGTCAGATTCTATGTTGGAGCAACTCAAGGAGTGGATATGCCTAAATCAATCTCATTAAAATCAAAGTTGGGTATATGGAATCAATGCATTGAGTTTGAGTCTTTCCCCTTTGTTTGCTTTCATTGTAAAAAAGTTGGGCATTGTGCTTAAAAATACCCCTCTCTGAGAGAGAAATCCAAGAAGGGTAAAAAATTATGGTAGCGAAAGGTGGTGGCAAGGGATGCTAGACCTCTAGTTTGTGGAGGGGTTACTCCAGATGGGAACACTACTTCTAAGGATATGAGCAAGGATGCAGGGTCTGCTAAGGCTATTGGAGTACCTGTCAAGATCACAAATGCTAGTGTCTTGCTGGCCAACCATTTTGTGAAGGATTCTTCTGAGGTTTTTGAGAAAGGTACTGAGACTCAAGTTTCTCCAGATGGGAACACTTCTTCCTAGGATCTAAGTAAGGATGCAGGGACTACTAAGGCTATTAGAGAATCTGCCATGTTCATGGATGCTAGTGTTTTGCAGGTTGGCCATTCAGCGAAGGATTCTTTTGTCAACCCTCTTAGGCAGTTTCCTATGGAAGTCTTGGAGATAGTCTAGGAGTGTCTTGTATAGCAACAACACTATGACAATATGGAGATGACCCTAGTTGGTTAAGATGTTTCAACTAAGAATGGTGGGAATCATTCTTTTGTGGCAACTCATATGGTTCTGGCTTCTCCTTTAGACTCCCCATGAAGGATATGGCTAAGAAATGAAATTTTGTCAGTGGAGAAGTTGAGGACTTGTCTCTTGTTGAGGAAGATCAGTGGGAGGAGGATGTTTCTAATGCTGAATGGTCCACGGTTGGCGAAAAAAACAACAAAGGAAAATTCAAAATTAAGAAGAATGAAGGGGAGAAGGCAAAGCAAGTACCTCCTAAGCCTATGAAGAGAGGCCCTAAGCCAAAAGGGGACATGATTTGCTCAGAAGATAAGCCTCTTGGAATATCTCGTAAACATGGGGATGTTGGTTCCTCCCTTTCACCGGTTGGCAGACCTTCTAACCAGCAGAGGAGAATAGCTGAGACCATCAGAAGCATAGCAGATGGTAGTTAGAGAACTATTTTGGAAACAATCTTTTTTCATAAACCATGAAGATTATCTCATGGAATATTTGAGGGTTAAACAACCCTCATAAACAAGATATTTTGAAGAATTTGATTAGAGATAATAAGCTGGATATTTTGGAGATTCAAGAAACCAAAATGCTCAAAGAAAAGGTGGAGAATCTCCCAATGTTTTAGTGTGGAAATATTATTGGGAATCACTCGGTAGGAGCTTCAGGAGGTTTGGCTATTTTTTGGTCTAGTAGGTGGATTCAAGGGGAAATCATCTCTCAAAACTCTAATTTTATGAATGTTAGATTCATCAATTCCAAAGATAATTTTTGTTGGATCCTCACTAATGTTTACGCTTCTAACACTAAATGGGGTAGGAAGGCATTATGGACTGAAATTTCAAATCAGAGGAAGTCTTTTGAGGAGGAAAATTGGATTGTCTCTGCTTAAAGAATATGAAAAATGGGGAGGGAGCCAGACCCTGCTGGATAACATGATTGACTTAATGGAGTTTATTGATCAACACACTCTTCATGATATTGATTTTCATGGTATTGAGTACACTTAGACAAAGAGAAGGGTGGGTAATGATCTTATTTAGGTCAGATTGGATCATGCTCTCATCAGTATTCATTGATTCCTTTCTTATAAATGTAACCTTAGTGCTCAAGTTAGGGCAGGTTCTAATCATTACCCTATCTTTTTGGTTGCTGAGAAGATTAATTATCATAAGAACTTCCCTGTCAGATTTGAAAAAATGTGGACCCATCATTTGGGTTTGGAGACCCTTATCATGGATTGGTGGGACATTCAATTTGATGTACAATAATGTTCAAAGTTGTTGCAAAACTGAAGAATGTCAAGAAAAAGATTAAAATTTGGAACAAAAATACTTTTGGTAATATCTTTGAGAATAAAAATAAGATTGTTGAGAAGCTTAAAGATATTCAAGACAAGATTCAAATGGAGGTTTATGTAACCTTTTCAAGGGAAGAAGAAAGTGGTAAAATGGTTGAATTGCATGATATTATAGCCAAAGAGGAAACATTTTGGAGGCAGTGCTCTAGAAAGGTCTTCCTTAAGGAAGGTGATCATAACACTAAGTTTTTCCATGTGTCAACTCTCAAGCACAAGATGGCTAATAGAATTTGCAGACTTAAAATGGATGAGGGATCTATGGATGATGAAGAGACCATAAAAAGGGAGGTTGTTGGATTCTTCAAATCTCTATTGCAAGAATCCAATTTGGATATGGACAAACAGGATTCTTTTCTTGAATGAATCCCTTCTTGTGTCTTTGTGGACCAAAATTCTTTTCTCACCTCTATTCCCTCGAATGTTGAGATTTCTTAGGCTGTCTTTTCTTTTGAAGGAGACAAAGCTCCTAGTCTAGATGGTTTCCTACTCTTTTTCTTTTATAAGTACTGGCATATTATTGGATTGGATGTTTGCAATGGGGTGAAGGAATTTTTTGGGTGCAGGAATATCCTTAAAGAGTTGAATGACACATTCCTTGCTCTCATTCCTAAAAAGTTGGGAGCTGATAGTATGGACTTGTTCAGACCCATCAGTTTGTGTAACTCTTTTTACAAGATCATTTCCAAGGTTCTTACACTGAGAACCATGACTCTTTTGCCTCACATTATTTCTATATACCAGAATGGGTTTGTTCTAGGCAGGCAAATTGTGGATTCCATTATTACAATGCACGAAAATATCCACTCCCTTTCAATTTCCAAGAAGGAAGGTTTCTTGCTTAAGCTTGATCTTTCTAAAGCCTATGACAGAGTGGATTGGCATTTTCTCCTTCGAGTTTTGAAAGCTTTTGGCTTCAGTAAGAGATTTCGTGATTTCATTTTTATGCAAGTGTCGTCAGCTTCTTTCTCAGTGCTCGTGAATGGTTCTCCTTCCTCTTTCTTCAAGGCTTCTAGGGGTTTAAGACAAGGTGACCCTATTTCCCCTATTCTTTTTATTATTTTAGCTGAGTGTTTGGGAAGATTTATAGATGGTTTGGTTCTTAAAGGTGACTTTGTGGGTCTTTATCCTTCCTCCTTGACTTTGGTCTGCTCCCATCAACAATTTGTTGATGATTCTATTATTATGGGAGAAGCTTCGGTGAAGAATGCTAGGATTTTGAAGAAGGCTTTGGTGGATTATGGCTTAGCGACTGGTCAACTTATTAACTGGAATAAGAGTCTGATTTACTTCATGAATGTTAATATGGAAAGGCAATTGAAGATTAAAAGTATTATTGGTTGTGAGATTGGCTCCTTTCCAGGCTCCTATTTGGGTTTATCTATGGGTTTATCCCCTCCTAACAGTTTCTCACATTCTTTGATAGATAAAATTCATTCAAAACTTGAAGGTTGGAAGGGATCTTTACTCAGTCAGGCTGGTAAGGTGGTTGTTCTTAAATCTATCTTGCAAAGTGCCCCACTGTATGCTTTGAGTCTTTTCAAAATTCCTAGAAGATTTTCCCTTGTTGTTGAAAAGATTCAGAAAACTTTTTTATGGACGGTTATGGAGAATAAAAAAAGATTCCCTCTTATTGCTGGGGAAAATGTTTGCATGCCATATAAGAAGGGAGGTCTTGGGCTATGTAGAGTTTCTTCCATGAATGATTTCTTAATGGCTAAACTATTATGGAGATGGCATAATGAGGATGGGGAATGGAAGAATATCTGGAATGATAAATACAACTTTGATAACCTTGACCTCTACCATTACCTTAATAGTAATGTGGCTCAAGGGGGGTCAATGATTTGGAAAAATTCTCAGTAGCTCAAAAACATCATAAGAAAAGGGATAAAATGAAAGGTCATAAATGGAAGAAGAGTTCTTTTTTGGGAAGATGTTTGGTTTTTGGATCACCCCCTATGTGATGACCCAAGATGGAATAGGTATATGGACTTGTGTAAGACCCAATTTGGTTCTCTTGTGGTAGACTATTGGATAGACAATGGATGGGTGGATCTTTTTAGACTTGACCCCAATTTGGCTGAACTCAGAAAGAGCCTTAATGTTTTTTTCTTAAATCAAAAGGAGGATGAACTTGTATGGGGAAAAGAACCTTATGGTGTTTTTTCTGTTGCCTCTGCCTATGCTGACTCTTTTGATAACCATGATGAACCTTGTTAGGGTAAAGCGTGGATGAAGGGTATGACACCCAAGGTTAACACTTTCTTTTAGACCTTGCTACAAAACAAAGTACTTACTCTGGATAACCCTAAAAAGCGTGGGATTGTTATTATCAATAGATGTGTACTTTGTAAGAATGATGGGGAATCTGTTGATCATATTACCTTACATTTCCCTTTTTCAGTGAAGATTTGGGATTCTATATTTCATCTATTAAAGGTTGAATGGGTTTTCCCTTCCAATCTTCAGCTCTTCTTTAATAGTTGGAAGGCTCCTTCAAAAAATTCCTTGATTGGTATACTGTGGGATTTCATTCTGCTGTATGTTGCTTGGGGTATCTGGAAAGAACGTAATGATAGAATCTTCAGAGATGTTAATCCAGCCCAGTTCAGGTTTGATTGAGAACATTAAAAATATAGCCCCAGATTAGCAACCTTGCAATGATTGGGAATCTAATGTTCTTATCAATTGGAATTTGAAGGTTGAGATTTTGGGTGACTAGAGGCTCAATCCTAGGGAACAAACTAGTTGGGATTGCCCTCCTGAGGATTGGTACAAGATTAACTTTGACAGAGCATCGAAAGGTAACCCCAAAATTGCAGGATGTGGTATTGTGATAAGGAATTCCAAAGGGGACAATGTTGGAAGCTTAGCTATTCCAATTGGTACCAAAACAAATCACGTTGCTGAAGCCTCGATTGCTCTCCATAGTCTTCTGTATGCAAAAAAGTTGAACTTGAAAAGGATCTGGTTAGAAGGGGATTCACTCAACATTATTAATTGTTTGAATAAAAAAACTACACCTTCATGGACAATTAGTAATATAATTTATGAGTCTATTCAAATCATTAATTCTTTTGAATTATGTGTTATTTCCCATAATTTCAAAGAGGCTAATGGGATGGCTCATTGGGCAACGAATGTGGCATGTAGAAATGATCAAATTATTATTTGGGATACTCATGACCCCTTACCACTAGAGGCTCGACTTCTTTTCCATAATGATAAATGGAGGTCATCTCAAAAGGTTTTCTAATTATGAATATGTTAGTATGGGAGTATGATATTGAGGTATGTGACTATGGGTTTTGTGCTTTAATTCCCAATGATTTATGTAAAATGTCACACGAATTTTGGGTCTATTTTGCCTTGGTGTTGTTCACTATCATTTGTGAGGCCCTCTTTGCTTGGGAGTTGCAGATGAAGTTCTTTGTGATCTTTAGTGTTTTGCAAATGGGAGGTAAGAGGAGACAAGTTGAACTAGGAAGTTGCATGGAGTGGATGAAGAAGGAAGAGATGTGGGAGATTTTGAGAAGGGGTAATTTCACTAGGTTTATGGTGAGATTGAACAGAGGCAATCCCGCCATCATGCAACAATTTCTCAAAACCTAGAAAGAGGGCTCGATTATGGTGGGTAACTAGCACATGGAGATCACAGAGGAGGTGATTGCTTAGGCTATGGGCTTGGGGCTTGAGGGTCTCAATTTCTATAGGGAGTGGAAGTTATCTGATAGATCTGTGGATGATTTTGTGGACTCTAAGATTGAGAAGGCTCACCTGGTTAAAATTGGTAAGTCCTTCATCAACCCGGCTTCAATATCCCGCCCATGACAATTCTTCATGTTTGTTATCATGGAATATTTAATGTTGGATGGGAGATTTACTAAATGTTATGGTTACCACTTCATGCTGGCCAACCATTTTAAGCGTAATGTGAAAATTAACTTCTATTATCTGAAGCAGTCTCTCACTATCTTTGTCCAAGCTTTACAAAAAGACCCAAATGGTGAACATGTTTTCCATGAGGGTCTAATGGTGCTTATTTTGAATACTTTAAAGGCCAAAAGAATAGTTAGGAGGAGGGGTCGAATTAAAGATTTTGACTATGAAATGGAAGGGAGTGCCTAGGAGAAGGGTTATGACTCTGAAACCCAAGATGAGGCTGATGGGGATGAGGTTTATGTGGTTAAGGGAATTGGCAACAGATCTAAGAAGAAAAGGAGAGTCGTAGGTCACTTTGACTTTGAACAGGAGAGTGATTTTGTGGAGGATTTGATAAGGGTTTGTAAGAAGAAGTTTGAGATAAAGGGGAAGAGGGTTAAGGATAGTCTAGGGAAGAGGGCTTCATCCCCTTCTGATGATGATGATACCCTAGCCCGATGCTTGGAAAAGAAAAGATACCCATCCAAGTGCCCTGATAAGGAGTTAGGAGATAAAGGGGAGTCAAGTGATGAGGACTCCTAGGAATAGGGGATTCATGAGGGTTGGGAGAATAAACATGAAGGTACCCTAAGCCTGTGATAGGGATGTATGGTAACCTAGGTACTATACTGAAAGAAATTGGGGTCATGAAGAGCCAAATTTAAACACTTGGCAGTGACATGTAGGAACTTAGGAAGGTTGCGTGTTAGTAAAACTGCACGTGGTGAGTGCACCCTCGACCAACATATTGAAAGGCTCATGGAAGTGGTTGGCAGTGTTGAGGATGTTAAAAATCTTATGCAAAAGATTCCACAACTGGAGGCTAAGAACAAGGCTATTGATAGAGACTTCAATGTGAATTAGGAGAAGGTAACTATGATGGAAGCTAAGATGTGCAACCTTGATAATTTAATTAAGAAAATGGCTAACAAAGTGTCTTCCTTGTTGAAGAAATTGGACATGGATAAAGACCAGGACTCTCCTCTGATGGTTGATAGCCAAGGTCCCAGCAAATGCACTAGGGCCAATTCTAAAAAGACTGATGATATAGCCAAGAAGGATGAGGTGAAGACTATGACAGAAAACATGTAGATGCTAGCTGATCAGGCTTTGGACCCAATTAAGGCCACATAGCTAGTTCTTTTCTATCTTTTGTGCTGTCCTTTTGCTTTCCTAGTGTTGTTTCTTTGCTATTTTTTTAGCAGTTCTATCTGTGACCTCTTGTGTCTCTTTTTAGAGGTCTGTTTTGTTTTTGTTCCTAAATGATCTATCTTTTTTGAGACTGTCCTTTTGTAATAAGGTTTCGGGTCCTTAAAACCTATTTTTACTTAATCAAAACCAATATCAGAAAATAATAGATCACATGGAAAAGAATAGAAGACACCAAGATTTAACATGGTTCACCCAATCCCTAGGCTACATCCACCAAACAACAAGTCTGATATTATTATGATCCAGTAATTACAACTTGATTACAATCTGTAATCCCTTATAGCTCAATACCACCACAAGAACAAATTTTTGCATCACCACTATGAAACAATCCCTAACCCTAAGCCCTTCTATAAAAGTATTTTTACCACTGTAGGGTTACAATTAATAATTACATTTCGGTCCAAAATCTCGATAAAATAGGGCCCAATTTTTCTTTTTTGGGGGTAGACCCCCAAACAACCGTGTCCTATCGGCCCTAGCTATATTGGGGCTTGCCACCCCTAAACCCCCACTTGGGGCTCGGTCTAGCCTCAAACCTCGGCAAGGAATTATGGAGTATGTACAATACTTCCCTGATCAATCCCCACAATCTAACAGGTAACTTGCGAGCCTCTCATGTGGGAGGTCTTGGGTTCAAATCTACCTCCACTTAACATATCATAATAATTAATTCTAACAAATAATAATAATTAATCTAGACTTTGGCCATTTACCGATAAAAAAAGAGAGCTAAAAGCAAAATTATTAAAATTAAGGACTTGTTAGGCTCTATCACTGAAAATCTTGACAACATAGAAAATATTTTTGTAGATCATTTCAATAATCTATTAAATAATTTTGATAATTTGAATATGATAGCTCAAGAAAAAATGCTTGAAGCCATACCAAAAGTGGTGTCTATAGAAGATAATAAAGCATTAAATACACCCATATCTCTGGAAGAAGTCAGAGCTATGATATTCAACATGAATCCTAATAGTTCTCCAGGTCTAGATGGATTCCAAGCTTTCTTCTACCAAAAATGTTGGGATATTATTAGAATTGATCTCTGGAAAGCCATTGAAGCATCAAGAAATGGTGGATCATTACTATTAGAAATAAATAATACCTTTCTCACCTTGGTACCCAAAAAAGATGATCCTATCTATACAACACCACTTATAAAATTATATCCAAAATTCTAGCAAATCAAATGAAACCGATTCTCCCTAAGCTTATATCAAAAGAACAAATGGGTTTTGTACTAGAAAGATTTAGTCTAGATGGAATACTCTTTATACAAGAAACCTTACACTCAGCCAATAAGAATAAAATGGCAAGCATGTTCATGAAATTGGATATTCAGAAAGCATATGACATAGTTGATTAGAGGTTTCTATGCAAAACCTTAGAAGCATTTGGATTCTCGCACCAATGGATTGATCTTATCTATCAATGCATTTCAACAACTAAAACTTTAGTTCTTATTAATGGAACTCTCAAAGGCTTCTTTGACACATCAAGAGGTATAAGACACAGAGATCCCCTGTCTCCTTTCCTATTCATTATCATGGCAAAAACCTTCGGTAGAACAATTTCCAAAGCTCACACTAAAGGCAAAATAAGTGGAATTACTGTAACTAAGAATGTTTTCTAATATTACCCACCAAAAATATGCAAATGATACCATTATGCTAGGGGAAAGTACAATAAAGAGGCCCTAAACCTCAATTCAATCATTCAACAGTATATGGAAGCTTTAGGTCAAAGAGTGAATGCTAAAAAAATAAAAAAAAATTTCATTAACACCAAACCTAAAATAGAAAAATAGATCTATAATATTATGGGATATAAAAGAGGTACATTCTTGTGTAAATACTTAGGAATGGAGCTAGAAAAAGGTAGTAAAACAAACAAGGGATGGCATAGTATCCTTGATAGAATGGATAAAAGATAAGAGGTTGGAAAGATAAATGATTCACAAAAGCAGGTAAAGTTACAAAGATCAAAGCAGTCTTATCTACCCTCTCAACCTACCCTCTATCTTGCTTACCTCCATCTAAAAGTATTAATAAGAAGCTTGAGGCAAAGCTCAAGCTTCTTTTGGAATGACAGTGAAGAACAAAAAAACCAAGCTCTTATAAAATGGGAGAACTTATGTAAACCAAAGGAATTAGGAGGTCTAGGTATCAAAAACTTAAGTTGGCATGAAGCATTAGGGGCCAAACTGACTTGGTGACTATTCATATAAAGAAATAAAAAATGGGAAAAAAGTATGTATCACAAATACCTAAAAGCAATCGATCCTTAGTCCTTGTTTAAAAGGATGATCCTTTCTAAAGGATTTGAAAGCTGGAATTTTATAGTAAAAAGCAAATCCTTGATTAGTAAATATCTTACTTGGGATGTTGGTAATTATGATGAAGCTCTCTTCTGGGAGGACTCTTGGGATGGCCATCCCCTTATAGATAACATGGGTATCCCAGCTATGCTTAAAGATCAATTAGTCAAACTTTGGGGGTGTAAAGTTAGCAATTATAAAACTAAAAAATATATTAATGGTAGTATAAGATGAGAATGGAGAACTTTGGATAATATTGACTTGGAACCAACAGTAAAAAAAAAGTTTATGAAAACATCATTCATAAGAGGAAAATAAAGCAATTAGTGAGAAATGACAAACTCATACGGGAAACATCAAAAGATGGTATGTATAATGTTAAAAATGGATATAGAGTAATCACTCATTCCAAAAGGTGGGAAGAAGTTAATACTCCCCTTAAAATTTGTTGGGACTCTTCTTGCCTACCAAAGGTAGGCTTCTTTTTATGGACTGCCTCCCAGAATAGGATTCTAACTATTGATAGACTCAGAAAGATGGGCATTGAGGGCCCTCCAAGATGTGTGTTATGTAAGCAAGATAGTGAAGATACTGATAATCTCTTATATAATTTTCCATATACACAATATTGTTGGAAATGGTTCTGACACATGTTGGGTTGGACCACTCCTTTTCCAGAATCTCTAGATGATCTTCTTAGGGGATGGCCAACTGATAGTAGTAGCTGTATCTATGGTAAAATCTAGAATATTTGTCCATCTATCTTTGTTTGGTAAGTATATAAAGAAAGAAATTGAAGAATATTTCATGATCAAGAAATGGTTGTATGTGAGCTTACTAGTAAAATTGAGGCCTGTATTGTTGAAACTTTAAACTCAAACATTAGGAAAATCCTAAAAGAGGAAGGATCATTTTTAGGGTGGGATGGTCTAATTAAAAAGAGTTGGAAAAACCTAATTAATCCTTTGCTTATGTATAAAAAAAGAATAAAGAGGCAAGGGACAAGTGTAGATGGATTCCACCCCCTAGTGGTTGGGCCGAATTAAATTTTGATGGAGCCTCGAGAGGCAATCCTAGTACTATTGGAATAGGATGCATTATTAATAATGATTTTGGCAATTGGATTGCTAAAAGGGCCAAATCTATAGGATCAACCACTAACAACCTCGTTGAATTAGAAGCCCTTCAAGAAGGTCTCCAAATTTACCTAAATCTAAGTATCTCAAAACTTATTATTGAAGGAGATTCACAGATTTTCCTAAATTCCATTCAACAAAGGGAGACATCAAACTAGGTTTTAAATTATAAACTAGAAGAAGTTCTAAATCTTCTAGACCTCTTCAAAGATATTCAAATTATACATATTTTCTGGGAAGGTAATAAAGTGGCAGATTAGTTAGCAAATAAGGTTGTTGACGGTGAAAATATCTTAATCTTTAATTATAAGCAACTTAACTAGAAAATGAACAATCTTATTAACCAAAAATTGATAATGTAATTCTCATTCTTATTAGCTAACTTAACCCTAACAGATAATGAAGATAATAAGGATACTAACAAATATAACTTTTAGATATCTATGTATATATATTTATATAATAAAAAAGGGTTTTTAATTTAAAAATAAAAATAGTTACGACAATAGTACTTCCATATCTAAAAGGAAATCATTCTAAGAATTAGGAAATTAGTAAGTTTATCTGGGAACATATTTTTGAATCCTATAAGTTTTGATCCCTAGCTCTAATCTTTCTCTCAACCTCTTTTTTGCAAATTTATTTTGTATATTCCAACATGTGTAATCTCTTTATTATTCTCCTTAATTTTTTCATCATTTCTTGACACTAGGTATCATCTTGTATCATCATCATACGGTTCCCTTTAGCTAGCAACAATAGATGATGTCAAGTAATCTTGGCTCTTCTAGATCCTTCATTTGAGATCATTAATTTTCTATTTAACTTCATCTTAGTTTTTGCTGATTATTTTGCCCTCAATCTATTGAGCCTAATTTAGCTATTGTATTAGTATGGAGACTAGTGTTAGTTTATTTCATTCCTTAGAGGTTCATACCATGGAATTTTGAGGTAACATTAAACCAGAACGATGGAACCGTGTTTTAAATCTTGTGGATGCCATGACTAGGGTTGATGTTAATCATGTCTTAGGGGAAGGTGTTTTCAATTATAACTCCTCTTGGAGAACCAACGATGACATTGTAGGTTCCTTTATAGGGTGTCTAGCCAAAGACAAAGTGGAGAAGTGGACAATTATTAGGCTCTGCTATAATATATTCAATCCAACTTGGTGTGTAGGTCTTGAAGAAGTTGTTAAGAGTGTAGATGAGAAGATTAGAATCCCTCTGTTAGAGCTTTACATGGAACATCTGCCTGGGAGGTTTGAACTAGCCATTGTCCCTAGATAACCCTCTCCGACAATCTAAGAGAATGTCTTTTTTTTTAAGAGTGGCCAAAAATGGAAGCCAGTATTCATTTTCTTCTCAGGTGGAGAGGGATTATAGAAGATCATAACAAGGCCTAGCTAAGGTACTATCTCAACATCTTCAACTCCTATATTCAACTGGGATTGGAGCTTAATAATCTAGAAGCTTTGAATTTTTGTTTTTGAATATAGAAAAGCTCAGCAGGAAGAAAAACTCCTTCAAATTTTTGCCGAACCTCCAAAATAGAACCCTAAGGACATATCAAAAATCATCATGGTGTACTAGAAAAAGGAAGGTTAAGTTTGTTAGCTTCTCTTACTTGATAGTTTTTTACGGATGTCAAATTTTGATCATCTTGACCACTAGATGAACATTTTTCTCTTCTTGTTCCTCCTTTCTTGCCTTTTGGCTTCTCTGTATTTCAGACAATATTAGATTATGTCTCTAAGTTTTTTCCTTCTTCATTGTTTGGGTCCTATTTTCTTTTTTGGGCCCTTCCTTTTTCCCTTGCTACTATTGTTATCTAGTTCTGATAGGATTCTCTTGCCCTGGGCACATAGAATTAATGTAGCCCTTGATCATCTTAGTTTGGAATAGAATTATAGTTCTTGATGAATTTGGTTTTTACTTTTGTGAACATATGTATGATGCATTTAGGCTCTTCATATCTGTTTTCTTCTACATGCAATAATGGTATAATCTTGGTATTATCACCTTCAGAAACTGGTAATATCATTTTGCAAGTGTGCATTTCACATATTTTAACTCATGCAGGAACAATCAAATTTAAATTAAGAAGTTCAAAATTTGAAAGAAACATATAAGGAAATAAATCAATCAACTATAGTAAGAAACACCAAAAAGGCAATGAAATCTTTTAATGGAAACTTTTAATCACTCCTAACCCTTCCAATATAGTATAGTATAGTATGATTTGTTTATTCACTAATCTGGATAGTTTAAGCTTGTATAAACATCAAAAGGACACTAACATTAAAAATTGATAAATAAGATATATTTTACCAACTCGTAATAATCTACATATAGCTAAGAAGAAAAGTGTTAAAATTTGTTATAGAAAAGGTTCTTTCATCCAATCTTGTTTTTGATCCCTTCATTTACTTTTTTTTGACTAATACTACTAACCCATTGTGGAAAGAAAGGTCTTCTTTGATATGTAGGTTAGTATAGAAGTACTATCTCAGGAGGTATATTCAGTTTCAACTAGCAACATAACTCTGAATTTGAAAGACAAGTTGAATACTACAAGAAAAGTTATTCCTATCAATATAAGATCTAATGAATGGACATTGTAAGATCTCATTAATTTTGAATATATTGGGGAATGCCCCTTTTAAAATATGTATAATATAGGACTTTGATCCCAAGCTAGACTGAAGGTTTTCTTTCTTTGTTCTTTCCTACCAGTGCTTGTTTGAATAGAGAACAATGTTACTTTCTTTTTAACATTTAAATATAATATAATGGCTTCGGCTATTTACTGATAAAAAAAAAAACTTTGGAAAACTAAGTATCATTTGGGTTTGTGATATTTGTTTTGTTGCCATGTTCAATTAGTAAACATCAATTTAATATCAATGCATTTGTCATAGTAATTGGAATGCAATTTCAAAATTATAATATTTGGACAAGGCATTGTATGTTATCATCAAATATAAATCCAAAATATTTACAATTAGCTAGTAGACTATGCAATAACCCTAAATCTTAAAGTAATAGTTTGTATATATTTTAATTGAATACATATAATATTTGTTATTATATAATAAGAAATTTGTGAACAATCGTACTACAATGGGTTGTTGTACCCAATTTTTGTAGAATGTGTCAATGAAGGCTATCTTTTTTAGATTTACACAATTTCTTTTTTTCTTACGTATTTGTGTAGCCCCAAGGCTTAGATGGAGAAATATGAGGTGTGAAAGGTTGGGGCAAGAATGAGAAGAAATAAGTACTTGCATTAATGAAAAAACAAAAAAGGTTCAAGAATTATCGCTAGAATGAAAAGTTAAATGGTTGTACAAATGAGGGGAACAATGTGGTAGTAACTAAAATGTATAATATTTGACAAGCCCAGTGTGTAAGATTATTAATGACATTGTAAAGTTACAAATTCATAGATCAAGGGGTAGATTGTAAATGCCATTTTATCATAGGAGTTGAATTGAGCATGTATTCTAGTGTGTGCATGTAAATTAAGCATTCCTCTTTGGATAGAGTATGGTCTAAAATCCATTATTATGGAAAGCTACAAAGTTTGGTCATTCCTAATATCAAATCATACCTTGTTGCTAGAAAGGCATTGGTAGGCTTGTGGGTGATATTGTGTCAATTTCCACATGGCATTGCTCTACTGCCAAATAAGTGTCCATAGCCCCAATAGAGTTACATGCATTCCCTAATTTTGTCAACCCCTCCCTTTTTAGTTAGTTGTCTTGTAGAAATGCAGATATTGAAGTCATTTCCAAGTTGGAAACCATTATTTGATCAAGAAATGATCTTTTTATTTTTCACTTAGTATGATTCTATAGATTAATGACATACTAACTCATAAAATGATTTATTGTGTATTTATCTAAAGATGTAATGAATGATGCCCATTAAATTTGATGTAACACATAATAATTCTACTCACATGGTGTACGAGTTTGCATGCTAAAAATGTCAAACAAAATCCTATGTCATAAACAATCTGAGAAATGACACTTCTTTGGTGGGGCATAGCTTGGAGGAAGGATTAATTGTGTAGATTGTAAAGATAATCCAATGCCAAATTTGGGTATGAAGGAAGATGTTTGTGTCCTTGGGTACATTCCCCTAGTGGATGAGGATTACTCCATTAATTTATTTGCAATAAGACATAATTTTTTCATGTCAGATGACTTGGTGAATTATAATTGTAGGAAATATTGTACTAGTCAAATACTTAGTTTTGCAACCATATTTGTGAATAGCTTTGATGGTTTTTTTGTCATAGGGTCAACTTTTCCATCTCATCCATTTATTATACCGATGAGAAGCAAGATTTTTTCTCATATTTGGTAATACCTTCCTTTTGTTTGTCTTATTCAAATTATCCTATTTTTAAATTAAATATAATATATTATAAATTTTGCATATGTGAACATTATATAGATATTAACATGGTTGAGAAATATATATTAATTTTTGTTCAAGAAGAAAACTATACATTGTATTCTTTTCATTTTGGGAGATTTTTGAGGTTTTACGACCATGCCAATTGATGTTAAATTGTGTAATTCATGTTCTTTCCTTTTTTATGTAAGTTGTGTCAAACTGTACTTACATTGGAAACAAATATATTTCATAATTTTCATTTTTGTAAATTTGTACTAGACATTTATGTGTAAAGGATATAGACCCTCTTTTTGAAGGTGGAAAGTAGATCTCTAGTATTTCCCTTCTTTTTATTTGATCTATAGGAGATTCAAATTTTTAGTTGATTAGCAGTAGTAACTATTAGGTAATAAAGAAGCCAAAAATAGACAAGCTCGTTAGTATGAATTCTACGACAATAATTTTCCATATCTAGACAACTTTTATTATGCTACCTTTTTATCCCTCAATGTGTTGTATCTAGAACGAGTAGACTATTGTAAACATGGGATCATTTCATTTGGTATCCCATTATTCTCAAGCATTCTTTTTTTTTACTATTGGTTGTTGCTTTACTTTCGTTAGTTGCCTCAAAAATTATTCTTTTGAAATCATTCTAACAATTTTGAAATAATGTATTTGTAAATTTTTAGGAGGCATAAACATGGTGTGGTAGTAAACCTTTTTTTTTGAGACGCCTAGTAAACCTTGCATTTCTCTCTTTCTTGCTTTCTATAGTGGTGAAATGAGAAATTTGGCTAAATAAGAGTGTGTAGTTACTTGATCTGGAAGAGCTTGTACTTAATATTTTATTTACTGTAGTCATTATTAGGTAATAAAGAATAATACAATACAATTTTGTCAGTATGAATATTGCTGAACTAATTTTGAATAAATGGCTTTCCTTTTTTTGTTGGGTAATTGTAAGTGAGATTTTATCTTTGTAGACATGTTGTTTCAACCATTTTCTAGTTTGAATTCTCATTGAGAATAGTGTGACGGTTCTATCGAAAGTCATTACACAGTTCTTCTTAATTAGATGACACAATGGTTCCTTGTCTTTTGAATTTGCCCATATTGGTTATAATGTAGTGCAAGATAGGTGTACCTCCAAAGGATATGACCTAGCTCCCAATAATTACCACACAAAAAAGATAGACCACAAAATACAAGGTTTGATGGATAATTCTACTCTTTATTCATCAAGTAACTAGTTACATTCAATATGTCAGGTTATAAGGCCAAGTCCTGATTATGGCCAAATACAAAGCAATTACAGAAACAATTTTGCAAGATCTCACAAGATCCAAATAACTCCTAACTAGCCTATATCTGCAACAATACAATAATTTGGTGGAAACTCCAAGAAAGATCAAAACTTGAGCTCATAAGTCACCAAACAATCTTCTTGTTTTCTAAGCCCACACTCAGCCACTACCTCTGCTAAATGTCCCTCCTCTCAAAAATTCTTGCTCGACTCCCTCATGAATGAATCATGAATCTAGACATCACAAGACCCTCTACTTATACTAAACCAAGCCATAGATCGACCTAACAAGTTATATTAAATAAATACTCAAGCCACAAGTCAGCCTGACAGATTACACAACACTTAAGATAAGCTCCAAGTTTACAATGCATCACTAACTCATAAGGTAAAATTGTAATCACCTAAAAATGGTTATCTAGACTATCAGCCCCCTTCTTAGCATTTTGGCTAATTTAATTAATCATTTACCTAGACCAAATCGCTAATAATTGATTAATTTGATTATAACCTATAGTTTGACTATGCTATCCTAAGTTCATGATTTGATTAATAGAACATATCCCCTTTTAATTAAATAAAAACCCCCCATTCTTCTAAACCACTTAAAGTGCACACATAAAGTTCTTTTTCTATTTTTCAAATTAAAAGAAAAGGCTTTGTGAATTTTGTCTTATATGGGAAGTCAACTTCTATTTTATTGGTTGACTTGTGTGTGCACATGGATCAACTTCACGTTCAAACCCCATTGTTGATCTTCAACCATCTTGACCTTGATCTCTACCATTCGTATAACTTTAAAAGAGAGAGAGCTTTCCTCCTCAAAGGATCCATCAACCTTTTGAATATTGTTATTTTATAGGTCTTCTAACAGGTTTCTTTGGAGCTTTGTGGAGAACTTCTCATCCCTTGTCTCATTCTCTCATCCATCACATACTAGCTTAAGATTGTAATTACCCAAAAATGGTCATCTAGACTATTAGCCCCCTTCTCAACATTTTGGCTAATTTAATTTATCATTTACCTAGACCAAATTGCTAATAATAAATTAATTTGATTATAACCTATAGTTTGACTATGCTATCCTAAGTTCATTATTTGATTAAAAGAACATGTCCCCTTTTAATTACATAAAAAGACCCCATTCTCCTAACCCACTTAAAGTGCACACATAAAGTTCTTTTCTATTTTTGAAATTAAAAGAAAAGCTTATGAGAATTTTGTCTTATATGACAAGTCAACTCATTTTCTATTGATTGACTTGTGCGTGCACATGGATCCATTCCCTTTTCAATTTCAACCATTGATCATCCACCCTCTCAATCTTGATCTTTACCGTCTATACGGCTTTAAAAGGAAGAGGGTTTCTCCCTCAAAGGATCCACACTCTTGAGTATTGTTATGCTGCAGGATTTCCATTGGAGTGCTTGAGAGCTTTTGTGAAGACCATTACCTTCTTGTTTTCATTCCTTGAATTCATGGCACTTTATTTACATGGACTCTTAGCTTAGTTTACATATAGTGTAGTTCTTTTGCAAGTAGCTTAGATCACATAGTCTAAATACGATGGCTGTAATACTTTCATTTATGTAGCTTAGTTGCATTGTGTATCCCATTTTAGCATAGTTGCATTCTTGCATTGCATGCATCAAGATTTCTTTGATACTAGCATATTTTCTCTTGCTCAAAGAATCTCCCATTTCATGGTTTACTAGCAAGGGCTACATCTCTAAGGCTTAGCTAAGAGCCATTTTATGTTTATTTGTATGCTTTTGCACTCCATGACTAGGGAGCCCTAAACTGACATTCAAGCTTTCCAATATATGGAAAACCTTGGATAGAAGGGTTTAGGGAAGCATACTCTTTTTGGTGTATAACTCTATCGTGCATTATTTCACACTAATCAATGTGACATATGGGTATGTCCCATACGATAGAGTACATAGCATGAGTGTGATACATTTTGTGTAAAAAAACTATCACACGATATTTATCAGAGTACCTATGTGATACTTTTTAAGTATCACATGATATTTTGCAAAAAACCCTAAAATTGTGCGAAAAAACACCACAAAAGTTCCATTTAAAAATAAAATAAAATGTCATGACTTATCGGTGTCCCATATTGCTTAGGCCGGTTATGCAACCAACTACGCTCAAAATGGTGTTGATGAAGAGGAATGTTCACCGAAGCCATCGTCACCTCTCAACCACTCACAAGCTCTCAAAAACTCACAAAAGACAAAATGAATTTGAAAATGACACTTGGGCCCCTTTTATAGCTTCTGACCTCATTTTGACCTAATTTTTAAACTTCTTAGAATTGCATAAAAATTGCACCCCTAGCTAATTTCGACGTCCTGGATCCATTTTTGTGATTGAAATCAAAATTTGAGTTCATCTTGATGGTCAAAATCACATTTTAAAATTCTATCTTCTTCTGAGCAGTTAGCTGACCTTCTAAGGCCTAATCTCTGAATCATCGCTGGCGCATCTTCAGTTCTTCATGTCTTCATCATTTCTACACTTCATATCTCCTTCTATTCACCTTTTCATATCTAAAACCATTTTTGACCTTTTTCTATGCTTTATCCTTCATGGTCAACTTTGGTCAAACTAGGGCATTCTATTACTTCTTCATAGTCACTCTTTGGTTCAAATCATTCATCTATCATCTTGGACATTTCTATATCATGATTTATTCATATCTAGCTTGTTTCTACATTTTCGTTATCTCATTTCAATTTCGACCCAAGGGGGCAAAAATACTCTATCATCGCTTGGTATAACTGTCTATTTCTTAGGAGCATATGATTGATCTTTTCACTCACTCCTGACCTATCTACTTTGCTAAATGTTAGTATTCTTCTTGGATTCTAACATCATCTTTTCCTAGTGTTTAGTACTATCACTATCAAGTTGTACATTCAGGATTCACTATCTCTTTCTGCATTTCATTCTTCAGAATTGGACATCTATGTCTATTGCTGCCTACTTGGATTTTATTTTCTTTGACATAATGTGTTCTCAGACTGATCACAAATTAGTCAAAGAGGAGCAAATGTAATCGCCCAAAAATGGTCATCTATACTATTAGCCCCCTTCTCAACATTTTGGCTAATTTAATTTATCATTTACCTAGACCAAATTGCTAATAATCAATTAATTTGATTATAACCTATCGTTTGACTATGCTATCCTAAGTTCATTATTTGATTAAAATAACATGTCCCCTTTTAATTAAATAAAAAGACCCCATTCTCCTAACCCACTTAAAGTGCACACATAAAGTTCTTTTCTATTTTTGAAATTAAAAGAAAAGCTTATGGGACTTTTGTCTTATATGACAAGTCAACTCATTTTCTATTGGCTGACTTGTGTGTGCACATGGATCCATTCCTTTTTTGATTTCAACCATTGATCATCCACCCTCTCAATCTTAATCTCTAATTTTTGTATGGCTTTAAAAGGAAGAGGGTTTCTCCCTCAAAGGATCCACACTCTTGAGTATTGTTATGCTGCAGGATTTCCATTGGAGTGCTTGAGAGCTTTTGTGGAGACCATTACCTTCTTGTTTTCATTCCTTGCATTCATGAAATTTTATTTACATGGCATCTTAGCTTAGTTTGCATATAGTGTAGTTCTTTTGCAAGTAGCTTAGATCACATAGTCTAAATAGGATGGCTATAATACTTTCATTTATGTAGCTTAGTTACATTGTGCATCCCATTTTAACATTGTTGCATTGTTGTATTGCATGCATCAAGAGTTCTTTGACACTAGCATCTTTGCTTTTGCTCAAAGAATCTCTAATTTCATGGTTTACTAGCAAGGGCTACATCTCTAAGGCTCAACTAAGAGCCATTTTATGCTTATTTGTATGCTTTTGCAATCCATGACTAGGGAGCCCTAAACTGACATTCAAGCTTTCCAATCTATGGAAAACCTTGGATAGAAGGGTTTAGGGAAGTACACTCTTTTTGGTGTACAAAGATTTGCATGTTAGTTTAGTTTCTTTGTAATAGCTTAAATCACTTAGTAACTAGCTTGGATCTTGTAACACTCTTATTTTGTTTAACATAGCTACATTTTTCATTTCATCTTAGCTTATTTCATATTTGCATTGCATCTTTGAAGAACTCCTTATGAAAATTTGCATTTTTGCATCTCGTCTTTTGAACCTCCCATTGCATGGTTTACTAGCAAGAAGAGTATCTCTAAGGTTCAACTGAGAGCTTTCATATTTGAATCATACTCTCTTACACTCTATGAATAGGAAGCTCTAAGCTGACATCCAAGCATTTCAAACTCATGGAATTCCTTAGGTAGAAAGGTTTAGAGTGTGGCACATTTCTAGTGTACTTTTTGGTGTCCACTGTGGGGCACAACCCTTGATTTTGTCCTTTATCTCACTATTTTTGTTACATTTTATGCATGTTGTTTGCACTTTTTTTTTTTTTTTTTTTTTACAGTCGCAACTTTCAGGCGATATTTTGCCAGTTTTGTATGATGTTTCTGATAACTATAGTGTGATAATTTTTCAGTAAAAGTGTCGCATGCTAGTAGTGAACTGCATCGCTCCTCTATAATATGTTTTGTTGCTTGACTTTGGCAAAAATATCACATGAAAGAAATCTTTCATACACATATATTGAGAAGTATCACATGATAGACTTCCAAAAAAAATTGTCGCCTGGTCTGAACTTACTTGTTTATTGAGTGATTAGATTAGTTTCTCAATTGTACTTGTTGTTTGCTAGATTTTAATAGGTCTATAGTGGTTTTATAGAGGTCTATTTGTAGATTACATGCTATTTTGAAGATAACTTGTAGGGCTAACAGTTGTGTTTGTAGGTTGTTACCTTGAGATGTTTGCCTAATCACCTTAAAAATTATGCATGTCAAAGCTTCAAATGCAGAAGGGCTACTAACAATTGTTTGCAAGGCTGCCCAAAGCATAAAAACTCAAACTTTCTTGTATTTTCTTTATTTCATGTGTGACAATATTACTAGCTATTTCATTTTCATAGGCACATTAAACTTTCAATTAAGGTGCTTTGGTGATAGGAGAGTATGCTCTTCACCCTTGTGGTGAATTAGAAATTTTGAACTACCTTTGAATTTTGAAAGAAAGGGGATAGTTGGATCTTCTTGGCATGTTTGGGGGAAGCAATCAAGAGAGGAGAGTATGCTCTTTACCCTTGTGGTGAATCAGAAATCTTGACTCTTGAAAGTGGATACAGGTAGTTAGAATCTTTTAGAGGGCCTACTCTTGGGCAACCAAGAGGAACAACCCAAGTGGGGACAAGAAAACTCAACTATTCCAACCCACTATAAACTCAAGGCTATCAAGAACACAAAACCTTGGTAGAACTATTATTTGTCTTCACTTAGTGTGATTGCTTGTGGGATTGTGACCATGAGGAGATCACTAGGCAAGAATGCTTAAGGTGCTCTTGTGACCGCGAGGTCTATTACCCAGCACAAGGTGGGGTGTCCCTTAATTAAGTACAAGAGGAACATTATGAATGGAAGCCCTTTCTAAACACTCTAAGTTAGTAGCTACCCTATTTTTTCACTCAACTTCTTGGTGCAAGGATTGATCTTAGTGGATTACTTGAATCACCTCAAGATTTCACACTCACCATCTATGTTTCCTTGGCTATGCTTATGGTACTTCCATGACAAAGCCAATATCTCTCATGGGAAACCACTTGGGGTGAGGCAAAGGAGCACTTAGTGTGGGCCAAGTTGCTTAGTAATGAACCATGACTCTAAGGTAGATTGCTTGGCTAATGTTTTCAAATGTGTTGACCTGTGTTAACATTCTTACAAATTAAACATCTTGATAAGATTGGTAGGAAGGCTATTCTGATATCACAAATGTGTATTGGCAAGGTTGTTTTGACCCTTGTCCAATTGTTTGAGACATGTTAAAGACCCCTACTATTTGCAAACCTTGTTGTTACTTGACACAAATTGAAATGTAAAAATGTTTTCCCTAAAAACTATTTGACTATCAAATTGAAATAGAACAAATTGGAGTCAAAACTTGTCTTTTTTTTTTTAATACATAAAACTGACACTTTATTGCATTCTCTGGTGAAATATCATGTGATAGTTATTTTCACAAATTGTGTTACCCTACTGTTATAAAGTTTGTCACCCTACTATATTGAACTCTATCGTCTTGCCTTGTGTGAACTGTCACCCAAGAGAAAAGTGTCACACAAGTATTATAAATTGTTCATACGATATATTGTGTTGTCCTACTATTGCCTGGATTTTGAAAGAATATCGCCTAAGCCTTTTTGTTGTCAACACAGAGTCTATATTCCACTTTATCTGATCTAAGGTCTTGTCGCTTCTGTCCTTCCTGGTCCTAGTCACACATTTGTATGTTAGGTGTTGTCCCAAGTTGAAAATATGGGTTTAGTCCATCAGATGTAAGTCTGAAAATATCATTAATGATCACTTGTCAAAATTTGGTTGTCATTCTATGCTAGCTATTAGCTATTGAGCTTCTTGCTCACTCGCTCGGCTTGAGTCACCTTTGACAAGCCATCTATTCTAACTTGACAAGTGATTATTCTTGATTGTAAGAGCTTCAAATTTGAAACACTTCTCTCATCCTATTAAGAAAAGAAACATCCTTACATGCCAGTCACAACTAGGTTCCAAGTTGGTAACAATAGTCAGTCCCCTTTCATTTTTGTACAGTTAGAGACTCCACCTAGGTGTCCTCATGGACAATCTTTATGGAAGACCCTAATTCTAGTCAAAGGTAGATGAAAAATGTTTGACACAATCCATTTTACATTTCTGAGAACCCATTTGGAACACCCTTTGACACACCAATGGGTGAAAACACTTTAACCAACATGCATCCTAACAAAATCAAACACTATGTAGAAGAGCACGCACATGAAAATGAAAGACTTTTGAAAATTATCCATGCTAAGGAAAGAGCAGATCAATAAGCTAAAGCTAACCATCATAAGCATAATGAGGAAATTGGAGGATACTATTATCACAATACTTTTGACCAAATTCCCATCGATGGAAACAATGGAAATCACACACCTCCAAGGACTCCTAAGGTCAACACGAGAGCATGTCCATCACCACCTAGACAATCAAAATCACATCATGAAAGTGAGGATGAGATCAATAGTGAAGATGTAAGATTTCAACAAGACAAGTTTGCTCAAAAGTTGATGCTAAAAGCTTTAGAGAAAAATTGGGATCAATACTTCTAGTATATGACAACAAAAGGATGAAAACTCTCCCAAGAATTTGATGTGCAACAAATAATAATAAAAAAAGAGCCTACTAAGGTTGAAATATTGAGAGAAGAAATGAAAGAACTAAGGAAACAACTTGCACAATTGCAAACTTCCAAAGAGCCACCTAAAACTTCATTTATTGAATCAGGACATGCTCTTCCATTTGATAGGATTTTATACATGCCTCCATTTCCTAAGGATATAGAGGTTCCTAAGGATGACAAATACGATGGAAACAGTGACCCTCATGATCATGTGAGACATTTCTATGCTTTTAGCATGTATTTCATGCATGAAAGGTCTTATGCATTTGTTTCCTAGAAGTCTAAGAGAGAAAGCTATGGAGTGGTTCACAAAGTTGACTCCCTCTCTCAAAATATTTGATGAACTTGCACAACCCTTTATCCAACAATACTCTTATAACATTCAACATCCCGTAACTATGTTGGACTTATACCAAATCAAACAAAAAATAGGAAGAACTTTTTGCACCATACCTTTAATGATGGAGATCCCTATAGTCAAGGTATGCTTGGCAAGTTCCTGAAGCTAAGAAAATTAACATTTTTGTCAACACGCTTGTACCTTAACTATACTTTGACTTAAGAAAATAGTTGTTCACATCCTTTAACACAATGGTTGAGAGTGCATATCACATTAAGGATGTTGCTATTAAGAAGGGTGACATTGTTGTGAACAAAGGCAAAAATAACAATAGAAATAGCAAAGACAAAGGCAAACCTTGGAATAAAATCAAGTATGTTGTCAATGACAAAGTAGTGGACACTCCTAAGACCAAGGAACCTACATTTAATGTTTCCAATACCATCTATGCTACAAAATAACAAGAAGGTTTGAAACCACAAACATCTGACAGGAGCTATCAATTTACCAAAAAAAAATGTGTTTATACACCAATGGTTGAGCCTTATAGAGTGGTTTGAAAAACCTTGATTGCAAACAAGTTGGTTATACTACTAGATGCTTCTAATCCCTATGAACCACTCATTAGACCACGTTGGTGGTGAGAGGATCATGTTTGCAATTATCACAGAAGCAAAGGACACAACACTAAAAATTGTTTTAAGCTTAAAGATGTTATCCAAGATCTCATTGAGGCTGCTAATGTTGTCACAGATGGTCTTGTTAAAAATTTAGACCATAAATCTTTCAAACAACCTTTGCTTGAATATGAGAAAGGTGAAACTTCCAATGCTACTAAGAAGAATCATGGCACCAAGATCAGATATGCCTATGCTAACATAGACAATGTTATAGGCATTCTTGAGCTCGTTGAGTATCTATGTATGACAAGTTCTAATGATGATAACCAAATTGAGGATGAAAGACCCAAAGTTGTCCTAAAAATGTAAAATTTTCCCTAACACCATAATGACACTAGACATAAGGTGGTAATCTGAGTGGCCAAATCTTCCTCTTCACAAGGTGAGCCACTTAACACCGTCACTAGGGGGTAATCTAAAAATGTCCTAAAAGTTGCTCATGATCCTAAGAATGCTTCAACTTATAAACAAAAAACTACTTCTAGGATCTCCATCTATGATGTTGTTAGCCAATTGCAACATACATCGGCTCAAATTTTCATTTTTAATTTGTTATAATTATCCCCTTTGCACAAGGATATCCTCAAAAAAGCTTTACGTTCTACCAATGTTCTTATGAATATTGATGCAGAATGATTCCAAGCTATGGTGAACCATATCTCTTCACCTCACTATCTCACCTTTTATGAAGAAGATGATCAAGCTCTCAATCATTCCCACAACCTTGCTCTCCATGTTAAAGTCCAAATCTTTTGCACTTGCATCCACTGAGTCTTGATAGACAATGGTGCATGGTTGAACATCATTTCATTCAATGTGATCCTAGAGTTAGGCATGTCTGAATTTGCCATTGACCCTAGGCACAAGATCACTATAAAAGCCTATGATGAGGTTGAAAGACCTTCCAAAGGTCTAATTGTGCTTCCAATCAGAGTTGGTCTAGTTGAGAAGGATTTTGTTTTCCAAGTCCTAGACATATCACTCACATGCAATCTATTGTTGGGATGACCATGGATTCATGGCATGCAAGTAGTACCCTCTACTTACCATCAGTGCATCAAGTTCCCTTTTAATGGTACTAAAATAGTTGTCCTTGGTGATAACTCAATGTCCATCAACACATTATCTGCTATAGAAACATTGGTTCCACATAATTTCTCTTCTCATGAGCTAACACCATCCTTTACAAAGTGTGAATAGAAATTGAAAATGATGAACCTTGGTATGGGTGAATATGCTCTAAACTCTATTGTTGCTTTACCTATTTCCCCTCAGTCTTATGGGAAACCTTCTACCAAAAAGAAGCCTTCTACTTTTGCAATGACTCTTTTTGGCACCTTTGTACAATCCTCAGTTCCCCTAGAAGAAAAAAAGAAGAACAAGCAATTAAATATTGGATCTATAGGGAAGAGGAAGATGAGGAGGAAGTCACAGTTACTACTCCAATCTCTCCTAAATATAATGGCAAAGGATATAAATTTCTTACCAACATGGGCTATCAAGGCCAGTGATCCTTAATTGGTAATAAAAATTTGTAGTTGAACCTTTAAGTCATACTCAGGGTCATGACACTCAAGATACTGCTAACCTAGGTTTTGGGTTAGAAGATGAAATGCCAACATTTGATCGATGAACACCCATGTATAGAGAATTAGAGGATGATGATCCTCCCTTTGTTGTTGTCACTTTATGCCTCTAACTTCTCTCCTTTGGGGAGAAGAAACACTAACTACCAATAATGATGTTGAAGCTTCCACTTCTCGACAGCCAAAACAAGATGAATCTGACCATGAAGACATGCATAGAGGATGAATTAGATAAAATATTGCTCATCTAATTGCTAGAGATCATAGTATAGACTCTCACAAGTATGAATGAGAGAGCCTATCAGATGCATCTTGTGAGCTAGGAGTGGATGTCATTCATGCCTATGCAACCCAACCAAACTTAGTTGAAGAGTCTAGTATAGGTCAGACAAGTTTGGCTCACAACATGCTTTGGTGGATCACATTGGTCCCTCTAGGTCTATTCCTAATTTGGACTCTTTTGCAATGTTCACTATAGGCTCGACTTTGCATGTCACCAAAGATGACTCTTTTCATATTAACAACCTTGAAGCTTCCACATCACTCTCATTGATTCACCCTAATCTCATAGATTGGTCAGTTCAAAATCAAAGACCTGAAATACCATCTTTTCAAAATGACTATGAGATCACTTGTTACCTAAATGCCATTGAACCTATCACTTCTTCCACCAATTAACCCATAATTAACATGATAGAATTAGATATCAAGTACCTTATTCATAAAATTAAAAGAAAAAACAAGTATTCAGATGAAGAAAACCACATTGTGGTGATATTTGAACCTAAAAAAACTAAAAACAAAGATGTATCTAATGGTGAAAACCTCCTTGAGTCACCTGCGGATGAGGTACTTGGTAGTCTTCCAAGCTATTTTTAGGATAGATATTTGGTTCTCATTGAACCTACATAGCCTATCAACTTGGGGACAAAGGAATCTCCTAAAATTATCCATGTGCCTCAATCAACAAGAAGATCAATTTTGCATGGATGTACTTAGATATTTCAGGACTTGACACAGATCTTATCATGTATCATTTATCTATATCTCCTGGTGTAAAACAAGTTAAACAAAAAATAGGAAAGATGCATCCACATGTAGCCCTCTTGGTCAAAGAAAAGTTGGAAAAACTCCCGAGTGCAAACTTTATTAGATCTATTGGCTATGCAGATTGGATTTCCAACATTGTATCTATGCCTAAACATGATAAATCCATTTGAGTGTATTGATTTTAGAGATCTAAACAAAGCATGCCCGAAGGATGATTTTTTGCTACCAAACATAGACATGATAGTGGACATGATGATGGGTTGCGAAATGTACTCCCTCATGGATGGATTTTCTGGGTATAAGCAAATTAAGATTGCTCTAGTTGATCAAGAGAAGACAAATTTTACATGTGCTTGGGGTACTTTCTATTGGAATTTCAGGCCCTTTGGGCTAAAAAATGCTTGTGCCACCTATCAAAGAGCAATTACCACCATCTTCCATGATATGATGCATAAAAATATGGAAGACTATGTTGATGATAGACTAGCTAAATCTAGAAAATGAGACACACATCTTGAAGACCTTAGTTTAATATTAGACCATATAGAACAATTTCAACTTAGGCTGAACCCAAAAAGTGTGACTTTGGTGTCACTTAGGGAAAGTTGCTAGGCTACATTATATCAGCAAAATTTATTGAGGTCAATCCTAAAAAGGTCCAAGGTATCATGGAAATGCCTCCTCCAAGAAATATCTATCAACATAGAAGTCTACAAGGGCATCTCTAATCCATTAGAGGATTCATTTCTTAGTTGGCTGATAAAGCTCAATCTTTTAACAAGAATTTTCACAAAGGCTCTACTCATATATGGAATGAAGATTGTCAATAAAGTCTAGACCAAACCAAATGATACTTGGCTAAACCTCTAGTTTTGATGCCACCCATTTTGAGAAGACCTTTAATTTTGTTCATCTCAACTACAACTCATTCTCTAGGAGCGTTATTAGCACAAAGTGATGAGACTGGTAAAGAATGAGCTATATATTACATTTGTCAAACTTTGGTAGCTTATGAAATAAACTACACTAGTATTAAGAAAGCCTACCTTGCAGTGATCTTTGCTTCTCAAAAAATTTGACATTACATGTTGGCACATATAGTACACCTAATTGCCAAAATTAATCCTTTGAAATATTTGTTGAGCAAAGCTGCACTTATTGGCTGTCTAGCTAAATGGATGATGATTCTTTCTGAATTTGATATTCAGTATGTCGAATATAAAGCCATCAAGGGGTAGGCCATAACTAACCAATTGGCTAATTTTCCACTACAGGATACAACACCCATGCAAATTGAGTTTCCAGATGCCCCAATTATGTACATCATTGAGAGAACTTGGAAAATTTTCTTTGATAGTTCTCAGACACAAAATGGGGCTGGAGTAGGCATCTTGTTTATTTCCCCTCATAGTTATACAATCCCAAAATCCTAGAAATTCTTATTCCCTTGCACAAACAAAATTGTAGAATACGAGGCATTAACAAATGGGATCA
Organism: Cupressus sempervirens; assembly: GCA_028749045.1. Taxonomy (NCBI): domain Eukaryota; kingdom Viridiplantae; phylum Streptophyta; class Pinopsida; order Cupressales; family Cupressaceae; genus Cupressus; species Cupressus sempervirens. The sequence continues at coordinate 336,636,328 of CM053791.1, forward strand.
AAATGGCTCTTGAATGGAGAATCACTGAATTGCACATCTATAGAGGTTATCAACTTGTTATAAACCAAGTGAACAATTAATATCAAAGCAAGCCTGACAAGTTGATACCTTACAAGAAGTTGATAGTCTCTCTAAGGAACTATTTCACTTTTGTGACATTCCAACAAATTCCTAAAGTAGCAAACAAGATTGTCAAAATTTCAAATCAAACAACATTGGTCCTCTATCTACTATTGTCAAGGGAACAACCAAGCTAAGGCCTCCAACAAAACATTGCTAAAGATCTTACACCACACGATTCACAAGTCTGGGAAAGATTGGCATCTACAGATAAATTTGGCACTTTAGGCTTTCAAAATTACCATTCATACTCCTACAAAGGCCACACCCTTTTCTCTAGTCTATGGCTTTGAGGTCTTCCTCCCATTAGAAGTTGAGATCCCCTCCTTGCAAGTCTCCTTACATGGGTTGATAACTGATGAAGACCATAGAGCTATGTGAGTACAAGAATTAGATACTCTTGATGAATGCCACAAGGCTACTTTTGATCACATGAGGGCTTATTAGAAGTGCATGTATACTCAATATAACAAGAAAGTTCACCCTCACGAGTTTCAAGTAGGTGAACTTGTTCTTATAGATAATCCAAAAAATCAACAACATAGAGAGCAGTTGGAAAGTTTGAACCTAATTGGTTAGGCCCATGCATTATCATAGTAGTATTTGGGTTTGGTGCTTATCAATTGTATCAATGTCCTATTTTTGAAGAAATTCTATGCTTAAAGGCTCAAAAATCAGCTATTCTATACATATTTATGATCCTAAAAATTAAAAATGTCCTAAAAAAATGATCACCTCAGTGAAAACCTAGCAATAGGCACTTTGATATATCACCAAAAAACCAAAAAATACAAAATACAAAAAAAATGAAAAAGTCCTAAAAAAAATCTATCAAGTGGTGATGACCTAGAAATAGGTGCTACTTGAGACCCTTGCATCTATGTCTATTAGTCTCACTCATTCACTTTGTAATACATTTCCTAGCTTGGGATTGTTTCATGTCCTCATCTCGAGGGCATAACTGCTAAGCCTATTCAGGTGTTCTTGTGCATTTGGGTTTCTTTGGCAACTCACACAAAAATGTTTCTCAACACTACCCACAACTTGACATCAAGTGTTTCTCAACACTTTTCAGATAGTTTACCTATAGTCTTCGATGTCATGATATTTCTCACTATCAGAGTCAAGTCTTGAAGAAATGGCCAAGTGACTTGCACACACACACACACTTGAACACTTAAATGATTGAGCTATGCTAATATTTATTTTCTTTGTGTGCTGTCTATGATGATTTCTTTTCTATATGTTCCCTCCCTAATAGTCTTTCAAGGATGTCATTGACTAGAAGACCGAGGGCTTGTTTTCTTGATTTCTGCTAGTGGGTATACTTTGTTTGTCTACGATATTTTTGAGCATTTATGCTTGTCCCACTTTACACTTTGACTTACAATGTATTATCCTTGACTATTTTTGCAATACCACACTTAGGGGGTTATTTTGGTGCTTATGCTTTGATACAAGTGTAATCTTGCTATATCAAACCTAGAGAATCTAATCACATAGTCATCTTGACTTACATGTCTTTAATGCTTAGATTAGATTTCCACATACCTATCTGATATCGATCATATTCATATCTTCATAGTTATACTAATGATGGTTGTATCATCTCATGATGTCCCTAATAAATGCTCAATGACAAAATTATAGTCTAAATGTTATGTGTTTCTTGTTGGTGAACCACTTTGCATATTAGCTTGCATTATAGGTCCATTATCTAGTATAGTTTTGCATTCTTTCATATGGGGAGAGATCTTTCTTCATCTTTTCTCGGACATATCGACTAATTGCTTTTGTAGACATCCAAAAATTGGTAAAGACCTAAATCACACAATTCTGATCAATCAGTGCAAATTAAAGAGAAAATCAAAAGAAATACAACATACTTTCAAATCAAAAATCACATCATGTCATTAATCACCTATCAAATCGACAAGACCTAAATAAACTTTAAAAGAGGAGGAAAACAATTCAAATTCATAAAATGAAATTCAAAAAAAGGAGGAGGAAAAAGACAAAAGTGTTGAAAATAAATAAGACATTTATTAAATCAATAAAATCATTTATTCTCACAAGATTGAAAATTCCCCTTTTTAATTTTAGAAGAATTAGAAATATCCTCAATTATCCTCAAAATCAAGTTTGTTGGACTCTTCCTCTTGGTCTCTTATGAGATATTTTTAGTTTCAATTTCACCTCTAGTCAAAGGTGAAAATCCTTCTAAAATCCTATAAATAAGAGGGAAATCTAAGAGGCAAGGGACCCAAGTTTTTATGCATCTGCACTATAGGTACATTTGAACTCATCATTTTAGAATTTTCATTGTAGCAAGTTCTTAGAATTTTAGCATCATTTTGTGTCATTTAGCATCATTTATTGCATGTTAGTTCATAGCATGATCATTTCAAGAGCATTTCTAAGAGCTGTATTTCACAGATTATTTGCATTTTAGTCATAGATCTTGCATGTTTTCATTGTAGATATGCATTTTAAGCATGCTTCCATTCTAGAACTATCACTAAGATGCTGGTCTAAGAGCTATTTTAGCAGTTGTAGTTAGGGAAACATGAGACACTCGTAGAAATTACCTTCTAATGATGATATCTTGGGTCTAGTATAGTTCGTCATTAGTCTATTTGTATTCTACACTAAGGTTTCATGAACATGCATTTAGACCATGTACTCTTACTTATTCTATGCCCCTGGTTGAGTGAGGATGC